>LR990957.1:16000000-16600000 GCA_905163465.1 Craniophora ligustri
TATTCCAACTAGGATTTTCCCGTTTCGTGGGTGCGTTTACAAACATAAACGGTCAGACCCCGATCAACTACCAGTAGATCGTACGCGTATTTGCACCGTACGGGATCTAACCCCGTGACACACAAGCCGATTGGTCAGCCACTGCGCCAAAAAAATGTTGTACAGTCGAACAAGCTAATTGGTTCACACATATAGATCGGTGTATAGTTGCATGTATACTCCTTCCGTTCATACAGGACTCCGTATTCAGTGGTAGATCCACTGCTTTGCCAAACGTACAATATAAATAAGGTAAATTCTTAAGTAGGTAGGCGCCTACTTAAATATTTTATGTATTACTCATGTGTGTGCTCTAAACTGTGTATAGGAAATCCCGCGATATTAAAAACATATGGCCTAAAATAAACACAAGTGTACTTGTTTCTTATACCAATTCTCGCAATTACATTATATCCGTGACTAACTGCCGGGTTTATTTTGAAATTTATATTCCTTTACGATTTCCTCCTAATTTTGTAGACATAACATAACATACCATCAAACGCGCTCGACTGACGCCTATCTTCCCTGAAGGGATTTAGTTCTCATGTAATAGGGACCAGGCCTACTGCCATCAACCGCGCACGAATCCAAACTCCGAGTTCCTACTGAGAATTTCATAGACAAACCCTCAAATAACACTTTGCTCGACCTAGGAATCGAACCCAAGATATCTTCCTCAGTAGTCGCACTTGCGGCAACGTGGCAGATTTATTTAATATTTTGTCTTCATTTTCATTTAAACATTGCCCTACCTACACTAGGATTTCCGCCTGTGTCGTGGATGTGTTTACAAATACAAATTTTCACACACACAAACGCTTAAACGCGGAACAACCACCTGTAGAACTTCATCATCATCACCACATCTACCGTTAGACGTCCACTGCTGGACAATGGACATACATAGGTCTCCCCCAAGGATCGTCACGACGACCGGTCATGCGCCGCCCGCATCCAGTGGATTCTAGCGACCTTTACCAGCCCACGCTGCGTCTTCCAGTACGTGGTCGCCACTCTAGAGACTTCAAGCCCCATCGGCCTGTAGGACTTAGGTAAAAATATTTGCTACGTGCGGAGATCGACTCCGCAACACGCGACACACTATCCAATCGCTCAGTTGCTGCGCCAATCGAGTTTTCAGTTCTATTATATCATAGCGTCATCTACGTTGTCAAATTTGGATTTGAGTAACCTTGTAAAACATTTTGAATTTGTTTTGTTACATGTTTACAAGGTTATCGAACAAGTTTAGTCTGTTCTATGTAATTTGAAGGTTTTATTTCGGTTTTTGTTATTCCAACTGATATAATCGTGTCTGTTTTGGAATTTAAATTGTATGTTTTGCTCGTCGACTATGAATGAGTATAACTTTTTATCCCTGATGTAAATCTTATATGTCCTTGTTGGCTGAGGGCTATCTTATACAAGCTGACTTAATAGAAAAGTGGTGATAGCCTCGTGGTGTGACCGATAGACTGTTAAATCAAATGTCTAGAGTTCAATCCCAAGGGACAGCTGACTTTTAGAAGCTATGTACGTATTTATCACGTGCTCTAATAATGACTGACAGATTTTGAAGTGTGAAGTTACTACCCGCACTAGGCTAGCGTGCTAGGCTATTATAGCCTCTTCATAAGGAGGCCTGTACTCATGACGCGAATACTCGAAGTTGAAAAATAAACCGCGATAAAATACTTTAAAAAGTAATTTTATTTCAACAATCTTGACAACTTGTATACCTACAATGCGTATTAACATTCAAACCGAATAATATATTACAAATTGATAATAACATAAAACATTTCAGAAACATTGTTTACACATGTAAATGTTGTTGTTTCGATTAAGGACAATGAAAAATCCACACAATCAACTATCATTACTTAGTTTTACCTCAAGTAAACGTGTGCAGTGGAGTATGAACAAAGTCATTCATGATTATACATCTATGTAAATATATAGGTACATACTCCCCATGAATGAACGGTTCTTACAATGAATGTAATGATAGTAAAATGTGCGGTATTTATTTCGCCGTAAGTTTTATATTTACGTAACAGATGTGTGGGATAAATGTATGTTATATTTAATTAGCTGTTTAATTCACTGAGAAGTCAGATAGCCGTGTAGTATTTGGATGCTGTATGACGTTGACATTTGCGATTTCGAATCAATTTTTATACGTAAAAGTATTTTATAGTCCTAGGATTGAAAAAAACCGTTACGTTTCTGACATATTTATGATTATGATAAATAACTTTATTTCCTTACAATAAGTCTGCCAGTAGTATCTCTAAATATACCTAAATTACTGGAAAAATAGCTCCAAAATGATTGTAAATGATTTTTATTTCCGTAATTCGATTTTTTAAAGACACTTTTACAACTCAGTACGATTATTTTAGGATCTAGATGACATCGGCATTTCCTAACTGATGAAGTCTGAGAAGAAATGCCGAAACAAACTCAGAAAATCATGGTCCATTTAAAAGTCCAAACATTTTGGTTACAACATGTGAGCCTGACGATGTAGGTAAAAGTCTGATATGGCCTTTTTACTGCAATTAACTATACAGCTTTTTTAATATACTAAGTAACCAGTATCAATGGTCAACATTCAATTAAAGCTTTGCCAAAACGGTCCCCGGTTCCACTAAACTGTGTACTTTCCAATACATTTATTTTGGTTGCTTTCAACCGCGACTAGTTTGGCGACACTTTTTGTGCTAACGGTACTTCGATGGCTCCCGTGTGACGGCCGAGCGACACGACGGTAATTTATAATGCGAGTGAATACGAGCTCAGAGAAACCCTTTTTGCTTGAAAATATGAGGAATAAGGACCAATAATATAATTTGTTATAGATAGACATATTAATTATAGAAAATAGGTTAATTTTAAGAGTGCTACCCTGTCGCTGCTAAGTCCATAGACTGCATGTCAATTTGAATTCCCGAAAAGTCTCTCGTATATAGTTAAATACGACAGGAGCCGAGCTCTGGGCACATAAACAAATTATCGTTCGACCTTGGAGTGCTTGGAGTGCTGGGTGTTGGGCATTGAAAGTGTTCTGTTTTTGATACCAGTTTTTAGTTATTATTTTCCATACATGAGAATATTTTGGCTATGCGTTTCGTACTTTATTGTTTTTAGATACAATAGCCCAAATAATAAATGCACTTCAATGATAATTTTAAAGTGAAATTTTCCTAACCTACATGGTTTGAACTCTGGTAGGAGTATGGTTGTGATTTGTGCTGAGCTCAGAAATAGATGGCGCTGCGTAATAAATTTATTATAATTTGATTGAGCAAGGTAAATAAATCACGAATAGATCGGTATATGACTACTGAAATAATTCCTTTCGGGGCTTGTACACCCATAAATCGAAGTAACCATTACAATGAACAAATCACATAACCTTACTAATAGTGATATCATTTATAAAACCCTTGTGTAACTTTTAATCTGTGGTTTGAACTCATAAATATTGTTCTGCAAGGTAAGGGCATGTCACATCATAAAAGGGACCAGTTGCACTTGTTCATGCAACCGACCTAATTAACCTTATATATTATCATACATATCTATGTCGTTAAACCTATTTAAAAAAATACGCCACTTAGAGTTGCCTAGTTTGGTGCTAGAACAGTGTATCAAAACGGTATTATGGTTAAAATTATCACTATGTAACTGATTTGTTACACGTATAGACATTGAATTATAAGTACTTTTACTGATTCTAATGCAATATACATACTAGTTCTATTATTATTATTTAACAGTCGTGATTGAGTGTTTTCGATTAATGAGTTTTTGTATGGGACAAGTCCCCCGCACTGAGTTCCTATTGCAGCTTACTAAGCCAGGGTCATCAAAAGATACGATAAAGAAAGCTGTGGAAACAATGAAACCCGATATGTCCGAGGGTAAGGATTTAAATTGTTTTGGAACTAGCAACAAAAGTAAGTTACCTAGTATGAAATTAAATAGGAGATTTAAGAAATATCGGTTCTCCACTTCCCTCCTTATCGAGCGAGAGACAAGGAGTAACCAGGTACGAGTAGAGTTCAAATGCCATTGGCATGAGAAAGGATGTGAATGTGAGTGACCCGTTGCTTTTCCGCATATACATTTTGTTTTATTAGGGAGTAAATACCTTATATGTAGTTACGTCTGTGTGTAATTTCTTGCCTTCCCCTACTTCCGTTGTGACAAAATGTTAACAGTTCAATCATCGACCCCAACGAATAAGACGCAGATTCCTCAGCTAATGTCAAAGTAAAATAATTTTAATTCTCTTTACACAACGTTCATTTCGGAACGAATCGTCAGTCTCGAAAATTTTTGTACAAGCCAATTTCGTCTTATTTTCTTGAAGTTAATTTCTGCCTTCATAACTTGCTATATTTCCTGTTGAAATTGATTTTAAAAAGGTGTTCACCGACAATTGGGCCCTCTTTGTTATCCAATTTCAGACCTGTTTCGCGAAATCGCATTCTATTCTTTAAGCTTTAAAGTTACATTTGAGTTAAATGTTGAAAATTAGCTTGCAAAAACTTAGCTGGGGGGAAGAACATCTGGCGAACAGACTTGTACGCGTCCAGTCGAGTCCGTCCGGAGTAACCTGAGACTTTTGGGGGTTCCTTACATAATGCTTTTGAACTTTAAGAAATAACCGCAAGGTTGCAGGCAAAATTATGACTTAAACTATAGTAAATTAGGCTTGGTATAATTTGGAGTTATTATTGTAATTAATTACAGATTTAGCTTTGAGTATATTTTGATTGGAAATTTGCCTTACCAACTTAACAAAGAGATATACTATTGAATTAGAGATGTATAAAAGCAAAATACTAAAAGACTAGGATGATGATGATGATGATTTCTTGTTCCTACTACATTTCTTAAAACGGTAAACATTTTAAGTGTCTAATAACCAACGTTTCAATCACCACGAGGATGAAAAAGTGTTTTGCCTCTGGCCCGAAGTTAAATATCTTATTAAAATTCGTGCTTGAGGCATACATGTGTTTTAATAAAATTATTTTAGGTAATTAAGGCGAATTTTGATTGATGCTCAAAATTCTGTTGTGATGAAAGAAAATGTGATCTCTAACTCTTATAAATATAAATTAAAGTTGGTTGGTACGAGATGTTGGAATTATAACAAATCAAAATACCTCATTAAATTCTTAGAAAGCAGTTTATTACAATATTAGATAAACTTAATATTTATCATAATATTCTCGTTTGAATATTTTAATCTTACCTCCTTTTATTGTGGTTATAATAAGTTCAATCAACTGCGAAAAATCCATAAAAGTCGTCCAATTTCGATTCAAAAGATCTACTAACCGGATCAATAGCGAGAACACAAACGGGGCGAGCGCAGCCGGCGTCTAAGCTGGTTAAATTTTTTGCCAGACACTATTCGGACTAGTTTATTACGCTTAGTTTTTTGACTGGATCGATAGCTATATCAACGAACACACACATAGCTTTTAACCACTTTTTTAATGCGCAGGTGAAAAGTCAATGACCGCTTTATGTAATGTATGAAGCATGATATTATCCTTATAAGTTATTAAGGAAAATTCGAGATAAAAGATACATGTAATGAGTGTTCTATAAGTTCTTGTGAGTAGGAAGATGAAATACTAGGAAGCGCGAAGCTGTGATATTGAACGTTCAAAAACTACCTACACTATACACACAGCTGTATGATGCCTGATAACCTTTATTGCTAGTGCAGTCTATACTGAGACATTTTAGTTATCCGATTCCTACAAACGATTGTCATAAGCAAGGTGACGGCACGATGGATTAACGTGCTCTTCAAGGCACGAACTGGTCTCGATATTATTCAGACGTAGTTTAACTTTAGAGATATAAGATAAGATTTAAGATAGTACGTAGTACCCTTCTTTTCTTTTTTATATATACGGTAAAAAACCTTCATAAAACTCCCGGCCTCTGGGGAAGAGACAAAGTGTGTGGGATTTTTACAGCACCACCACCCCGGTAGTTGCCGTCAGCACATCGGAGGTACCGGCTCCTCTTAAGAGACCAATCTCCGAAAACCCCTTGCAACACCTAAAAAACACACCCCTGAAAAGACTGAATAAGTCCCCCTCCCTAGTACATTGGTACCTAATCATATTTAAAAAAAAAACGAATATCTGTTCCAAATTCGAAAACAACATGATGCATTTTAGAACGTAAAGGAGCCACCCACCTCGCGTACCATAGAGTTGCAAAACCTTTCATGGAAGTGAAGCAAGCGTAATCATACTCTTTGGATGATTGACGGTTTCATGTGTGTCAGTCCAACAATGGCGGGATAGTGATGCGAAACCATAGTGCCATACCGGCTCATTAGTAACGCGAGTCGGGTTAGACGATTGTTTGTGGCTGTGTGGTGGGGGTTAGGACTCTCATTTCGATGCGTGTGAGTTGACAGCGTTTTAATATCACTAGCTTGGTTATATGCTGTCATAATTTTTTTTTAAATAGTAAGGTATGGACGCTGTTCTAGCCAAATTCTGCTTGTCTAAGGGCTATTGTACAGAAATGAATGAACGTTAGACTTTTTCTAAAAATCACGGCAACAATAGCAGAATGTTGGGCAATGTAAGTGGTACTGCAGACGTACTTACTTGGTTCTAGTATATTTCTAAGGTAATACTGCCGCAACGCGTAATACATAGTTCCTTTCAAAATAAAAGATCTTAATGCTAACTTAAATGGGAATAAGAATCACATTAAAACACATACTTAAAAGGTTTAATAGGTACTAAGTAACTGAACTTGAATGTGTGCCTGGGTCTGATTATGAATAGAAAAAAAAAAGTTATCTGTCACTGTCAGTTAACCATATAATTTGACTGAGAAATTGACATTTCTCCGAGACAGGTGTGAGTCCCGTATACAGGTAAGCTTTTATAAGTCTGTATTTCAACAAAACTCATTCAAGAATTATTTGAGTTAATCTTATCTTCTTCTTTTTAATATAAGTTTAATGCATACATTTCGTGCATCTCAACAACACTTTTGACATTGGCAGAATTGTCGACATCGGCATTATTGCCATATATAAAAATATAATAGAATAAGTCTGTATTCGACAAAATTTATGTAAACGAAAACTATTTGAATTGGATAAGGCAATGTGAAGCCACGTGCCAAGGTTCACTGTCAGAGTTAGTTATCATAACATCACAAATGGCCATTGCTCTCTAGGCCTCCCGCAAACACAAGGCATGATTGAACGTGTATTCCGAGAATGTGGCACATGAGAGCACAATACCTACTATCGAAGTCTATTCACAACACCAGCTGAACTTAGTTGTGGCACATTTCGAAGCGTACGGGCACACTTTTTGAGTTTTTGAAGTTTACTAAAGAATAAAAGAAATGACTTGGATTATAATCTTCTAAGTCTGCCATCATTTGCGAAAAATACACACGTTATATCAACTCTCCTTCAACATTTTCTAGAGCTAACAGATGTACAGTGAACTTGTACAACTATTACGTGTCCTACTAATAAAAAAAGCGCCAGGTGTAGGGCTGATCACAATGCGTGCATCTGTCGAACTAGCCCCTCGCTTTACGGGAACACCCCTCTGCCCCACCCGTCAACCCTGTTCATTGAGCACTTTGTACTTGTTAAATGGCAAAAGCATCAGTGACGCCATCTTTTGGGTAATCGACTTCCGTGCTACAATTAGTTTAATGATGAGTTTTAAATTTTGTCTTACACTAGGATTTTCTTTTGTCGTTGGTGCGTTTATAAACACAACATTTCATATACACAAACGCCCAATCTCAGATTAACTACCTGTAGATCGTACAAATATTTGCTTGGGATCGAATCCGCAACCCGTGACGCACAAGCCGACTGCTCAGCCACTGCGCCAATCGAGACATCGATTCATAATCATTTCATAACCTTTCAAAATGCTATGTTGTATAATTATTTGTCTATAGTCGTTTATTACGTCAGATTAAATAAAGCTTAGCAACTTAAGCATTCAAGGTATAGACCTTGAATGCTTAATTATTCCTAAACTTTCGTGATATGCATTTAAAAACTTTGCAAGCTGTTCAAAGATATTCCCACTTAATTTCTTTAGCACAAAGATGTAAGAAAAAATGCAATACCTGAGAATTAACATTTCCTGATAAACTTTCACTTAATAATGGCTGCAATATATTGCTAAAGACGATTAGATTACTCATTGGACATCTGTCGGAAACACAGGTACGACAGTGATGCAAGAATGATGCAAGAAGCACGAGTGATTTCAAAGTACATTAGCGCCGGCAAAACACTGGCGTACTTTGTCCCTTGTTTGTTCTTCGTAGTGGTATATAGTAAGTTGAGTAATCTATAAATATATATAACTCAAAGGTGACTGACTGACTGAAATAGTGATCTATCAACGCACAGCCCAAACCACAGGACGGATCGGGCTGAAATTTGGCATGCAGGTAGATGTTATGACATAGGCATCCGCTAAGAAAGGGTTTTTTAAAATTCACTCTCTAAGGGGGTAAAATGGGGGTGCAAAGTTAATATGAAACTTTTATTTTTTAGTTAAATTGCACACGGACGAAGTCGCGAGTAATTAATAAAATCTTTAGCATTAAAGAAACGTAAGTTTTCTTAGTCATAACAGTTTTAATCAATCGTATATTAACATTCTAAGACTATTGTTATTCTGTAATAAATACAGATGAGTCATTATATCCGTGAATCCTTAACAGGCTTGTCTTCTAGTCTATGGAAGTCTATCAAAGACCTTTTTATAGTCTCCACCTTGACACAGCTCAAATGGCAGAATATTTATAACTTCCAGTGTCAATTAAGCATATCGCAGCTCTTATCTGAGTGTAAATAAATATGGGCAACTTTACGACGCGTTGCTTAAAAGTTATTGAAACTAATTTTTAAGATACTGTCAGTATTGGGCACTATTCGAGGACCTCACCGCATATGCAAGCCTTCTGGTGTTGCAAATGTCCATGGCTGGTGATCACTTACCATCTGGTGAACAGCATGAATCATAAAAAAAATTGGGATAAGAATACTAAAATGAAATCCATCATCAATTCATTTACTGTCCTTCGATGGGCACGGGTGTCCTCTCATTTGAGAGGGATTAGGCTATAGTCACCACGCTAGCCTAGGGTAGGTTGGCACAGGAGTCCACGCCATCCAGAAAATCTCTCAGATATCCGCTGAAGTTACTCTTACATCTATTTGAATAAAAATCAATGCCACTTTTCGTTGTAATTTTATAACTCAAGAACGGGCTCAGCTATCCAAACCAAATGTTTAGGCTTTGTTTGGACTATTTAGTAGATGGTTTATGTGAAGTTTGCACAAAATTGGTCTAGCGGTTCTTCATTTATCACATTTTTTGTAACAAAAAAAAAACACTTCTAACTGTAAATTTTCACTCTTCTACCACCAACTCCTATAATGTGGCAAAACAACGTTTGCTTGGTCAGCTAGTAGTAGATACAACACTTTGACATTCCATTTCGCTTTCATCTCTACAACAAAGAGCTATTTCATACATGTTTATTACACCGTTATCTCAGCCATATCTCCAATAACTGGCTAGTGTTCGACTCAAACGGGCCATTGAGGGGATTATCGTAACTGACTCCGTTGACAAGGATCGTTTGTAAACATCGAGCGCTTGATATGCTTGATAACCCAAACACAGCCACCCGCGTGGCCTAAGGTTGTAAGACAAGTAAAATACTATAATCCGTTACAATAAAGATCTAACAAATTCGAATAAGACTACCATCTCTTTCAAAGAGAAATGTCCTTTATTGGCACATAAAGATTCATCATCAACCCATTTATTGTCCCTCTGTTGTGTAGGTCAGTGGCGTGTGGCGTGGGTTTTCGCCGCCGGGGGCCGTCTGGAAATTTGCCGCTCCCTATTCTAGTAGTGTAAAAAAACGTGGCCCGGGGGCATGGCCCCCTCTGTCCCCCCCCCCCACGCTAGGCCACTGGTAGAGGTCTTCTCTCATTTTTAAGAGGGATTAGGGATCCCTAATTACAGTTTGCATTGCAGATTGACAGACCTCACACGCCATCCAGAAAAAGAGCCATGCATTTTGACATTGTTACCGTTTTAATCATCTGATAAATTCGAAAACCCAGTGGCACGTGCTTTGGGGTTGAACATGAGACCTTTGACTTTACAGTCCACTGTTCACACCAATAGGCTATCTCATAGCTTATCAGCAAATATAAAGCTTCTTGGTAATCTGTCCTGTTACGTTGTGTATTGTATAAATTTGCAGTTTCCGCACAGGAAGAATATTACAGTCCAATTCGGCATTATAAGTATCCGTTGTTCTGCCACAATACTGACACTGTTGCTTTGTAGCAGTATGAATGCTTGTATTTAGAAATAACAGCGATAAAAGTGCTTTTTGCTGATTTTATCACAGGACATTAATATTGTTTCAATACCGACATTTCGGATTTTTTACAGCATGGTCACAAACAGACAATAATATATGTCCGTTTGACAGCGATTAAATTCGTTAAATGTAGTTTTATGTCAATGCCCTGTATTCGCTTAAGTGTAAGAAGTATGATAAATATTATATCATCATCATCGTCAACCGTTATACGTCCACTGCTGGACAATAAATAAAAATGTTATATAAGAAAAGTTAAATAAAACAGTAAAACACTATCCAAAAGCACGCTAATCGTCATAATTATGTACACTCGATATAAATTAAGTGCTTGAACAGTATCGACAACGCTTGAGTGTTTAAGGTGGAAGTTCCACGCTAGCCCGCGAAATTCAAATTTTCGTACGTTTTTTGCAATTTGCCGGTATTTGTCAGGCTGTACATTGAAAAAAATATGATTCGCGCCTGTAATAGGTATTTAGTTACAGAATTATAATCATCAATAAAACCCTCACATTGCATACAATTGGATTGAATGACTTTTTCATGAAATAGACAATCAATACAGTTATATGCACTTTGAGGGCTATTTTATTGATTTAAATGATTATAATTCTGTAACTAAATACCTATTACAGGCGAAAATCATATTTTGTTTAATGTACAGCCTGACAATGACCGGCAAATTGCAAAAAAACGTACGAAAATTTGAATTTCGCGGGCTAGCTTGGATCTTCCACCTTAAGGAGATTAAACAACGTAATGGCTGACGTAACTGTCTGTTACAAACCCATTTTTTTCTGATACGTACCGTTTAAATACTTTCATATGCTTTTAGTAAATAGCTATTATTATGGAGTGGAAAACAGTTCAATTGAATAGTTATAATTTTATTTATTTCTATAGATTAACATATTGAGAGTAATGTACAGATATGTTTGAGTGCCCAAAAAGCTTAAATGCGGCGAGTATTGGGCTTAACAGTATTCCGAAGATAAATGGCTTAAGTGAAAATGTTTTGTCCGGTAACTGAAAACAGTACCTAGTTTACATTCCTTTTAATAGTACCTAAAGTAGCTTAAAGCGAAGCGAAGCGAAGTGTGGGGGGGGGATGCGTGGTGCTATTTATAACCGACGTCAAAAAGGAAGGAGGTTCTCAATGCGACTGTATTTTTTTATGTTTGTTACCTCAGACTAGCAACATAGGAATTGAAGGAAAGAGAGGAAGGGGAAGACCTAGACGAAGTTTCGTTGATCAAGTGAAGGAAAAAGTGGGAATCGAGTCGTATCAAGAAGTCAAACAGAAAGCAGGAGATAGACAACAGTGGCGATTGCTCCACCGACAAGAGCTGAGCTCTTAAATTAATAATAACCTCAGACTAATTGAAAGCTGCACCAGCTTTCTGAGTGGTCCCATTTCAATTTGGTTTGAAGTCAAAAAACCGACTGTGTGGCTTTTCTACGAAGTAGATACCCTTAGGCCCTTAGCAGACCTCAAACTTTTCTATCGTAGGATACTTTATTTTTGAAACCCAGTATGTAATCAGGACCTTGACTTCTCAGTTCACTGGTCACACCACAGCTCTTGTGTATCAACAATATTTATTTCAATAGCTATAACCATTCCGTTATAACCGTAATCAAGATAATTATAATACAACCACTTGTTTATCGTATTATCGTTATGACATACTTGAGAGTATCAACACTATAGTACTGTCGTCGCTTGGAGACAGTGCTCGCCATACTTCATTAAACGGTTGTTCACTCCTAAGGAATTTTAATAACGACTCGTGCCGCCTACATGTCTTCATACACTTAGATATGATATAACTTCAAGAGGGGTTTTAGAACTTGAGGAATTTATTGAAATTCTCTATAAAATGCCTTTCGTACTGATGTCATTTGAACATAGGTAGGTACTTACTGTTTGAAGTATTGTACCGCTTGTCTTGTCATTAAATAGGTGCTTTATGTCTAAATTATATTCTATATCTATATAGCTTTGAGTTTTTTGTGGAGACTTGGGTCTAGTCCAAGTCTGATCATAGTTAGTCAAGGAACTTGGAGTCTCGGATATTTGAAGAGGCACTTAGGCCTTGTTAGAGGATTTTTGACGACCCATTTAGTCCAGCGGTAGTTAACACTGCCTTCTGTGCTAGGGGTCCCGGGCTCGAATCCCGGTAGGGACAAATATTTGTGTGATGAGCATAAACATTTGTATATGTGTCGTGGATGTATCTATGTATAATATGTATGAATTTACAAAAAAAAATATCAACCAAATAGTATCCGTAACCGTTTCTCGCAACTAGAGATTGCAAACCGGGCCCGCCGGGCCCGGCCGGGTTGGCGACGATTTTGACCGGACCCGGCCGGGTTGAGAAACATACCGGGTTGCAATCCCTACTCGCAACTAGATGACGCTGTGTAATAATGTCCAAGAATATTTATTATATTTACTTTAATATATACCATAAAAAGGATTCTTAAACTACCTGTATATAGACTTCGACTGCAAGAGGGAGTTACGAGTAGTCTAGTAGTGAAACAAAGAGAGATTCTTATTTCTAAATGATATTCTAAACTTCTACCAGACAACAAGTGGGATTTAGACAAGAATAAGACGGACTTTATAGATCTACAGTAACAAGCATTTAGATAGTTGTCAGTGGAGTGGATTTTGAGTCTTCATCTATGAACAATTAGCATTCAAAATCATTTGTTGAAATACTAAACTCACGCCTAGACTAAACGTTGTTAAGCCCAATGTTTCTCTAGTGACAGTAACTAACATCACGACTTTGAACCTTAATGCGGTATTTATTATATTGTAATTACCTTAATTCCTACAGGTTCACAAGTATGATTATTCTGAAACATTATATTAAATTGTATCATAACTTCTTTACAGACACACAAATTGTACGCGTTCCGGTACTGGGGCTGCGAGCTGCTCTGTCTCGTCAACATAGTCCTGCAGTTGTGGATCATGGACAGGTTCTTCAATGGAGAGTTCTTCACATACGGCACCAGGGTTTTGGGGTACAGCGAGGTGCCGCAGGATGAAAGGTACACTTTGGAAATATACCCCAAGCTTTAAGAAAGAATTAAGAAGAGTGTATCTGGAAAATGGGAACTGATTGATTGATGGTCCATTTCTTTGCTGGTTTCAAGACAGTTTAAACCATTCCCGTGGCATGGTGGCTATTGACCTTGGTTTATAGGAGCTGCAGTAGCAAGGACATAACACAACAGGCTTCATTCAAATAACAAAAAAATATTTATCTTATGATCATTCTATACATAAAGAATACTGAGACTAAGAGGCAGAAAGATTAAGCATATTTAAGTAATACAGTCAGCTTGAACATCTGCGGAAATAAAATAATAATAATATAATTTGTATCCGAGTCATGGATGTATCTATGTATAATATGTATGTATTTACAACAAAAAAAAGTGTATATTTGTAGTATATCAACCTTCTAGTATATCAACCTTCTAGTATATCAACCTTCTAGTATATCAACCTTCTAGTATATCAACCTTCTAGTATATCAACCTTCTAGTATATCAACCTTCTAGTATATCAACCTTCTAGTATATCAACCTTCTAGTATATCAACCTTCTAGTATATCAACCTTCTAGTATATCAACCTTCTAGTATATCAACCTTCTAGTATATCAACCTTCTAGTATATCAACCTTCTAGTATATCAACCTTCTAGTATATCAACCTTCTAGTATATCAACCTTCTAGTATATCAACCTTCTAGTATATCAACCTTCTAGTATATCAACCTTCTAGTATATCAACCTTCTAGTATATCAACCTTCTAGTATATCAACCTTCTAGTATATCAACCTTCTAGTATATCAACCTTCTAGTATATCAACCTTCTAGTTTATCAACCTTCTAGTATATCAACCTTCTAGTATATCAACCTTCTAGTATATCAACCTTCTAGTATATCAACCTTCTAGTATATCAACCTTCTAGTATATCAACCTTCTAGTATATCAACCTTCTAGTATATCAACCTTCTAGTATATCAACCTTCTAGTATATCAACCTTCTAGTATATCAACCTTCTAGTATATCAACCTTCTAGTATATCAACCTTCTAGTATATCAACCTTCTAGTATATCAACCTTCTAGTATATCAACCTTCTAGTATATCAACCTTCTAGTATATCAACCTTCTAGTATATCAACCTTCTAGTATATCAACCTTCTAGTATATCAACCTTCTAGTATATCAACCTTCTAGTATATCAACCTTCTAGTATCTGTAACACAAGCCTCGCTGCTTACCACGGAACTAGATGGCGCTGTGTCATAATGTCCGGGAATATTATTATTATTATAATTAATTGCCAATCATTAATACACAACAAGTACTTTTTATAAATTAACAGGGCTGGTTTTCAGCAGTAATTTCTATAAAAAACATCACTAATTGGTAATAACTTTTCATGTTTTCGTTTCAGATATGACCCAATGATCTACATATTCCCACGAATAACAAAGTGTACATTCCACAAGTTCGGTGCGTCAGGCAGTATTCAAACCCACGACAGCCTGTGCATCCTGCCGCTGAATATCGTCAACGAGAAGACGTATATATTCCTGTGGTTTTGGTACTTCATATTAGCATTTGTGCTAACTCTTCTGGTTATATACAGGTAAGAGTAAGTTATGGAGAAATGGAGAATATTATATACTTACTGACCCAGCAAACGTTGTTTTGCCACATTATAAGGTTTTTTTTAATGCCAATTCATTAAAAAAACAAAAAAGTTTTGCCAAAACGGATTGAAAGAAGTCTGCTGAGAGACATCCATATCACCTAGGGGTGTGAAAAATAGCCGACCGATTTCTCAGACCTACCAATTATACATACAAAATTTCATAATAATCTGTCTAGCGGTTTCGGAGGAGTTCAGCGACAAACACTGTGACACGAGATTTTTATATATAAGAAGATTTAGTGTCTAAGTAAAAGGTTTCATTTCACTTAGATAATGTGATAGGTACTTTTGAAGTGTCAAAACTGAGAGCTATATATTAATACGTGAAGCATTTGTACCCCTTTTTACGAAAATTGCGCGGACGCAGTTTATACAGAGACACCCTTACAGTTTATATAGAGAAAGAGTGCAGAAAAAAAACATATAACTTTAAATTAAAACTATGCTTAAAAAATACATGTAATTTTAAATGTTTCGAATTACAATCTCTGGGCGACCACTAGTTTAAATAAAATTACAAATACATACCAGTGGCTGTCTTTACAATATTTGTTGTACCTATATAAGTATATAGGTCAGGTTTCTGCTTTAAAAATAGAGGAAATTATCTTGAGGACACATGTATGGTTGAGGTATTCTTAACAGTGTATGAAGTCTGTTGATGTTTGGTGTGGTGCACCATACGGCAATAACTACTAGCCTAATCGATTATACCTCTCATTCTTAGTCAAGAGCCGCGCATACATTAAATAATAATAATAAAATATTTTATTGACAAACAAATGCGAATACAATTGATCTTAAGGCTAAAGATATAATTTTCTTCTTTGTGGTTAATCGCAGCAATAGAGTTAAACGACGGAATTTGTGCTAGCATAAACTGTGTTACAGATGCCGACGATATTGTTTGAAAAAAAAAAAAGAAATTAAAAGAAGCCCTGACGGCGGCCATCATAGACTGATTTCGATCAAACATACCTAAGAACACTCCCGCCTAATTCACACAACCAAATCAAAATCGGTTCATCCGTTCGGGAGCTACAATACCACACACAAACACGTCAAAGTTGTAACACCCCGTCGTTCTTTCATCGGGGTTGATTAAAATACACTAACATGGAGGCCTCTGGTTTGAGTTTTTAATACGTAAAACTGCTTATCTTTGTAATGAAATGATACAGTCCATAAAATGCTAAAACAATCATTTTCCAAGTAACGAGTTGAACTATAAATACACTGTTAACACCAGTTTATGACTGCCTATTACCTATGCGATATCCTAGTAATAAAATAGTGCTGCTAAATTATAGCTCTTAAATTCACTGGCATTCATCATCAACACATTAACGTCCCACTGCTGGGCACGGGTCTCCTCTCATTTAAGAGGGATTAGGCTATAGTCCACCACGCTAGCCTATTGCGGGTTGGCAGACTTCACATGCCATCAAGACAAATCTCTCAAGCATGCAAGTTTTCCTTCACCGTTTGAGCTTGTGATAAATACGCACATAACTTCCGGAAAGTCGTGCGTTGGGTTCGAACTCGAGATCTTTGTCGTCTCAGTCCACTGGTCTACCACTGGCACGCTAGGCTAGCACTGGCACGTACCGGTACCTATTCTTAATTCTTCGATCACATGTACGTATGAATTATAGTTCGGTGAAGGAAGTATTATAGCTGTGATAGACTAGTGGCGTGACCAGTGGATTCCGAATGTCAAAGGTCTTAATTCGAACCCAGTGCCATTGATATTTCGGAAGTTATGTGCATATGTATCCCATGCTCAAGCGGTGAGTAGTCAAGGGGAATATCATGAGAAAACCTGCATGCTTGAGAGATTTTCTCGATGGCATGCAATATCACGTGAAGTCTGCACTAGGTGGGGAAATATAGGAGACCCATGCCCAGCAGTGGGACAATGGGTTGAAGATCTAGGAATCTTTTCCATTAAACATACTTTTTAGAACCGCGCAACTAATTATGACTATTCTAAATACCCCTGCATGTTGGTCTTATCGAGAAAAAACATATGTTTTTGGAAAACAAACAGTGAAATTCTAAGGAATATTATGGAACCGAGTAATCTGATACTTATTCGCAAATCTCGTCGAGTAAAAACACGGCTTAGCAAACACTCGTATCATAATAGGACAGACAATGCGTTATCAGTGTCAACAGCCCTCGCCTGCGGTTACGCCGACATTAACGAGCTGATAGCGGCTCAGCTAATTATGATAATACCTGGTTAAGTGCTCTGTCGTACTTACTTATGTCACATGTTATTTTAGGATTAGGCTCTACGGATTTGTTGTGGTGTTTTTGGAATGTGGGTCTTAAATTCATCATCATAAGGTAGTATGAAGCTAGATGGTTAAGCTTCCGTTTTTGACATCGATAAATGCTAAATGTTTTTGTTTATGCCATCGAGGTGGCAAAAAGGCTTACTGCCCGCCTGACGGTTGTTGTCTGTAACGGAATCACCAGGGGTGTCGCTCGCACGTAACCGACCCTGTAGACTTTAGACCTTACACTCCCGTTTTTGAACAAAAAAGTTGTGAGCCATTTTAATTTAAAAATAGGTAACCTATAAACGGATAGCAATCGTAGTCATTCCCCTAACGAGCTCTGGCAACCTTACTCACTCACAGAAACACAACTGCGGCTTCACTAAGGTTTTCTATAAGACAGGTATTTCCCCAATCGGGCAGCTCAATTTGAGCAAGAACTTTTAAAATTACTATTTTGCTTATATTTGCAGGCTGGTGATAATCTTCGCGCCGTCGATACGCCCGCGGCTGCTGCACGCGCGCTCGCGCACGCTCGCCATGGAGACGGCCGCGCTGGTCTCCCGCCGCACCGACATCGGCGACTGGTGGCTCCTCTACATGCTCGCCAGGAACATGGACCCGCTCATATACAGGTTTGTACAACATTTATGTTTTTATTGAAAGTGGCCCGCTTATAAATTCGATTAACCTTAAAACTACCATAAAAAATAGATGTTTAAATACAATTATTTCTACGGATATGGAATATGCTCCGGACCTTGGATGCTGTAAAAAATCCAAATCTTCGGCATTTGAAAATTTTCTTGGAAATATGTAAAAAGTGTAGTTCTATAATAAGTACCTATTTAATAATCGCATCACATGTAAGAAATTAATATAAGTATATATCGGGAAATAAATAAAAACATACTCTCCGGGTAGACACATCTATGTGATTCGCAGAGTATACAAACTCATTATTGAAACACCATTCACCACAAAAACTTCATATATCTGTTACAGGGAGCTCATAACGGAGCTAGCCAAGCGCATGGGGGAGAAGGGGGGGTCCCGCGCGTGACGCCCGCCGCCCAACGTCGCCGTGCTCGGCGTCTGACATACACCGACATCCACCAACATCCACCAACATCCCACACCAAGCCCAGTATACTTGCATCCTACCGGAAAAAAACCACTGAAGATTAAAACCCAAGTTCCCATGGAAACTGACATCTGTGTATGCAACGAAATGTTTCAACCTTCAAGCAAAGTAATAATAATAATTAATAAAATACGCAAATCAAAGATCCTTACGGTGCTGCACACATCCATAGGCCGCTTATCTTATCTACAAGAGAACAATTTTGTTCTATAAATCAGAAACTTTAGACATATAAAAACGAATCTATGCGATTTAATAATAGAGTCCATTTTTTATTTACGTATGTTTCGGGGGTTGAAACATTTTGGACCATCAAGGATATTTATAATAATGTTTACAAAATCTAAGCTACTTTTCTCAGGTTCTCTAACATTACCCCATATGCTCTGCAGTAATATATTTTCATAATCAGCTTCCAAATTGCCTAAAATTACTTGGAAGTATTACAGCATTAGCTTCCTATATACCTTTGATAGCCTTTCAAACATTTCTTCCAAAAGTTGATCTAGTAATTTTGTGAAATTACTAGGTAAACTGTAAATTACTCTATCAAGTACGATTACATTCCTATATTGATTGAAGTGGAAGCATCAGCATTTGACACGATTTTTTATATTTTTATTATTATTAATTAAGGGATATTTTTGTTTGACAAAAATATTTTTTAACACAACATTTTGTGTTGAAACCTTTTTGTTTCATTATTAATAAAAATGTTGTTTTTCACTTGTCACTTCGTATTGTGGGATACCAACTATTATGAAATATGGTTATGAACAAGAAATAGTAATGTTTACTATTAAATACTATATAAAAAAGTATTTTATCAGCTGTAGTCGACGATAGTCAATTACTTGCCCAATATTATGTCTGTTGATAAAATTATTGTATTACATAATGACATTTATCATGTTGATATTAGATTCAAATTGAATTGAGTTCAATGTCATTGTGAAATAAAAAAAAACAAAATAAGAACGTAGCGTGTAATACTCTACTTAATAATTCGCAATAGACGCTAATCATGCAAAAAATATATAGATATATATTAAGATATTCGTAAGTGTTACAAAGGCCATAATTTTAGTTATTTGTATTATACAAGATACCGAGACAAAAGGACCGTTTGCAGGTTAGATGCTATTTGGAATTCACATGGTGTGTCTCAGTCTAATAGAAATATATCATTATTGTTCTAACCAAATAGCCAATGTTAATACATAGAAACCAATTTCTTATCACAATTAGATTTTAACAAAGATGATTATAGATCTCAAAAATATATGATCTATTACAAAAATACTAGAAATCTCACAAATAATAATATAAAATGGAATACCATGAAATATCGACTACAAATCTGATTTTATCTACACGTTTATATTAACAAACCCTTTTAATTGATTTTATGCAATATGTCATTACCGTTATTATGAACAACGAATCTAAAAATAGTAGTTACCAAATTTGTTTTTTTTTTAATAATCTGTAATCAATATTTTATTTGAACATGGACCGTGGACTGACTGTGTTTTTATGGGTGACAACACTGCCGTTGATATTAAAAAAAAACGTGTTTTCCTTGATCTGAGCAAAAAGACAACTATACTAAACGGTTTTGTATGCATATCATGTAGTTAGTTATTTTTACAATTTACTTTAACTTTTAATATACTCTGACAGTTATTTTTAAGATTAGTTAAATTTTAAAAGAGAAGATACTATCAAGAGTTGTGAACTTCCGTTATATTTTCGTTTACTCTGTCTCAAATATAATCTCATTTATATCACAGCACAAATAGTTTTTAAACTAGCAACATTTATGTACCTATTGGCTTTTGTAATAAATCCTTTTTGATATTTTTTATTACGAAATGCACTGACATGATCTTAAGGACTAGAAATGTATGGCCTTAAATTGTAGCGTTGTATGAAATGTATGGATATCGTGTTTTTGGATACATTTGTATGTGTTTTGTGTAGATGTGAAGTTATATTTCCAAGTTAATATTTAAATGTAGTCAGTGATACTTTGTATTTTCTTTGTGTATTAGCCATTTTTTAAGCGTAATCATATATTGTGATCAGCCACTACCCGCATCACAAAAACGAAATTATGTAAAATTGTAAGATGTAAATTGTTTACAGTGTGTAAACATGTCTATTTGTAAATCTGAAGTGAAATGTAGATTTTTGTCTTATTCAAATGTAACACAGTCGCCATCTAGCGGCTGCAATCGTAACAAGCGTTGTGATCATGTGACTGGTCGGTGTTCATTTTTGTAACGAAATTTATATACAAACTCCTGTATATTGGAGTGATTTTTATATTTTAACATTCGCTCTTTTGCGCGTTGTACGTTAACATTTAGAGAATTGTTAAGTTTTTAATTGTGTGATATATCCGTTTCATTGTGTTGTCGTGAAGGTTTATGTATTAAGCAAGCAATAATCACCCTTATGGCCTGGACTTACGAACTTTACGAATCTTTATCAATGTAATGGCCATTGTCACAAACAGAAAATATTACAACTAACATCACACCAAATATATGAAAATTAATAAATAATACATCACATTAAACTTGCGTTATACCGTTTCTTTCTAATCTGTCTTATAATCTAAGGAATTACTTTAAACCCTGTATACTAAAGATTTATTAACTAATTTTATCATGAAATTTCTCAGTTTTATTCAATTTATACATTAAAATATTTTATTATTAACAAATTCAATTAGAAACAGTATTTATTCATTATGAAATAGCGACAAATTGAATTATTATTAGCTCTCCATATTTCATTCCATAAGATAAGTCTGTTCACAAACGCGCTCAATAAAGATGCCATAAAATATGAAATACAATCACAAAACGTATAATATTTGATATTTAGTTATATTTATATACTATTAGTGTATTATTTGTACATAATGCGCAAATTAGTTGCGCAACTTTTCTATTTTAGTGACTTTTTGTAATGTAATGAAGACTTTCAACACAAGTTAACACATACTGCCCTTTGATGTATCTCATATAGGTACATCATATTTTTTTTGAGATTTAAATTGAGATTTACACTATTTCCCCAATACCCATAGGGGAAATAGTGTAACTCAATATTTCTGTAAATTGATTAAACGGCATTCGAAGATAATTTCATTTGCAATTAAAGACATGATGTAAATAGTGAATTTAATGTTTATACGTATTGTTCCTAACAGACGGTTTGTTTAGTTCAATTTTAGTCTGTATTTGTGTTAAATATCAAGAAATATTGTTTATCGAATGGGAATGTTGTCGCTTCTTATAAGCTAATCTTAATACAACATAATTTTCCACTATATTTCACTGAATTAACTATGGTGAAATGATTTTATTGGCAACATTGTAAACAAAAACATAAATGTAAAAAGCGGCAACACTCAATTTTTGCGCACGTAATTTAAAAATATTATGTGTCATGCAAAGTGAAGTAATATTGATAGATCTACATAGATCAATATAATTTCATTTTTACTTTTTAAATAATATTGTTTTTAAGGATGAAGCATTTATTATGTTTAGTTTAATTAGATCTTGTGTTAATATATACTCTGTATGATACGCTCGTCTCGAATTAAGACATATTATAAGTTATTAGTTTTAAAATTGATTTTTTAAATTAGATATACTTATGAAAAGAAAACAAATAAAATCATAATTTCAAAATATCTTTCTGTGACAGTATATAAACTATAATATTGGACGCGATTGTACGAGCCAAGAATAAAAAATGAGAACTAAAAATATCAATTTACTCAGGAATATATTTAATGATTAGCTTCTACCAACCGTAGTATGTTGTTAAAATCTAAACTACTAAACTAGATAATAAACTATGTGTCTGCGAAATTTGCGTTCAAATATTTTGTGTGATTGAGCAACATAAATCCAAAATTTCAGTACATTGAAATTCATAATATTAAAAGGATATAATTAGGCATAACATAATACAATATGTGCCTTTATTTTGCAGCTTAAGTACGCAGGTATAAAACTGCGAATCTCCGGTCCAAATAAGTCTCAAATAATCTTTGGGACTTATTTGGACCGTAAACTTACCGTCGCGTTCCACAGGGCCGAGTTGAAAATAAAATGTATTCCTTTCAGCTATAAACTGCACGAATTAATTATTTTATTTAGACAACAAAGTGTAATTGTTTATAAGTAGCGGTTAGAAGACGCGATGTTTTTCATTTTTCAGATGAATTATAATATATTATATTTTTATGTCGTCGTTTTATTTGACTAATATAACCAACCTACTCGATAATGCGTCGAAAAGTCATAAACCTTTTTAATAATATCTTTTTACGCCTATTTAATTTCATGATGCGAATTAGACAGTTTATATTATTCGCCTGGGACACGTTGGGCACGTTCATTATCTCGACAAATTTGCAGTAGTTCGGACGTAATGTCGTAGGCTTGACTCACTGAAAAAAGGAAACTTTTACACAAGCATATTCGTTCACCATTATCTATAATTGCGTTACACCCTGCCTGAAAATCAATTATTAGGTACTTTCCCGCCGTTGGCGTTGAAGTCGATGACTAGTTGAGACATTATCAGTTATCAGTTGCGTGTGTGCGTTCATCTAATTAGTACGTGTCCATCGTTTCTACAATTATTTTTGTTCATATATCACCAACCTTTTTAGTTTGTTTGTGTCACTTAAACAGCTAAGAATTAATTATGCATATCTGTGCTACGTGTAACTCTAACTTCACCGATGGAGTTTAATGGTCTGCATGCGGCATTCTACTGGACTTTGTGCCGGTATATCTGAAGCTGATGAAGGAGGTTAGGCGCTGATCGCCGAGCGGCTTGGAAGTGTGTATCGTGTCGAACGGCGTCACCGGCTCCAGCCAGCATGATAGAACAGATCTCACTAGATTACTTGATGATGGAAATTCAGGATATTAAAAACAAAGTTTCATACCTTCCCACGTTACTAGAGGACATCAGAAGCATGAAAGACGAATTTCGAGATCTCAAAGCCTCCTGCGAATTTTCGAGTACGAAATTGGAAGAATGCTGGTTACAGTGGAAGCAACGGTCTCGGAAATACAGCAGAAGCAAAACGTGCTAGAATCTAGCCTGAATGAATTCCAGACTCAAGTCTCCAATAGTGAGCAGCGGTCACGACTTAATAACGTTGAGATCAAAGGCGAGCCGCTGCATTAAAACGAGAATCTTTTTCAAGTTTTTGAAAAGATATGTGACACTGTCGGTTACAGCTTCCCTAAAACTCAACTTAATTACATGTCCAGAGTTCCGACATTCAATTCAACATTAGCTTCATTAACCGATATATCAAAGAAGAATTTATGGCATCTGCACGGATTAAGAAGAATATAACAGCTGAGGGTAAAGGCTTTCATGACAACAAAGGAAGGATTTTTGTGAATGACCAGTTAAACACAGACAAAAATTCTACTCAACAAAACTAGATAAATTGCGAAAGAACGGAATTATAGTTATGTTTGGGTAAATATAGTAAAATTCATGTCAGAAAAAATGATACTACTCGGTCCTTTATTGTCAGTAAAATATCAGATTTAAACAAGATTGTTTAGTAAGCATCAATTAATGTTAGTCTCATGCTTTTATATTTATACATATATACATAGATTTCTAAGTGTAATAATTGTTTTTGGTTTAATGTCAAATCATCAATATTTCAAAAGGTTTAGGACCCCTAGGCCCTACATCATCGCATTGGTTCGCGCATGTCTTTTGTTCTCGGAAACCGGCCTTTTGTATTGCTTGTTGAGCTGTTTACTTTTATACCTTTATGGTTAATAATATGTTTATCTCACTTGCTCCTCCGTACTTTACTATAACTGTCTCATCAATCCCTCAACGTTTTAGAAACATAAGTTTTTATTTAGCTGTAATTTTATTAAGATTGCAATATACCCGCATTATACCATAATAATATAACTTGCATTAATTGCTACTAGTAGTTGTGTTTTTATAATTTATTTACGTATTGTGCCGTAACAACCTTTTGTAAATGGTTTTCAGTGACTTAAAAGTGTACTATCAGAATGTTTGAGGATTACGGTCAAAGACGTTTGTTTACATTTTATCGTAATTTAAATCTCTGTTCGTAAGATATTATATTATTGACGGAAACATGGCTGCTGTCTGGTGTGAGTGACTCGGAATTATTAGACGATCGTTACATAGGTATTACAATACATTTATATTGTTTAAAAGAGTATCTATGGAGTTTCTTGCCGGTTCTTCTCCATAAGACCTACCTTTTGGAACCGTGCAACTAAATTCAATTAAATTCGACAATTCAAAAGCACCTGTATTGGTCTAATTGAAATAAATGATTTGAGTTTGAGTTTTGAGTTTGAGTTTGAGATAGTGTGGCGCCGTGATAGGGATTACAATCATAGTGGACAAACCCGGGATGGATATGTTCTCATTGCGGTTCAAAGAGACCTATGTGCAGTTCCGCAGCCGAGCTTTGTAAGTACCGCTGAGGATTTTTAGTTAACCTTATCTTTAAAAAACACCACTAATCAATCTACTTCCAGCTTTAATTTAAATGTATGTTTGATTTACTTATGCAAACAAAATCTAGGGTTAACATTTTCCAATCAATTAAATAATTATCTATCTAAGTTGGATGAAATCATATTTAATAAACCAAATGAAATATATTTAATAGTACACTTTAACTTGAGCGGATTGTCATGGCTGAGGCTGCCTATTATAGGTGGTTCATATCTGAGAATTGATTGAGAAGGAATTGATTAATAAGCATATACCATTCAAATTATTTTAAAATGATCATTACCGTATCTGGTATACTTCGGCACTAAAGAAAATTATTAAAGAAAAATAACAATTCCTCAAAAAACTTAAGTGTTATGGGAACTTAACAGACCTAATTAGTTTTCGTTTATTAAAAGAGAGGGTTAAAAGACTAGAAAGTGAGTGTTATTTTAACTACATACAATCAATTGAGAGCTCCATAAAAAATAACCCCAAATATTTTTGGAAATTTGTTAAATCAAAATCTACTTCTCACAACCTTCCCAACACCTAAAGTTATGGCTCTGGTGTGGCTACCGGTGGTGAAGCTATCTGTAAACTATTTTCTGACTTCTTCTATTCTACCTTCCTAAAACCTTCCTACCTTGTAGGAGGTAGGGCATAGCGAGATTTCTCGCTCAAATTGAGCTGCCCGACTGGGGAAGTACCGCCGCCTTACAGAAGACCGCAGTGAATCAACAAGTTGTTTTTCTGCGAGTAAGTAAGGTTACCAGAGCTCATTGGGGGAGTGACTATTCTGACAGCATGGGAATTCCGTTTGCTGTCAGTTCAGTAACTCCCTATTTTAAGAAACCTGAACGGTTTCTAATGGGTTTGACAACGTATTTGCAAGCCTCTAGTGTTGCAAATGTCCATGGGCGGCGGTCATCACTTACCATCAGGTGAGCCGCATGCTCGTATGCCGCCTTATCACCATAAAAAAAAAATACAACTATCTTAAACATCAACCCATTTTGACGCTGCTGTTCTCAAAGACTGTGTCAGACATATCAAACATAAATTATTAACCTTAATGATATAGTTAAATTATTAAAATCTTTGGATCCACTTAAATCAGCAGGTCCTGACCCGATTCCAGCTGTATTACTAATTAACTGCGCGGAAACAATCTCGGTTCCCATTGGTTTGTTGTTTGAAAAATCTCTTTCTGAGTGCACTATGCCTTTTTGTGGAAATCTGCATTCATATCACTAATCCATTAAAAGGGCTCTAAAACTGACGTTGTAAATTACCGACCCATATCAAAATTGTGCTTGATTACACAAATATTTGAAAAAATGATACATACACAATTGCACGCTGCACTTACAAAATTCCCAACTCGGATTTGTAAAAGGCAGGTCGACTACCTCGAACCTTATACCTACTATTTCATGACTACGTCACAGGCAGCATGAGTCCTGAGCCCTAATTGACATCATCATCATCATCGGCCTGTATCAACCCACTGCTAGACATAAACAGTCCTGGATTACTTAGGGCATCCTGTCTAGGTGGGCTCACGATCAGATCGGACATCTTAATAAATTATAATGTCATGATTTCCTGTTGCGGGAGCGACCTATGTACGATATACAAGTCGTGAGCGTTCCTCCAATAGTTCGTTATGTGGTACACGCGACTGAACAAAAACCTCATTGTATATACTTTATCAGAGTTTCTGGGCCATCGCCTCAAATGTATTGTACGTTTCTCTTCATTCGAATTACGATTTCGTGGAAAAACAACGGACCGAAATATTTTTATTGAATGTTTATTAGATATGTTACCTTTTATTAGTTACATTCTAAATAAGTCTGCATAGTCTCACGCGATGAGTGATAGATATTTTTGTAGTTGGAGATTTGAGACCCAGATGGTGATTGCGGGATGACTAGACAGTTTCCATAAATACTAATCCTTAGCAGCCATAGATTAGATAGAGAGAAGTGGTAGGAATGTGGGGAAATCTTAGCCCTGCAGTCCGAAACTACAGGCTTTTTTAATAATAATTAAAGAATTAATCAGTGTATTCTTAGACGACCCAATTAGTCCAGCGGTAGTTAACACTGCCTTCTGTGCTATGGGTCCCGGGTTCGAATCCCGGTAGGGACAAATGTTAGTGTGATGAGCATAAACATTTGTATCCGAATCATGGATGTATTTATGTATGATATGTATGTATTTACAAAAAAAAATTTTTGCTTATTTCCAACAAGGTAGGCAGCGTTATAACTATTTCTCTCATGAAGGATCATGTCTTTCGGTATCAACCTAAATTTATATAGATTTAGCTGTAGTCATTTATGTAAATAAAGCATTTTAACCATAATAATGAGTAGTTTATATGACGTGCGACGGCAAGAAAAATATAACTTATAATGCGTTTTCACGAATGCCACCAGTAATTTTGTGAGTAACTTTAATTCGGTTCATAGCGAAAAGCGCGCGGCAGTTCACGTTTCTTTTTTTTTGCTCATTGTAATTGATACCTAATAGTATTTTTATTTTATGTTTTTATTACTTAAGGGATACTATTCTACTGATTTCAGAATAAGTGGATCTGGTATTACGAGCAGTTTGTTTACGTCTAAGAATGTTGTAAACTTAGAGATTAAAATAAAAAACTGCGTTAAAAAAAAACCGACTTCAAAACTAAAAAGTTAAAAATAACTTAATACAGTTTTAACTTCTTTTTAGTTTTAAAGGTATGAAGACGGTGCCAAGCCAAATGTAAAGCTATGTAAACCCATCGCGCAGTGTACAACCAGGCACTGGCACCGACTTCATACCTTTAAAACTAAAAAGAAGTTAGAACTGTATTAAGTTATTTTTAACTTTTTAGTTTTGAAGTCGGTTTTTTTTAACGCACTTTTTTATTTTATTTTTTACTTTTTAGTGTCTGTAATAGGTTCGTTGTATAATATGTCTCATTGGTCTAGTGGTCATACAGTGTGACTGCCGAGCAAAAGGTCCTGGGTTCGATTCCCAGGTCGAGCAAAGTGTTATTGGGTTTTTCTGTGAAATTCTCAGTAGCGGCTCGGAGTTTGGATTCGTGCCCGGTTAATGGCAATAGGCTCGCCACCTAACATAAACATACCGGCGAAACGAGGGTATATATTGGTACACCTCTGCCTAACCTTTTGGGGACAACAGGCGTGATAGTATGAGGGTAAAGAGAAAATTTGAGGGTTTCTCTCGATTTCCCAAGGATCCACTCATCAGATCCTCACCATTTTTTTATGGGACAGACGGAAAGCATCAGCTTTCATATAAAAAAAGAATTTTCAAAATCGGTTCACCGAATCCACAGTTATGAGGTAAGAAGTTGAACAATAAACGCGTCATCTACGTAGAAAATTTGAGGGTTTCTCTCGATTTCCCAAGGATCCACTCATCAGATCCTCACCATTTTATGGGACCACACGGAAAGCATCAGCTTTCATATAAAACAAGAATTTTCAAAATCGGTTCACCGAATCCACAGTTATGAGGTAAGAAGTTGAACAATAAACGCGTCATCTACGTAGAAAATTTGAGGGTTTCTCTCGATTTCCCAAGGATCCACTCATCAGATCCTCACCATTTTTTTATGGGACACACGGAAAGCATCAGCTTTCATATAAAAAAGAATTTTCAAAATCGGTTCACCAAATCCACAGTTATGAGGTAAGAAGTTGAACAATAAACGCGTCATCTACGTAGAAAATTTGAGGGTTTCTCTCGATTTCCCAAGGACCCACTCATCAGATCCTAAAAATTTTTTTATGGGACCACATGGAAAGCTTCAGCTTTCATATGAAAAAAGAATTTTCAAAATCGGTTCACCCAATCCACAGTTATGAGGTAACAAACATAATAATAAAAAAAAAAAATACAGTCGAATTGTTAACCTCCTCCTTTTGGAAGTCGGTTAAAAATGATATCTAATAAGTAATTAGGTAAACCCGTGAAGTCGTTTTCTTTCAGTACTTTATTTAAAGTACAATTGATATCGTATCATCTGGGGGCACGGCAGTGCCCCCGCCAAGTCGAGCAAAAAAAAAATAAAAGCGGCACGGCCGTACTATCTTTTCTCGAACCAATTCAGGCCATTTTAGACCCCCTATAACTTCGTTGTGGATTAAACTAGAAGCTTGAATTTTTATCACTCAAGCACGCATTGTGTGAATACGGCATATTTCAAATTTCATTCAATTTGAACCAGTAGTTTAGGAATAATAACTAGTCAAACTTTCTTAATTTTGTTTAATTTTGTCACTCACTGACTGACCGATCATCAAAACTCTAAGGTACTTCTAGCAGACAGAAGCTTCACATTTAGAATACAATGAGTGTTTAGTGTACAAATAAAGGGAAAACTAAAATATCTTGCGATTTCAGTCCAGTTTTTTAGTTTCACTAACTGCATAAATAACTTTGTATTCCTATATACATATATAGGATTACAAATTAAATACAAATAACTCAAATAACAGAATGAATCGTAATTATAGAATAATAGGTGTAGATAGGTACCTAGATATAATTATGTTTAACAATCATCATAATTTCAGCTAAATCACGTCCACCGCTGGACATAAGCCTCCCTTGAGGAATTCCTCGATGACCGGTCCTGCGCCACCCGCATCCAGCGGATTCCAGCGACCTTTACCAGGTTGTCGGTCCACCTTGCCGGAGGCCTAGATAAGCTGTGACTTCCTGATCGCAGTTCCCACTTTAGAAACTTCGAGCCCTACCGGCCTTCAGTTCTTCGGAGCAATGTGCCCTGCCCACTGCCACTTGAGTTTCGCGTTTCTTTTGGCCAAGGTCAGTGACCCGGGTATTTCTACGGATCTTCTCATTTCTGATACGATCGCGTAGTGAAACTCCTAACATAGCCTTCTCCACCGCTCTATGAATGACTATCAGCTTTCATAAAAGGCCCATTGTTAGCGGCCACGTCTCGGTGCCGTAACTCATTACTGGTAACACACACTCGTCAAACACTGTCTTCTATAGACACTGTGCTATTTGGGAGAAAATGAATTGGCATATCTTCCCGAACATTACCCAGCCGAGATGGGTCTGACGATTGAACTCTTTCTAAGAAGTTGGACTTACCTACCACGTAAACGCAATCGTCAACAACTTCGAGGACAGAGCTACCGACCTTCAGCGGAGTTCTAGCCAATACAACATGGATATTCAACATCACTTTCATCTTGTTCATGTTCGTTTTAAGGTTAAAGGTAACAGGTTCGATTCCCAGGTCGAGCAAAGTGTTATTGGGTTTTTCTGTGAAATTCTCAGTAGCAGCTCGAAGTTTGGATTCGTGCCCGGTTAATGGCAATAGGCTCGCCACCTATTGACCTACATGGGACCTACAACATACCGGTGAAACGTGGGTGTACATTAGTACACCTCTGCCTAAACTTTCGGGGCAACAGGCGTGATAGTATGTAAGAGGTTGAACAATAAACGCGTCATCTGCGTATAAAATATGAGGCTTTCTCTCGATTTCCCCAAGATCCACTCATCAGATCCTCACCATTTTTATGGAACCACACGGAAAGCATCAGCTTTCATATAAAAAAAGATTTTTTTAAATCGGTTCACCCAATCCACAGTTATGAGGTAACAAACATAAAAAAAATATACAGTCGAATTGATTAACTCCTCCTTTTGGAAGTCGGTTAAAAAAAGAAAAACTTACAGAGAGTGGGCTTTAATAAGATGGGCGGAAAGAAATAATTGTAGGACTATCTACAAAAAGAAATGAGATGCCATCAAAAACATATTTGTAAAAAACCCAAGTCGCGCAATTCAGTTCTCCTACCGTAAAAAGTTGTGAGATCCATGTAATACCAAGTCGGTTAATTTATTCAGTCCCTACTTTTAGATTTAGATTGACTTGGGCATCGCATGGAAACACAAAGTATCTCACAAGTGCTACATATTATCCTTACTAATATTATAAACGTGAAAGTTTGTAAGTACGAATGGATGGATGTTTGTTACTTTTTCACGCAAAAACCGCTTAACACATTTGAATGAAATTTAGCATAGGTACATATAGTTTATTACCTGGATTAACACGTAGGCTACTTTTTATCTATATACCATGCGGGCAAAGCCGCAGGAGGCAGCGAGTATTAAATAAGTTTGTATATTGCGATGCCCAAGTCAATCTAAATGTAAAAGTATTCCTGTAGGTATTTAGTTTTTTCACCTATTGCATTTTAGTATGCTAGTCATTTAAACGGGCACAGCGAGATTTCTCGCTCAAATTGAGCTTCCCGGCTAGGGAAATACATCCTCCTCACAGAAGTAAAGTTGCCTGTGCTTGTTAGGGGAGTGACTCATTATTCTGACTACATAGGAATTCCGTTCGTTGTCCGTGTAATACCGGCCCTATTTTAGGAACCTACAGCAGCTAAAAATTTTTCGGGTTCTTAAAAAAGGGAGTAAAAAGGTTTCTATAGTGACACCTCTGGTGTTGCAAACATCTATAGGGTATGGTAACCGTTTACGGTCCAGCGGGCCGTAAGCTTTTTTAGTCACACTTGTGGAAAAAAATACGTCTGTATCACAAGTTAAGTTGTAAGTTTTCGTCTCCTTGTAAATCATTATTAGCAAAGTTCCTTATAAAACTTAAGTTAGGAACTTATTTGTTGCAGATTATGGCTGAAAATGTGATGTGAGAAATAAATGTGTACACATAGATTTTCAAAATTATTTATTCGATATCTCCCATGGTAACTCTCGTCTGTCGTAACACTTCGCTATAAATAAATAACTTTTGGCACAATATTTGGCATGATTCACTAAATATTGCAGGATCTTTATAATGTTACACCCGTATTCGTTGTGATCGCCTAACAAGTTGCGCAACGTGAACCATGCATGTTGCGTAGCATGTGGCAGCAACATAAGCCATAAACTTGTTATAGAAGTGCAACATGACTTGCAACATCTATTTCAATTAAACTGGTAATTGTATGACATAAATTTATTTATTATTCATTAATAAACATGATTTTGATTGAAGCGAATACGGGCGTTAGAAACGATAGGTATATTATTAAAAGATGCAGCCTTTGGAGGCTGTGTCCAAACTCATCTGCAAACATAAAGTACACTTCACATCTTTACAATCAGACAACCTTTTACATTTACATTTTACAAGTGTCTATATCATGGTATGTGATCTCCAAAAATGTATGTAGTTACTACCGAAAACATAAAACAGGGTCGTAATATTAATAGAAAGTTAATAAATTGTAACAAATATGAAATAAATAAATATCTAATGATCCAACTATAGATTGTTAAATCCCCAACCCCTTATGGAACTTATTAAAGATAAGAACAATTACGATGTACGCGATTTGCTTTAAATATTATAATAAAAAAACCACTAATGAAGTAGACACTATATGTAGGTATATAGCAAATAATCAAATCATATAATTTCTGGAGATCACCATACCCAGGTCAGCGAAGCCGAAGACACAATTTTCTAATTTTCTCACGAACACAACAAGTTTGTAACAATAATATTTCTTGCCTAATCCTAGGTAAATAAATTTCTCTAAATAGCTCCATAAACTTACAGATTTAATTCAACTCACATTAAGAATAAGTCATCATTCAATGTGTTATTGAATAATCTCACTTAACCATATTCGAGTAAAATATTCATCAGTGGAATTAAATCTGTAACCTTATTTAAAAAAGTTCTGATTGAAGAAATCTTTTCAACATTTTGAAACACTATTGAACTATTTTTATCAAAATGAAATTAATTAATTAATTCTTACACTTAAATATTGAACAAATTTCTTCAATCGCATCGTCATAATTTTCTAAAAATCGAAGAAATCAATAATTCAGTCGCTCCTTTATAATGAAATACAACAAATTTATTCAAATTAACATTTTCGTGAACATCAGTTGTCCGTCCGTTGGCAGTGTAAAGTTTTATCGTCATTATGGTGTGTCGTCGTTTGAGCTCTAGTGATGTGGCAAGTTACTCTCATTGTATTTAAATGAAGATGGGAAACATTAAAAATCACTAAATTAGATACGTTGTTAAATAAGAACGAAAAATAGTTGTCAAAACTGTAGTAGCATTTAATGCCATTTAAAACTTATATATTATAAATATTAGAAACAAAAATATTACAAATGAAATAAAATATGTTATATGGTTCGTTTGTCTGCAATTTAAATACACATTATGTCTTTTGACACAGAAGCTAAGTCACTGTCCAGTTCGCGATTACTCTACTACGAGTGTACAGGTACTTACTCGATTTTCCTAAAGAACAGTTCGTTTAACTAGTTAATATCCTCAATTACAAACTACACTATAATACTTAATTGCTTTATTAATTATTGCTTTAATTTTTTTGGTCTGTCAAATCCTTGGCGAGAGAAACGTGTAAAATTGTGTGAAGAACTTGTATGTGTGCTCGCCGAGTGCTTACTGTCGGCATATACGATACAATAGCTAAAGTAGAAACAAACGCAGCGTCGATTAACAGATTACTACGAGCAGTGAAACTATAAGTATAAATAGATCTAAAAAGTATACTAGTACTACCGGGAGTAACGGGGCAGCCGTCGATGTCAACTATTAGAAGGCCTTCGATAGGAATCGTCCTGAGATCACGTTCTTATACATTAAGTACAAACTATTATTGCATGTTTTGAATTGCACTGTTATGATTTCGATTAAAAAGTATCGATCAAAGTAGTCTTTATACTCGTTAGTATTGTCCAGAAGTCGAGAACATACGTGGGGTACTGCAGGGCAACGGACCGGGCCGGTCGGCGCGGCCGCCGGGCGTCCGGCAGCCGGCGAGCGAGCTGCCGTCAGCGGGCGCTCAGGCGGGCGGGTCCATGTCGCGCTGCAGCGACGTGAGTCACGTGTGGAACACCCACCCCGGCACCGGAGGTCACGCGTCCGGCACGCCGTGGATGTGGTGCTGATAGTTGTGGTTCAGCTTGTTCGCGAACTCGTGCATGATGTCCCGGAATATCACCGAGTCCAGGTTCTCCCCGAGGATGTAGAGGAGATACCAATCGCCCATCTTGCTGCGGCGCACGATGGTGTCGACGTTGTCGCGGCGCACGAGCCGGAAGCGCATGCGCATCATGTACACGCGCATGCGCGGCGAGAAGATGATGACGATCCGGTACATGAGCGTGATGAACGTGAGGATGCCGAGGATGACGAACCAGAACCAGAGGAAGACGTAGATCTTCTCGTTGACCACGTTCAGCGGCAGGATGCACAGCGCGTCGTGCCGCTCCACCTCGCCTGACGAGCCGAACTTGTTGAATAGTGTGCATTTCACCATTCTGTAAGCAAAATGTGTTCATATGAGTGAAACAATAATACAGACTAACAAGTACCTTTCCGATCAGAAAGAAAAACCGGTAAAATGCGTCAAAGAAAATACGAAATAATGACTAAATCTGTATTTATAGTAGGTGCTTAGTATTAAATATGTGTATCGATAGGAATTATCATTATATCAACCGATAGACGTCCACTGCCGGACATAGGCCTGCCCCAAAGATTGCATTGCCGGTCTTGTGCCACCCGCATCCAGTCGGACATATGTAGATCGAAGAATCGCTTAACTCAAGTGACAGTGGGCAGAGCAGATATTGGGATAGGTAACACCAATTACTAGGAGACGAGTAGCTTACCTTGGAAATATATAGATCATGGGGTCGACACGATCCTCCTGATCTGACTCCATGTAGGCGATGACGTCCAGCCCGAACGTCATGAACTCCCCGTCGAAGAAACGGTTCATCAGGAACATTTGCCCTGAAAACAAACATAAAAAATAAACTTACAAACAAATGCATGAACAAATTTTCAGGAAATATATTGTTATGTCATTTCACTGAATATAATTTTATTTACAACATTCAGTATCTCTGAATAAATCTATTGAGATTTGAATGACAAGAGATTATGTTGGGTTCGGATACTTTGCACAAAGTGTTTACATACAATAGGGTTAAGCAGAGGTGTGCTAATGTACACCCACGTTTTGCCAGTATGTTTTAGGTCCCATGTGGGACCTATGGACGAGCCTATTGCTATGAACCGGGCAGGAGCTGTGATTCGTAGCAGCAAGTAGCAACTTGGAGGTGTGCCCTACTAAAAACTTCATACAAAAACCCAATTAAGACTTTTCTCGACCTAGTCACTCAACCCAAGACCTCTTGCAGTTGCACTTACGACCAGAACGGATCCGCCATTGCTCACAAACATCCGTCCTTTAACCTCGCATCTATATTCTGTACTGCGCCCCAAAGTAGCCGACGCATTGTTTTTTTATTGCTTATGTAGTTTGGGCACAGGTCACTGTGGGCATAAAACGGCAGCACACTGTAAAACTTGGTTTATGCCTGTTTTAATTTAATATGTTATGATTTACAATCGTAGCGGTAGGACCGTACGCCGCATAGCAGGTTAATCACAGAGAACTCAATGCACACCGACTTTTAATTTCATAACCTATAAAATGCGATCTCTACAAAGGAGTTTTATTTTAATGTCTAGTTTTCGCTTACGTGAAAGAAGTCTGTATTATACGTTAGACACATAAAAATCGTTTAGAGAATAAAACTAAACATGACATGAAGGAGAATAAGAAAGAGTACTCCAGTATGTAAAAACACAGCCCAATTATTGTTTGCCTATCGCTATTGAGGCTCTGAACTTTTAGTAAGATTTTTTATTACGCGTTTTACTGAAAAGATTAATTTTGAAGTGACTTACAAAGGCTTCCAAAGATACATACATCTTATCCTGAATCATACTTATTCCAGTATCATTTATTACTGGATTAAGTATGATTCTAATAAATTTAAATATCTATTAGATATTTTTTCGAAAAGTCTGATAACTTGATCATTATTGAACGGTCAAATCAAATAAAATCAAAAGGTTTTTATTTCATGTGAACTTTTTCAAGCATTTATAAAACGTTATGACTCTAGTTGCACGGTTCCAAGAAGTTGATCTCATGGAGAAGAACCGGCAAGAAACTCCATAGACACTCTTTTAAAAAGGAGGTATTGTTACATTATTTTGGTAATAATTATGCGAGGTCAATGTAAAAAATTCATGTCTTGAGATGTCAATAGTCAAAGATATAAAAAAGAAAAGTAATATGGTAAGTATAATTCTCTAGACTGAACAATACACTGAACTCACATTTACAAAAATTATAACAATTGAATGGGGGCGTGAAATACGCCATAATAACATGCTACAAGCTATGTCTTTAAAAAGACAACTTTTTTGTAATGGAAACAACCTCACGGTACCAGGGAGGCCACATGCACACCAGTATCTACATCCACACATTCCTATCGTCAACATAGTCCTTGATTTTATAATAGGCTTTCTTACGGTAGCATTTCTTTCATGATTTATAGTATTATTTCTATAATTAAATAATACATGAATACTGTAAAGCATCCGAAACACCAATAATGTCTATATGATACAATGTTAGCGTACGGCTTGTTAAGCTTGGCTGCATATTTGGAACTGCATATTAGTAATACGGTGTGGGCCTTCTACAGTCCCCTTCCAGTTGGTAGGTCCGTTCACGATTCAGATCGTGCACACGACAGATGTGCGTGTCTGATATATCAGTTAGGACATGTTTAGATGCCGCGTGGGCCACGCAGCCTGCGATCCCGCATATTTTTTTAATGACTTAGGGATTATTTATTGACTAGGACCTTAGTCAAACATGAACTCTATGGCTAGAGTTATAAAGTAAGTTTTTGAGGTTAGCCTATAGCATTTTGAAGTCATCGTAAATTAGGAACCTAACAGTTTCTTACGTGGAAGCAGGTTTTCTAAGCAGTTCCTCTTCACGCAAAATAACACCGTTTTCGCTGTGTGTACGTGTTAACATTTATTCTTCTTCTTATGAAAAATTTGTTAACTCGATCTACAACGATTTTATCATATAGGTAATATAGAAATTGTATGGAAAAATATTTTTTTAATTGATTTAAACTGACTTAATTTTTTTAACAGTTTTCCATTATGTGCGCGCCGCCATTTTGTCAATTAACCGGAGGCCGAATTATTTAGCAAAGTATTATAATAATGAATAATAATGTTTGGGATTGAAGACTTGGGTCGTCGGATCTCAGACTCAATGATCCAAGTCTGATTTTACCAGAGATTGCCGAATGTCTGATCAACGCTGGAACGCTGCACATGACCTAGAGACTGGCTTTAGTTCACCCAGAGAATAAAAAATGCCACCGGCTCTTTGCGTACTCTATTGAACATTAAAAAATAAATAAATATACCTGGACATGATTATACAGCGCCATTTAGTTCCAAGTTAACGAACGACGCTTAGAACAACATAGATATTTTTTTTGTAAATACATACAACATAAACGACCTCTGTGGTCTAGTGGTTCGAGTACCGGACTGCTAATCACGAGGTCGTGGGTTCGATTCCCACAGGACAAAAATATTTATATGATGAATATAAGTGTTTGTGTTCGTCTGGGTGTTTCTTATGTATTATAACTAAGTTTGTATTTACAAAAAAAAAGTATAGAAGTAATATCCATTGTCTAGTACCCATAGTACAAGCTCTGCTTAGTTTGGACTTTGGGACTACATGGTGGTGTGTAAAATGTCTGTGTAAGATAATTATTATTATTATACATAAATATTATACATAGAAATATATCAATGAAGTCCTTGCTCATCACACACATTTGCCATTTGTATAATATTAATTATTGAAGATATTTTGTTTATCTACTACATGAGGTACTAGTCGTCCGCGGTTTCCATGGCCCCGGCCGGACAAGATCGCGCACACAGCATTATTTCCCTCGCGACCTACTCAGTTTTTGTTATTGGAAACGCGACAGGACGCGAAAGTGAATAGCCCTTATAAGTTTAGGATTACAACGCCACCAAAATTATAACTGTTTCCTGACTGACCTTAGTTACCGTGAAATGGAATGAAATGAGATGCATGTGTGAAGACTAGTTATTAACTGAAATAAAATAAAATTGTTTACGAATTTTCTACGATAATATATTTCTATTGATTTTAATTTATTCCAACATTTCGGACTGACTGTTACTAAATATTTTTTTAAATGTAGATTAAAAAAATATTTATATTTATATATGTACCTAGGTGCATAAAAATTACATCTATTTAAAAAAATGTATTTTTTCCTTCCGTAGTCAAATAATAATAATACAACTATTTTTTTATAATTTAAAAAAGGAATAGATTTTTTTCTGTAGAATTAAATGAAATTAAATAGAATGGAATGTAACGATACTTGCCTCGTCCAGTGACGGCTGAGTGTAACATCCTGGTTTCGATTTCCAGGTCAAGCAAAGTGTTAGTGGGTTTTTCTATTTAAATTAATAGCAATTCGGATTTTTTATAAGTTCCCTGCGCTTATTCTACCTACATGGGTAATGAAAAATTTATAATTATTATGGGCCTACATCAGTACTCCTCTATTTACCCCCGATATAGGGGTAATATAAATTACGGTATTTAATTATTGTATGCAGAGTTGGGCGTAATCAACTACTTTTGTAATCAGATTATTAATCTGATTAAAAATAATCATGATTACTTTTAATCAGATTGAAATAATCATGATTACTTATAATCAAATTTACACATGTAATCTTTAATCTTGATTACAGTAGTTAGTAATCAAATTACATGATTATTGACGACGTGTGTGGTCTAGTGGTTCGAGTACCGGACTGCTGATCACGAGGTCGTTTGGTTCGATTCCCACAGGACGCAAATATTTATGTGATGAATATACATATTTGTAACCGTCTGGGCGTATTTAATATGTATTATAAGTATGTATTTACAAAAAAAATGTATATAAGTATTATATCCATTGTCTAGTACCCATAGTACAAGCTCTGCCTAGTTTATTATTATTGTAAAAATGTTTTTAAGAAATATAATACGCCTCTGCCATCCTCGGGTCCAGTTGATAGACTTTTCTCATAACTATGACCAATTCTGCAATTCACCAAAGGCACATAGACGTCCAACAGTGGACGAATGTGGGCTGATGATGATGATGACGACATAGACTTTCAGATGAAATGTTTGAGAAGAGGGTTTTATGGAAATCTAATATAAACCGCATATCGTAAATCACAAATATCCGGTAAATTTTTTCGTGAAATAATTGATCCAAGAGACTGATTAAAAAATGAAGATGATTTATTGTTATATAATTTGTTTTTATTTTTTATTCGTCTTTATCAATCAAAAATAGTAATCAAGATTACGATTACAGATTAATAATCATTAATCACCAAAGTAGATTACTTTTTTGATTATTTTTTGTAATCTGTAATCATGATTAAAGATTACACATTCTAATCATAATCTGTAATCATTAATCTGATTACATTTTGCCCAACTCTGATTGTATGCGTAAATATTTTCGAATATTGCATTAAGTAAATAGGTTACGACATAGCTTTCTAAAAGGGATTGACAGCTGTCAATTATTTCTGACGACTTAAGTGGCTAAATTGGATTACCATTTTTTTGGTTTACGCAATATTCGACGACCTGATTGATGCAGTGGCTGAGCTCAGAATCAGCTTGTAAATCACGGGTTGCGGGTTCGATCCCCGCACGGAGCAAATATTTGTACTATCCACAGGTGGAATTTTGTGTTTATAAGCGCGTTATTAAAAAAAACAACGAAAGAAAAATCTCTTCTTGGTTTCTGCCTCCTAAAAATGATTTTGATGAGTCTTAGTAAGTTATAGAGCGCAGAAATGCATATTATAAAGTGACGTGGCTATACGTTGTGTATACCGGAATTTTATAAATTTGACGTTACATTATGCCATTGGCAGTCCGAACGTAATCATCCAATATCATCATCATATCAACCTATAGACGTCCACTGCTGAACAAAGGTCTCCCCCAAGGATTGCCACAACGAGCGGTCCTGCGCCGCCCATATCCAGCGGATTGGATCGAGCTTTATCAGGTCATCGGCCCAGGGGCCTTCCCATACTGTATCTTCCAGTACACGAACTTAATAAGAACCTTGAACAATACTGACCTATAACATTGACAAGAGCAAGCCCCTCGCACAAGTAGTACCGGTAGGCCCACCAGTTGTGGTAGCGAAGGTTCTCCCACAGGTAATCGAGGATCAGCTTCTTCTTCGTCTTCTTCTCTATCTCTGTGCACACCCCCACATCCAGGTCCATCATCAGAGCCCGGATCTTGCCTCCCTCCCACGACTTCCACAGCCACCGGGGAGCGTAGAACAACATTGCCTGGAACAAGATATTCAGGATTAAGCTTTCGATATAATAAAATTGATTGGACAAAGATAGCCTTTGTTTTTGTAAGTGTACGGACTAACATAAGGTCTAGATTTTGAATCCAAGGCACACATGAAGACTTTGTGAAATTAATGTGTGTATTAAGCGTATGTAATGTAGATATATTGCAATAAAGTTGCATCCATCAAAAGATACCAAAACCGTTGTCGTAAACACTAACAGATAGCAAATATCAGTAACATTAAAACTACCCAATTCCTTCTAAACAGCTTCTTTGGACAACGAGATAGAAATCTTTTACTAGCAACTTAATTAACATATGGGGCATCCTATTTTAAACTCTACTTCTAGAGAGCTAAAGTCTAAAGTTTTTAGTTTAAAGGTCATAAAGTGTGAGTCACAATGAGACCAACGTTTAAATCTGTGGCAATAAAAGTGTGTATGAAATAGCTGCAAGTGGCAGACGTTTGTATGGGTGTACTGCAACCTTTATTATGACGTATGTTTAGTGATATTGCCGGTGTAAATGCAATTGCTGTAATAATCGGAAACTAGACGCAGGGCTGTCAAATACCTCACTTCGAGGTCGAAAACAACTAAATCTGCTAAAAACGATTATTCTAATGCATAAGTTATAAAAGTTTGAATTTCAATAATCTTTAAATTGTAATCTAGTACTGAACATATTATAATGGCGTATTTCATGCCCTTTGACGTTTGTTATAAATTATAATTAAAAATGTTAAATGTTACTTTACTTAAATACTTAAACTGTAAGCAAAAATACTAAAAGAGACACAACCTGTTATTAATGTAAATTTTAAATTAAGAATATTGCTTAGTTCTTGTACATTTTTATAAAATTATGGACCAATGTCAAAATAATTTGTATCCAAATATTAGCTACTTACTAGATATAACCCGCCACTTGTGTAAGTGGTGGGTTTTGATATTTAGTAGGTAACCCCATTAAAATGAATAGTAAGTGAATTTCAACTCTCACTATTTAGCAACTTTAATCCATAACTTTCAATCGACAGCCCTGACATCCGTCATAAATTCATCTGGCTAGACAGTATCGTAAATGGTTTATAGCCATCAGATATTATGGCTTTCAGCGGCCGAGCTCCGCGAGATGCGCGCTCACTGACAGATATCGTAATACTGACGTCTTTATATAAATATCGCGTTTGTAGGTCGACCCCATAGATGGCGTTGGTGGCGTTTCTTTTTTCGAGTAAATTGGGGTCGAGTAGCACTATATATCTGGTTAGTGGCCGGCTCTGTAAGAATTTTCAGTTTCCGATAAATTGTTCATGTCGATCGACGACTGCCGATAGAAGTCTAGTGTGACCATTGGACTGCGAAGTCAAAAATGTCGAGTTCAATCCCAAAGCACGTACAACTGAATTTACGTAGTTACGTACGTATTAGTTATCATCATCATCAGGTATAAGTACGTATAGTTTATCACATGCTCAAACAGTGAAGGAAAACCTCGTGGAGAAATATGCGTGAAAGATCTTCTCGATGGAGTGTGAAGTTTGCCACTAGGCTAGCCTAGACGGCATACAAAAAGTGGATGTTAATCACTGAGTGTAGCGGAAGAAAAGTTTAAAAGGCACTTCTTGGGACACTATTTACGTCCAGCTATGACAAAATGAAGACAATTCTTACCTTTTTTTTTTGATTTTATTGCGATAAGGGGGCAAACGAGTATGTGGCTCACCTGATGGTAAGTGATCACCGCCGCCCATGGACATTTGCAACACCTGAAGGCTTGCAAATGCGTTGCACACCCCTGCAGAAACCGTTTTGGTTTCTTACAATAGGGAATTAATAAACTGACAGCAAATGGAATGCCCATGCTGTCAGAATAGTCACTCCCCAACGAGCTCTGGTAACCTTACTCACTCGCAGAAAGACAACTATTGTTGATTCACTGCGGTATTCTGTAAGGCGGAGATACTTCCCCAGTCGGGCAGCTCAATTTGAGCGAGGAATCTTGCTATCCCTACCTCCTCAAATATCAATCTAATATCAACGACGTATTAAGTCAACTATTCATCTTCTGACAGTAACAAACATAGTTAAACATCGCTATTAAAACTGTACGGTTGACAATAAATTAATTCAAGTCCCTATATTACTATTTATTTATCATTAGTATTGCAGTTACAACTGCATTTCGTTCTCACGTAGGCCATAAATTCGGCGTGTTTCAATAGGTACATGGCTTGGACGCTTGCCTCGCCTTATTATTTATTCAATGAGATCGTGTTTGGCGGCTTTTTCGGGGAAGGAGGTAGGAAGCCGAAATGCCAATACCTTAAAAACTAACCTATATTCTCGCCTGATAACTTGCGATACCGTTTTGGTAATTCTTAAGACATTCAAACTTGATATAAGCCTGCTTGTTTGTTAATCCATACTAATATTTTTTTACATTCACTTCACGCTATGACAACTGAACCGATTTAGGTGAAATTTGGTACAGATATAGTTTGAGACCGGGGAAGGACATAGGATAGTTGTCGTCCGAAAAATCAGCCCCTAAAAGAATATTCTGCGTAAGAATAGCTTTGCGTAGCCATAAATGAATTGTTTGGCAATTATTATAGATAGTCTGATAACTCCGAATGCATTTATATTTAAAAAACAATACCACACAAGTATTTTCCTTTGTCGTGGGTGCGTTTACACTTACAAATTTTAACATATACAAACACCTGTAGATTGTACAAAGTTTTGCTGTGACCGGTGAAACCGCAAACCATGACGCGCGAGCCGATCCTTCAGTCACTGCACCAATTGAGTCGTCATAGCATAGCATATAGCAATGCAGTAATATCTTCATAAAAGTCGCGAATTCCGCGGACTGACTGCAGTGCTTATGACTGCAGTTTGTAAGCACGTAACAGATAAATCCAACGTGTTTGATGCGGCTCAGCGGCAATAATAAGTGTTTGTAGTGATGTAAGTGGTTTGACTACTATTCGAAAGATATGTCTATAAGATAGTGTAAACAGTATGACCATTTTTTGCCTTCGGGTTATGGCCCAAAAAATTGTCATACTGTTTATGTAACTATGGTTAGAATTCTGAAAAACAATTATACCTTGCATGGATTTTATTACCGTATAATCTCGGCGCTTCCCATTCTTTGCAGTATCCTTAACCATAGACCATAGTTATTGTAAAGAGCCCTGGTTTCGTTGTCTCCATAAACAATCTTAGGGCATTGAAATAAAATTACTTTTACAGATTTTCGGGAATCCGGTATTAGACAAAGATTATCTACCGCGATAATGCGTAAAAAATAACCCGTTTTATCTGATTTAATAGCAGCAGCAAGATAACCAAAATATATATCTAGTCTTTAAAAATATATTCACAAAATAAAGTATTGTAATAATAAATTACTAGCTATTCGTTACTAGGATACGTCACGGGTGCACGAGTACTTGCGTCCGGTTTATTTACGCACCGCACCGCACCGCACCGCACTGCATCGCACCGATAATGTTAGCCATTGACCGGCCGTCGCCATGCGTCTGCGGAATCACCCGCGAATCCGCAGTGTGTCCCCAGCCTTACAGGGGTTATTAATGGCGCTGCCGATTCATATGGTGTAAATGAAAATTGTATTCTTGTTGATAGATTTTCTGACAATTTATTTATTATATTCGTATTTCTGTTAATAGATTTTAAGAAAACCTTTTTAGGGTTCCGTACCCAAAGGGTAAAAACGGGACCCTATTACTAAGACTTCGCTTTCTGTCCGTCCGTCTGTCTGTCACCAGTTTCCTGTATCTCAAGAACCGCGATAGCTAGACTGTTGAAATTTTCACAGATTATGTATTTCTGTTGCCGCTAAAACAACAAATACTAAAAACAAAATAAAATAAATATTTACTACATTTTTTGCCTAATTTTGTACGGAACCCTTCGTGCGCGAGTCCGACTCGCACTTGGCCGGTTTTTTATAATACATGTCAACCTTGTGGCGATGTGGCGCTAGCGCGTTGCCGACTTTGAAAAAACTTCTACATTCCTTTAAAGAACCCCAATAAATATGTAGGTGCGTTTTAGGTTTCTCAAAATAGGAGAATTACTACCCTGACAGCAAACGGAATTCCTATGCTACCAAAATAGTCACTCCCCTCAGCTCTGGCAACCTTACTTACTCGCAGAAACACAACTATTATTGCTTTACGGTAGTCTTTCCCGGGCGGGTAGTTCTATTTTAGCGAGAAATCTTGCTATACCCTACCTCTATTCTCACTATGCCATACCTCTCATAACATTAAAGATCCTCTTTTAAAGTTCCTAGTATTAAGTAAAATTGAGTGAAAAACAAGTTCCAAATATGGATAAAGACTTGAGTAAAAGTTTGTAGTATCTTCTAGAATAACAGAGCATTTAATCTTTATCACTTTTCCAATGCTCCGTTAGAGTATGCGTGTGTTATATGCATTATGAGAGCACTTCAAACAGTTTTATCTTATTGTATTGTAGACTATTTTGTCGTTCCGTTTGTTTAACCAGGAACTGTGTAAACAGACATAACTTCCATTATACCTGCATAACGACGGTGGAAACTCTTATAAAATTGTTAGGGTGCATATACAGAGATATTTTTAGAATTAAAAAAAATTCAATACTTAAATGAATGATTCGATCGACTGGAAAGTTTATGTATAATAAGATTTTTATTGTACCTACTGCTTAGTTAGGTGGCTCAAGTGTTTATTATTAGTCCTAGTAGGTTGTACTCTGCAAATTTTATCAGGAAAAGATAAAGTACTTAAATATAGTTTATTCTTGGTCTTGAATTTAATTTCGAGCCAAGCAATTTTCGGCGTTACGTACCTACGTATTTATCACATGTTCAAACGATGAAAGAAAACATCTAGACGAAACCTGCATGCTTGAGAGATTTTCTCGTAGACACTATGAAGTCTGACAACCTGCACTCTCAAATGAGAGGAGATATGTCCCCAGCAGTGTTGCAATAAATAGGTTGACTCTGGTGATTACAAAAAACCTTTTTAAATCCCGTTTGAGTTATGATACAAAAACATTATACGAATGAAATAAAAGACGAAATATTTCACGAAGCAAGAACTGCATTAATTTGTGCACCCGACTTCACGAATTTACGTAAGAGGGTGTACGTTCAAATATTCACGTTTACGCTGGGAAGTTCCGCGGAGTGTTGCCAGGTTTTTCTCGAGCACGACCCGACCACAACAGCTGCTAGTCCTCGCCACAACTGCTAGATTAATTGTCTAACTGTGCCTGTATGAATATTTCGAGTTTTGCTTATACTTACATTCGCAAAAATACCGAATAATCTTGAACAAAAGTTTTTATAAAAAGTTAGTCTAGTGGTCTTATAGTGCGACTGATGATCTCGAAGAGGTCTTGGGTTCGATTCCCAGGTCGAGCAAAGTGATATTGGGTTTTTCTATGAAATTTTCAGTAGCAGCTCGGAGTTTGGATTCGTACCCGGTTAATGGCAATAGGTTCGCTCCCTATTACATGGGACTTAAAACATGCCGGCAAAATGTGGGTGGACATTAGTAGGTACACCTCTGCCTAACCATTTGGGGACGACAAGCGTGATGGTATATATGTATCCATATTACATTCAGTTTTGTAAAATACGCAACGCACTCCTCGCATTTAATGAGTTCGTGGCTCAGTAATAACCATTATTGTTTTATCAAAATCCTGTTCCACTACTGGCCAAAAGCCGGGACTCTGCTTCTATTTCTGTCATCTATAATGATTTTTATGTCATACCACTGATTTTTCAAAGTTCTCAGTCCAGTTCTGGTCGCTAGATCCCGGCTAGGACTATCTCATAAGAATGTAGACCAGTTCCCAGTGATTGATGAGCATGGTAACCCGACAGAAGATCATAGTTCGTAAGTTTTTTTTTATAAAAAAGAGGTGGTATTACGCTGAATGCCCCATTTTAAAGTTAACTGACATCATTACAGTTGCCATGGTAACGTCTGTCGACCCAACTTCGCATCCGTCATAACAGAATGGAGAAAACAAAACAAACAGTTGCATTTACATTCTTTAGGTAATACTGTGGCATTACCGCATTATGAAAAATATATCCTATATGCGTTTGCTCAGTATAAAATATGTATTTTTCTTCATAAATAAAATACATATGCACTATTCTCTCCCCTCCTATTGTGATAAACAGACACTATGTATAAGATTCTATTGACTAAGGCTTCTTGGGCACCCTTTTTCGCTTTACCTAAATCTATTAACATTAAAGGTGTTTAGATTTAGACTGCTCACAATCTGGGCCGTTTTATGAACTTCTAGAATTGATTGGGGAATCTTCACATTTATGAGACTATGGATAAAAGGTTTGGGAGGGAGCTCTTAGCCCTTTCCACCGAACAAAACAATAAATGAATATAAATAAATAAATATTCCTGGACATTATGACACAGCGCCATCTCGTACCGAGCTAAGCAACGAGGCTTGTGTTACGGATACTAGTTGGTTGATATACTACATATAAACTTTTTTTGTTGTAATTACATACATATATTATTATACATAAATACACCCATGACTCGGATACAAATGTTTATGCTCATCACACAAACATTTTTCCCTACCGGGTTTCGAACCCGGGACCCATAGCACAGAAGGCAGTGTTAACCACCGCTGGACCAATTGGGGACATATAAAATCAAAATCAAAATAAATATTATTTATTTAAAGTAGGTCAAATTTAATTGGCTCTTTTTGAACGTCGACAATAAAGACAGCCCCTAAAAACGCCCGCCCGTCACCGCTTCCTCGTGTCATATAATAATAATAATAATGTATCGTTTTTAGATGGCCCAGGTCTTCTCAGTGATCTAGGTCTCCTCACGATATTCTCCGTCATTGTTTGAGCATGTGATAAATAAACATGTAATTTTAAAACGTCAGTGATGGTGTGGTTTAGGATTGCACTCGAGACCATGCCTTCGTGTGCCTTAATTAACCAATAAAAGAAATACTTTCTCAGAACCTTATCGTTATCTCAGAACATTAATCTTTACAGCAAGACAGTAAAGAGTTAATGTAACATGAAAATTCTAGTTCTAACGCTAAGAGCGCTGGAAGTGCAACAAGTGCGACACAATCTGTTCACAGCTGATCGAAGAGAGCATTCGACTGTGGAGATAGCGGGTTCCTTGCTAAAATGGGACCTGCTTCGGTTCTATATTTATGTCGTCGAAAAAGATAGGATTTAAAAATAACTGTAGCAAGCTGTATACCTACTAAAATTAAATCTATATCCATATTTCTATGCTGATGTTATAAATTTGAAAGTATGACTGTATGTCTGTTACCTTTTCACGCCGTAACCGATGAACCGATTTAGATGAAATTTTCTATGGAGATAGTAGTGACTCACGGGAAAGGCGTTTATACTAGCGGATTGTGAAAGTTAAAGTTCTCGAGTTCTTGACTTATCGGAAATTAAGTACGAAATTATCACATGGCCAATAAGTATGCATTATTATTATTATTATTATTTTCTACCGAGACTGTTCTCACTTATATTTTTGTAGCTGTCACCTGTAGCTTTGCTCGCATAAAAAGTAGCTTGTATTAACCCAGGTAATAAACCATGTATGTGCTAATTATCATGCAAACCTGTTAAGCGGTTTTTGCGTGAAAGAGTAACCAACATCCACACACATTCATACAAACTTTCGCGTTTATAATATTTGTAGGATAATTTAATCTAGAAATAAAAACGTGTAACTAGTTAACTGGCTGTCTGGATATTAGAATGATCACTGTTTTGTTGAATAAGCTATGAGTTATCTATGAAAATAAATAAAGTTCTTACTGACAAAGAGTAAAAGAGTCGTAAGAAATGTCAGCGAAAGAAATGGTGCCTACGCATGATATTATAGTAGGTGGCACTTCATAATTAGCTAGTTCTACAACATATTAGAGTGCGGCGCCGACAGATAGGTCCAAGATCACAGCTGACTCATTTGGCAGCCGCCAACGGTCAACCAGCACGCGTGACGGTGCAAGTCATGAGCGGATACGGTTCGCCATACTATTTATTTAATAGTCTTTGTCCGTGATTTTTTCTGCGGAGAATTTGTAATTTTAATAGCTTATTTCATTATTTAATCTGTTGCTCCCTTCAAATTTTTAATTATTTCTTCAGCATCAACTCAATTGTGGTCATCTAGTTGGGTGCAGGTCTCCTCTCATTTAAGAGTTTAAGAGGGATTAGGTTCTACGACAGACTTCCCAGGACATCGTAATCTCTGAAGTAAGTCACGATCTTTTCCTTCACCGTTTGAGCATGTGATAAACACGAACATAACTTACAAAAAGTGGTCAGTGCCTAAGGTACGAACTTGAAACCTTTGACTATAAAAAAGTCCATTTGTTATTTCGTTTTTATTTATTTCTTACAAAAACTGAAATTAAAAAGTTTTATAGTCTTGATTTCTTACACTTAGCGGAACAAAACTACATTTTACGAATTTTGATCTATATCTTTGAATTTTTGAGCCAAATTGCCACTTTAGATGATTGCAATAATTATCTGACTAATTTAAATAAATGTATCACAGTATTAGCCACAAGGTGATGTTTTGCATCATAAAGTAATAAAATTGGAAACTTTTAACTAAGAGCGGAGGGAGTAACGTCTTGTTAAAATTTTGTAATCGTTTGAAAATCACGTTACGTACATTCTAAGACCGGAAACTGATGCTAATTACAAAACAAACAAACATAAACCAATAGCGGAAACCCGCTTCTAATTAAGAATTTCAAATTAAACCTAAATTATTCGTTCGTAAGTAAACAACAATTAAACATCATGCCAAATTGTTTTCCCGCCGATATTTTATAACTCGCGGCCATTTTGCGGCGCGCGGAGCGGGAAAACGCTACCGAGTCGTGACTTTTTCACGGCCACCAGCGAAACGATTTATGAAATATGGCCAGTATTAATGACTACAACACTATATTTTCATTTGAGAGACCATTAAACATGTTATTTTTGAGTGTTCGCCGCCAAAAGTGCATTAGTTAATTACTATGTAGGTAGGTACTTAATGAATTGTTTTTACTTTTCTTTGACAAATTCAAAAATATAGTTTATTCAAAATAGGCCGTATTTAATTAGCTCCTCTTGATCGTCGATAATAAAGATAGGCCCCAAACAGTTTTTTTTCCTGAGAAAAAGAAGCGGCGCAGCAAAATCGACAGCAACACATATCTCTGTTTATTAAATAGATGATCATCATGAACCCATTAATGTCCCACTGCTGGGCACGGGTCTCCTCTCAATTGAGATGGCAGACTTCACATGCCGTCGAGAATTCTCTCAAGCATGCAGGTTCCCTCACGATGTTTTCCTTCACCGTTTGAGCATGTGATGAATCATCTATTTAATCCAAACAATAACTATTTTTTTAAAGTATATAATTTAATGTCACAAAGCCATTTTTTATGCTGACGTCATAATGGGTTTACGCAAAAGATATATCGCATTTTTTTTCTTACATAATAAACTCTTTTTTAACAGAAATATAAAATAGATAATAAATTATGTTTTATAGATTTTATACGGTGTTTAGCGATTGTTTATAGTCTTTTAAAAGAAATAATCATGAATCATAATGTTTTAAATAATAGTGTAAATATTTTTGTAGACATTTTAAATATACCTACATGTGTCATAAAGTTTGACAGCTAGCAACAATCACAAAGATTAAAGAATTCTCTGAGCTATGACATTTCCGCAAGCAAATTTTAAAATATAATATAAATATTTAAAATATAATATAATAAATAGTCAATATAGTTATATTGATTATGACTGCCTCGTTGCTTTAGTGGTAGTTAGTGCCACTGCTGAGCAAGAGAACTTGAAATTAAAATCAAAATATCATTTATTCAAAGTAGGCCAAATTTAGTTGGCTCTTTTTGAACGTCGACAATAAAGACAGCCCCCAAAAACGCCCGCCCTTCACCGCTTCCTAGTGTTTTTGCTAGGAAGAAGAAATGTGCGCAACAAACTCCCCAGCAACATAGTTCTGTCTGTCTCGGGTTCGATTACCAGGTTGAGCAAAGTGTTATTGGGTTTTTCAATGAAATTCTGGCAATATTAGACTCGCCCCCTATTACATGGATCGTATTATAAAACATACTGGCAAAATGTCAGTGTAGATTTAGTACACCTCTGCCAAACCCTTCGGGAACAGGCCTCATGGTATATTATGTTAAAATATAAATAAAAGCGCAATTATGCATTACAGATAATATTATTTCGTCGAATTCATTCGAATTCTAAATACATTTCGGATGCATCGATCATCGCGTTCGGATACATGCACGCTATCGCGGACCGACACGGGTGATTTATGCCACTGCTGGCTGTATGTCTAGTTGTCTTTGCCTTCCGCCTAAATGACAGCGCGGGAAAAAATATTATATAAAAAAATGGCGCCATTTTGATTGATATTGGTATTGTTTTATCGGTATTTTCTTTAATGTTTTGCACCAATTCAGACAGCCATTTTAATCGTAGCTCTTAAACGTTCTTTATTATATAATGACAAATCCTACTGTCGGCGTTTATATTATAATTTGAGGCCTAAGTCTACCGGAGTCTAAGTCTAAACAAGTAGATAAAGTCTTCATCATCATCATCATATCAACCGTTAGACGTCCACTGCTGGACATAGGTCTCCCCCAAGGATCGCCACGACGACCGTTCCTGCGCCACCCGCATCCAGCGGATTCCAGCGACCTTAACCAGGTCGTCAGTCCACCTTGCCGGGGGCCTACCCACGCTGCGTCTACCTAAAGGCATATAATAAGGCAAAATGTTGTACGCTTCAAGTTTGTCCATTTTTATCAGACAACAAATTTTTTTGATTCGGTAATCGGAACAGATGCCTACCCGTTCAGTATGTTCAGGCCAAATCTTACAACTGAATTTTAAAGCATTAAAATTAAATTCAGTTCAGGTAATATCATTTCGCGAATCTTTTATATCATAGAAATTGGGTATTATTATTATTATATATTGATGGGTGTGATTTAGTAGTTGCACATTTTTTTTCTTTTTAGAAGATTTAAATAAAAGCTTGTAATTAAAAATATTTTTACACTATTTGTACCTCTATAACACCAACACTGTAGGTACATGTGAGCCTCATTGTTACAACAAAGTGTTCACAGTACAAAGTGTGTGGAGGTGCGCAGGCGCCGGTTCCCACGCACAATCGCTAATAAATAATAATTGTTTATCGCTTTATTAGAATTCCGCTGCAGTTACTGCGCTACTACACTTCTCTATATACCTCTCGCTCTAATTATTGTGATTACATTGTTCGTAATTCAAGTATTGGCGTTCAATGCTGTGATTCGTTCGCACCGAGGTCTCCAACCAATAGGAACGCAGAACGGCGAACGCGTTAAGGACGTTCAGCTTGAAAGTGGGTTAAGAGTCATCGTTCTGTATTATTTGGAGACTAAAGTCTTTATTCTATCGTAACTTACTAGGTTTAATGAACGTTATATGATCAAAAAGCGTACTTTAATTATGCTATTTTAGTTTTTATAAGACATAAATTGCACGACGGAGAAAAAATACTAAAGAGTCCAAGGGTGTTCCCTCAAGGTTACGTGTCTCCCACTTACAACGAAAAACTTAGGTAAAAGCTGTAGGAAAAATATTGTGATCTTAACATAGTAAGGAAAAGAGACCCAGCGATTGTTATGATCTAGTGGGAAGTACCAGACTAAATAGTTTGTGTGCATAGAGGTGTGTCATACTTAGCGAAAAAGAGTATGACCAACACGATAGAATGACGTTGGCAGTGTTACCACACCAAAATAATGCCATAAAATACTCTACAATATGTTTCAAAAGAAAAAAAAACAGATTACAGGAAAATTGAAAACGCAAAACGTAAAATTATTCTGTTATTATCAAAATATCACGGAAAATAAATATCAGGTGCATTTTAATTCTGGTAAAACACATATTTTAAATCGCACACGGCCGAGAGCGCTTTGTTTAATCATCAATAAATAAAACACACGTTTGAAATGTTAACACAAACACACATACGTATATTTTTATCCTAATTGCAAACAATCCGACAATAATATAATCAAAAACGATAAATTTGACGGTTGCATGTAAACATCTGAGGAACCAATGCATGAGCAATAAAAATACGTAATACCTACATAATTTTGACTTAAGATTTAAAGTCGTAGAAGCAATGATTTACACAAATAAGTCTCTAATTTATATTTTGAATTGAGGTACCTACAGTATGTTTATGGTATATTTCTTCAAAGTAGGTCTAATTTAAGGCTGTTTTTGAACTTTAAGAATAATGACAGCTGCAAAAAGGTCTGCGTTTATATCAGCCTATATTATAATAAAGTACCTAATCATCATTGTTATTTTTTAAATTTACGTGAATATGTTATATTCACTTTGAACACTTGTAACGAGAAGACCAGGCCTAGCGTCAAAATTATATTTAAAAATAAAATAATATTTGTTTTCGTAAATAGATCTTTTAAAGACACTTTTGCAAATCATATATAAGATTATTTTCGGATCTAGATGGCATCGGCATTTTCTAACTAACGACATCTGAAGAAATACCGAAACAAACTTAAAGAATCATGGTCTTTTTAAAAGTCTGAACATCTTTGTTTGCAATATGTGAGCCTGACGATGTAGCTTAAACTTTGAAATGTCCTTCGAAGAAAGAAAGTTGTCAAGTTATTTGTTTCTGTGCAATAAATAAAATTGTGTATACTTGATTCGAGTTGCACCGAAGTACACACAATGAGCACAATTCCATTAAAATCGGTTCATTCATAACACGAATATTTTACATATGAAGATATCAAAACAAATAAAAACAATGGAATAAATATAGATATGTGAATACGAATCATTCGCGCCATTACTGATGGTCAACAGAGGGAAATAATTTATGACTCTATGGTCAACAAGCGGGATAATTTATGACCCATAGCTAACCGCACGTATGATATGACCCCTGTTGGAACCACTGACCCAGTGACACTACACAGTTGAACTTCAAGTAGCTTAGTTTAATATAGTACTAGATTTGATCATAATATTGTTTTGGTAGATGTCTGTATGGTTCCCGTGAAGCTGGCGCGTAAAAGAATATAGCTATCTTCATCAAATCGTTTATTGTCCCACTGCTGGGCACGGGTCTTCCCTCATTTTGAGGGGGGTTTGGCTATAGTCCACCAGGCTAGCTTAGTACGGGGTGCAGACTTCACGCGTCATTGAAAAAATCTCTCAAGCATGCAGGTTTTCTTCCAATGTTTTCCTGCACTGTTTAATCATGTGATAAATATGCACGTAGCTTGGAAAAGTTAGTGGTTTGTACCTTGGGATCGAATTCGAAACTGATCACACCACTGACGACTTAGTTGATAAATATTTCAGAGTTTTGACATCACAAGATAAACACAAAACTTACACATTGATAACTTGTTTTTAATTCAATTAAAAAATATCATTAAAAACGGGAGGCGAATAGGATTTAACGAAAATAATATTTTTTACTAGAACAATGACATCATAAACGAAAGTTATAGTCGCATCAAGCGTTTTAAGCATTTTAAGTTTAAGGTGGAAGCTCCACGCTATCCGCGAAATTCAATTTTTCGTACGTTTTTTGCAATTTGCCGGTATTTGTCAGGCTGCACATTGAACAAAATATGATTCGCGAAAATTTGAATTTCGCAGGCTAGCGTGGAGCTTCCACCTTAACAGGAGATCGATGTCTTTAAATCAAAATCAATGCAAAAAAAAACGTAATTTCATATATGTACTTACTTAATATAATGCGTGACATCATTAATTCATTAACATCAACTAAAAGCAGTACAAACTTCCCCCACCTATTTAAAATTACAGATATTAAAATAAGCAAGTATTTTACAACATCCATTACAAAATACTCATAAATATCGTGTTAGCGGCACACGAGACTAGAATCCAATTATTCAGCAACATTATCTTCCTAGCCAAACCTCGCTATTGGCAACAATACCCTCCATATTTTAGTTCGCCATCATCCCAATATCTGTGCTGCATGCCCACGGGACCTGGGTTCTAATCTGGGTAGTGCTCATGCATTATGTGTATCATCCGAGGTACCCTACATTAAAAGCTGCTTATCTTATATAATAAACAGACGTTTCGATCGGCTTGTAAGTGAATGTTGCTATTATATAAAACACTGATTGTAAGATGGTTTTGGCCTCCACTGTAGAATGGTGTAGATAAAACGGTTAAACAATATTCATATACTTATAACTAGTATATGTACATTTAAATTAAACTACTTTTTACGGATTTTATTGTGATATATTAATATGAATTTGTTCAGTCTGCCTTTGACAATGAATTGCGAAATTATCATAGATGAAATCACACTTATTTTAATACACTGTAATTTTCTTATCAATGTTTCATATTTTAAAACCATGTGTTATTAGGGTTTATAAGCATAACAAACTTCCAAAAAGCAAATATTTAGGGTGATTTGTATTAGTTGTCATTGATTTTTTAGACTTACGCGAATGTTAGGCATTGACATAAAAACTACTTTTTACAAAATGTATTATTGTACGAATCAAAATAAATAAATAAAAACCGTAAAGGAATAAAACGTTGGGATTGAATGATATCAGTTTAAACCGTGATAAAATCTACTTTTTGTCTACTTGTTTCAATCTCCATACTACCTGGTTTAAACTCTAGTAAGCCAAAAATCATGTAAACAATACACTTATATTTAATTAAAATTATGGCGCGGAGATACGGCAGCCATCGTTGAGACGTGACCTCACATAATATCACCCCGGGGCCTATCATAAGCTTTAAGGACCTCTCAAATTCTTAAGGTCCACTATATCATTATAAGACACTATAAACTAAGATTACTTCTATTAAAAACAGGGCCAGCCAATGTTTTTCGTTTTAATAAAACTAGTGATTTTAGGAGGGCTGTTATAGCCTGGTGGTGTGACCAGGAGACTGATAAGGTCTCGAGTTCAATCCCAAGGCATGTAGCACAGACTTATCAAAGTTATGTGCGTATTTATCAAACGACTAGCAGCTCGGCTACGCAATAGTTGACATTTTTTTAACTTCATCTATGCTCCACTCCTATTGGTCCTAGCGTGATGTTCTATAGCCTATAATCTTCCTCGATAAATGAACTATCAAACACAAAAAGAATTTTTCAATTCCAACCTGTAGTTCATGAGATTAGCGCGTTCAAACAAACAAACTTTTCAGCTTTATAATATTAGTATACCTATATATTAATAGGGGAATAATAACATCGTGAGGTGATCGTGCACAACTGAGTATTTTTCTCGATGGCGTGTGAAGTCTACCTACACGGACTAAGCTACCGTGGTGGACTATAGCTTAATCTATCTCAAATGAGAGGAGACCTGTGCCCAGCAGTGAGATAGTAAAATGAGAATATTTCCGGACATAATTACACAGCGCCATCTAGCAACGAGGCTTGTGCTACGGATACTAGTTGATTGATATACTACTTAAATATACATTTTTTTTGTAAATACATACATATTACACATAGATAAATCCATGACTTGGCTACAAATGTTGATGCGCATCACACAAACATTTGTCCTTACTGGGATTCGAACCCGGGACCCATAGCACAGCAGGCAGCATTAATTGCCGCTGAGCTAACGGGTCGTAAATGATAGATAATGCCTACGTTAGATATCAAGTATGTTTATAAATACTTAAGTGTCAACTTAATTAATGCTCCTCTTCACTAATTACCAACAAGCGCTAATTAATTATATCTACATAGAAACACTTGAATGGTCCATTAACTTCCATGTTACCGTATGTCGCACACTCAGGGCAATAAATAGGTAAAAGTAGTTTTATTCCAGTTAAGTTATTATGGTATTAGAAGAATCCCTAATTCCAAACATAAGACAAAAGTCCGGCAAAACATCACAAACCGTGACCTTGGATGCTGTAAAGGATCCGAAACGTCCGGTTAAAATAATACCAATTTACCGTGATAAAATCCGTAAAAAGTAGTTTTATTTCATAGTGTGGGATCTAGGGCCTCAACCAATAGTGTAAAACTTTCTTAGAAAATAAATATTTTTCATTTTCATTTTTTATTTCAACAATTTTTGAGTTAAGTTAACTCGTAAATAACTAACTGGCTTTTCAATTTGCTGTTTATAAAGAGATTATATGGATTTTGACCAGTAAATTTATCACAAATAAATCTTACATACATACACTCACGCCTTCTTTCCATGGGGGTAAATCTTAGTGCAACTCATCATCAACCCACTGTCCCACTGCTGGGCACGGGTCTCCTCTCATTTGAGAGGGATTAGGCTATAGTCCACTACGCTAGCCTACTGCGGGTTGGCAAACTTCACACGTCATCGAGAATATTATCTCTCAAGCATGCAGGTTTCCTCACGATGTTTTCCTTCACCGTTTGAGCATGTGATAAATACGCACATAACATCCGAAAAGTCAGTGGTGGAAAAGTTAGTGCCACTAATATTTTTTTATTAAGACAGGTAATACAATACATATCTATGGACAGAAATAATTACCTACAAACAACATTTGATACATCCAATAAGCTTATAACCAAGTGTTACTATCTCTTACGGGTAAGCACAGCACGCATTATTGCGCCATTGTGGGGAAAAACAAAGTATAAGTAAACCAACTAAATACAAAATGAAATATTAACAATATTAACCAAATCTATGCTAACGGAATGAAGTGTTATATTAGGATTACATAGTTGTAATTAACGAACACATAGGAGACACATTTTAAAGCTTTAAAGAATAATTATGTCAGCTCAGTGTTGTTGTTTAAAGTGAGTCCTTGTATCTGAAGTAGTCTTATCTGAATACATTTGAAAAATCCCTAAATAGTGTAAAATACCCTTCCATTTGGATGAGCATGGCATTATTTAGCTTAATAAAGTGAAAATTAGGTCACCCCGGGGCTGGGGGTGGGGGGGTAATGTCTGTCGGGATGATAATCAACCGATATTAACTGCTACTTGAGCGAGCTCTTACATTTTTATTCTGATGATCTGTTTAAGGGTGGGTTATTGCGCTGCGATTTTTTTGTCGTAATCGGTCGTGTTGGTGTAGTGTGTATTTTATTTATACACACTACACACATTTCATTAATTAAATGTTTTTTTTACTTATATTCTTCAATAGCGAATACATATTAATATATGTTTTTTTTTCAAACTCAAAAAGACCAATATTACAGGTAGGTACTTTTGAAATTTCAAAACTAATTTTACGGTTCCATAAAGTAGGTCTTAGAGTCAAGACAAGAAATACAATAGATGCTTTGAAAATAAAACGTACATATTATGTGTATGCTTGTTATGCCCATATAAAGATAAGGTAGTCTCAAGTAAAACTTGTGAATTGTCTTTTCAAAATAAAAACACCAAATATATTATTTTATTTAAATATTTTGAACTTCGGAGTTCAGTAGGACAGTCCTTGTGTGTTTTAGTTTTTAGTTGCTATCTATATTTCAGACAATACACACTAACACACTATTGTAAGTTATGTTTAAAAAAATAAATATTTTCGTGCAAAAAGTCGCAGCAGTGAAACGGCAGGGCTGTCGCGAGTCGCCGGCGACATTACCATGTTGTTGATATTTGCATACATTAGCCGACCATTCGGGCAGCCCTAATAAAAACATAGCTTCTTGCCAACATTACACAACACCCTCCGCACAGCTCTCGATATTTAATATAAACTTATAGGGCACAATCTTCATCTAATTACGAAAAAAAAATAGAATTTTCAAATATATTTTTTCACGGTAGATACTTTTAAACTAGAAATTATGTATTTTTTTGTAAATTATCTTTTCAAGGACTACTTATTAAGTGAATGTTTGTCCTTGTTTCCTAACTGACGACTTCTAAGAAGAAAACCGAAACAAACTCAGCGAACCATGGTCTCTTTTAGTCTTTATGTAAATAGTATTTATGTAACAAAATCTTATGATGGTGCACTGTCTTATTTTTGTTAACTGCGTTTTAGTAAAAAAAAAAAATTAATTATAAAGAAAAAACACCGCACTTTCAAATTAAATCCAAAATTTATAGGTTTTGACGCAGTTCATCTATATTATTTTACTGGCTGATGCTCGCAGCTTCGCCCGCGCAATTTAATACTAATTTCTCCTCCTCAATTCGAATTTCCAAAAACGACGAAATACGAATGCATTATTTTTTGCTGAGGAGCTTGAAAAATAAATTTCATTCTTCTTTCTTTAAAAATGACGGACTTCCCATATAAACTTTCAACCCCAACTTCACCCTTTTAGACGGTCGATTTAAAAAAATCCCGGTATACGTGTTTAATTGTTTCGAACCTAAAACTTGTCATAACTCTAATTTTTAAAATAAGGGATTTCCATACAACCTTTTATCCCTTATTTTACCCCATTAGGGGTCGAATTTCAAAAATTCCTTTCAAGTGTAAGAAATCAATATCCAAATCATACGTTTATGACGTCAAAGAAGTACATATTCCGATCGATGATTATACACCCACAGTTTGTCGAACGAGATAATAATTAACTATAAGTTACTCCATTCTGTTTTAACAGTATTAATTCATAAGGACTTAGCGTTAACCGTCTGTTTAGTTAATCTACGTAATCTTTAGCATCAAGTTAAGCTGTTAATACTTCCGTATCTAATTAGGTCGGCAGTAGAAAGATTGCGGGTTCGTTTATGAGATTTTACTCACGAAAAGTGAATATTTGAAAAGTATGTACGTTAATATACTGTAGAAGAAAACTTTTGAGGATTCTTTTTGCTCTTAATTTTTATAGTAAATGGTACTTTGTATATTAGGAGTCGAATGCATCATCCGCAGTGAAAAAGCTAAAAGTCAACTTCAGCTTTTAGAAAAAAAATATTAGATCCGTAACTTTATCACGTGCTCAAACCGTGCAGGAAAAACATCGTGAGGAAACTTGCATGCCTGAGAGAATATCTTACGTATTAGGTTATCGTGATGGACTGCAGCTTAATCCCACGCAAACGGGAAAAGACCAGTAGAGTCAAAAAGGTTCTTATAAAAAAGATGAAAATGTCTATCAAGGATATCACATACACACTGCTTCCAACTGATTGTTATCGCTCAATTATTCATTATTGTATGGTTTTCTATGTATTTCTTTTAATTTATATATAATGAAATGTATAAACAAATCTGCTGTACCTACAGCTTCCGACCACACACAAAACACATAATATACGAAATGCATTCTACAAATTACCGAAAATATTTTGATTACCTCGTATTCCGGATTCCTGATTAACGACCCAGTTTTACCGATCGTTAAACGGAAAAAATAAAATAAAAAATAAATATACTATATTGTGGAGCGGGTCGCGCGCTGGCAACATTTACAGTGTGTACTAATTATAACATGCTTGTTTTACTTGCTTTGTATATGCGCCTGCGCATCTATGTCTTGCGACACGGGTACACAGCAGGATTTGAAAATAGATGAATTATTGCTTACTGCAGCAGGCGTAACTAAACGTGTTAGACGGTTAAGCAAAGATAATTAAAAATTTGTTTATCAAATATGTAGTTTTGTTGCCTAATACAGTATGTTTGACAAATTTCTTACATTAATCCCAAGGTAGTGAAAAACTACAAGAACGGTTGTGTCCATTTTATAACTTGGATTTTTTAAGCAATATGTTTTTGGTAATATAATTATGATATTACAAAACATATTTTAAACGCGAATTAGGAATTGATATAAAACTACTGTTTACGGATTTTATCGCGGTATATTGATATGACCATGGATGCTGTAAAGGATCCGAAAATTCGGGTTAAAATAATATCAATATACCGCGATAAAATTCGTAAAAAGTAGTTTTATTTCATTGTCTAATATTCGCTTATGTGTAAGAAAGCGAATTAGGAATGTTTAAAAAAATGTAGCACAGATCACATTTTTTTTCTGTTATTGAAAAGCCACTCAATGTAGTAAATTTTAATAAATTTTGTGCATTATGCGTAATTCGTAAGAAATGTTCGTGATTAGTTAGTAAGGAAAGATATACTGATAAAGAATTATAAACTGTAAAAAAGTAGAATCTCTTTTAACTACAATATAAACTATAAAAAAGTTAAGTTTCTAACTACAATTTAGAAAAACATTTCGACTGAAATGAAAAGATGAAAAAATGCTAGTGTTTTGTACCTACAAATAATTTTACTGTATTCAAAGAGAATGATTTATTTTTAAATAACTGTGCACGCATTTGTAGGCGAAAATATGTACGTGTCATCAACCTGTCAGAAAGTATGTAAAGCTGAGTGTTAATTTCAGATATGACACGCCTCGGCGTTTCTCCTAACCTGTGTGTTAGTCAAGGCAAAACAATGTCGCTAGAACTAAGACTCACCTGAAAAAATAGGCAAAAACACACCCATTGGTAGTACTTGTATATCTTCCTGTCGCTCATATCTTCCTTCCCCTTCTCTCTGCTGTTGCCGATGCCAGGGTACGGCACCTCCACGCCAACCTTCTTGTTGAAGAAGCTCTTCAGCGTGTACGTGGAATGGATCCAGCAGTACGTGTTCAGCACATCCTCGGGGATGTCCTTGGTGTGTATGCAGTCTATTGGGTTCCCCACGTACTGCCTCGTCGTCACGATCAGGCTGAACGAGATCAGCAGGATGACAGTGATGGAGTAGTGCAAGCGGAATACCGGCGAGTCAATGTGTACATAGTTCACTTTAATGAGATTCTTCAATCCACGAAAAACGTCTAACATTTTAAACGTTTGACCTTATCGTCCGTGTGTCTGTGTTCACTAACATTATTTATTGTTTCGAAGCACCAAGATTACACTATTTATAACGTAAGGCACTATTTAGTTTGGCAGTGAGAGTGTTCCCGCGCCGGGGCATGCCACTGGGCGCGCCCCCTCACCTTGGACTAACTTTTTTGGTATTTTGATGAACTTGAGCAGCGACAACACCTGGCTCATGTTTTCTTCGTTTCATTGTGTGCGTGGTCAGTGCGCGCGCGCCTCCATGTCATCACACTGGGTAGTCGCGCTGAACTCATCTAGCTAGCGATGACGCCGACGCTGCATAACTCTTAGTAAATTAATCTTCAAGGAATTAACGTAAACTAGATTATCAGGTCAGATGTTCTAGTAAAAATTTATGAGTTCACACGTCGGCGATCCGGCCGGAGCACCCGCGCGCCGCGGCGTGTGTACGATCGACTAATTGGCGAAGGAAACTGATGAAAAATATATAAATAATGAGCTTAAATAGAAGCAGTGTTCCCTGCGGTGTAATGTATGTTTCGCTATGACTCAATTTCTGGTGAGGAGTACTAGAGAGGCAGTGACTAACCGAAATATTATGATAACAGTTGGTCGATACCTGATGTGAGTTATATTAGCGTTTCGATATTTATTAGTATTGGCAATACTTGCAGTAAACTCGTGTAGATTTGATAGCTGGTGGAGTTTCAGAGAAATGTTCTCGCTATGTATTTTATGTATTCTACAAATACTTTAATTTTACGATGCCTTGAACAACAATGACAATCTTTTGGAGACCGGCGGGCGTTTCTAAGAAGTCTATTTCTCGTGTTGGGAGGATTTATGTGCCATCCCGGTTCAAGGCCCAGTTTGTCACAAAGTGTGCCACGCAGCTCTGTTTGCGTTAAATGATAATATTTACACGTAAGATTTTAAGCGCTCCTTTGAAATATTATATTTAGTAGACATTGTTTGAGATAAATCAGTTTTTGTGTCATGTGCGCCTTACTGGCCGGACATAAAGATGTCAAAAAATTCAATGACAGTTAAGGCTCTATATAATGTGAGTACATTCAATTTCAAGCAATAGTAAACATGTAAATAAAACTACTTTTTATATTATTTTAATCTTTGCATTCGATAAACAGCTCATGTCTGCTTAAAATTTAAGTCTCTTTTTGAATACCAAATTGGTACCATTATTGGATGAGGTACCTACTGTCTTATTAATTAAGTATTTTTATTTATTTAAATGAGTTTTTTATTGAGTTATATATTAAAATTCTATAGCCAATTTCTCACAACAAAATACAATTGCACTTTTAAACCAACTTCAAGAAGGAGGAGGTTTTCAATTCGTTCGCGGAAGAATGTCTACACTCCGGTTACGGGAACCGGCACTATGGTGGTGAAGCGGAGAGACCCCGCGTGGGTTTAGTCGGTAGTCACCCACTCTGGGTGGAGTCCGACACACCCCCGTCGTCTTCCCGGGCGACGGGAATTGCGTAAATGCATTCCCACACGGACAACATAAAAAAAAAGATGCTCAATGCGTCGGATGTTCTTTTTTTAAAATTTTCGCATCGTGAATTTTAAAGAAAAGTTGTCACTTTGACAGGAAAATTCGCGCGAAATTCTATACGCCATTTTCTGACTTTAAGCATCTATAAGTATGTTTTAAGACGAATGTTTTAATGACTATGTTTCCGATTACAATATCCATTACACGGAATTGATTTTGTTGAAAGAACAAAGCATGTTCTGAATGCACTTAAAAGCTTTAAAGAGCAGATCAAAGGATTAGAGAGCGCTGCGGTAGATTATTTATTGATTCGTTACAAATGGCCGTACTTATTTAATATTATTTCTATTATTAAACGCTAATAGTATAAATATTATGTTTCTGTGAAAGTTTTGATGTCATAATAGAAAGAGGTTTTTTAACCATGGTTCATATTTACTCAAATTATTTATGTGTTTTTCTCAAAGAGAGGCTTAACACGCCTATAATTTCTATGCCATAAACAGTGGAATTAAATAGTCAACTTCTTTTAGTTTGGACATCAATTCCTATCGACAAGAGCCAGTAATCATCTTAATCAATATAACATAACAGCATCCATGGTCACGGGAAGACTGACAAAATAGTCAGACAGACAGATAGATAGACAATCTGTCATGGATGCTGAAAAGAATCCGAAACATTGAGATTAAATAATATCAATATACTGCCGTAAATCCGTTTTATTTCAATGTCTATAGTAGTAAAACCATGCGTTTATTTATCAATAACTAGCTGACGCCGTGAACTTCATACCACCAAATATGAAGAAAACCTTTCCTGACAATAACGAACACAAAAAGTGTTCAGTCGTTCGGAAATTAAGAGCGTACATACATTTTAGCGATTCATTTTTATTTGTTTAGATTCACAATTACGACTAATAATTATTTATTATTATATATATGAGTCCCATATGACTGTTATTAAATCATCCACAAATAATTTAACACTCCTAATTTCGCGAATCAATCACGTCTTTATCCCACAGATGGGGGCGTTTATTAATCTTTCAATAACATATTAATTATTATCTCCATTAATTTAATTTTACAGTAAACGGATGTGAATCATTGCAATGATTTATTGGCAACTAATGTAACATAAAACAGTGTTGCCACAGTAAATAATGATAGCGACAAACTATTTGTCAAAGTTACGCGGTCGGTTTCTGGCTATCTAGTGTTGCTAGTTTCGTTTTTTCGGTGTGGTTGTAAATTATGTATCTCACGTCGTATCCTTAGCAGCTTGGCGGACCAAAGGCTGCCAAGTGTTACGATCCCGCTTAAATATTTCCCATGCTCCGTGCTCTTGCTTGAGTTTTGTAGCCTTTTTTTACTGTTTAACTCCAAATGTAAAGATTCCTCAGTGACTTAAAATGTATTTTACTTTTTCTTGTGAATTTCTGTATAATGTTTTTGTATTGTTCGTTTATCTAGAGGAGGAGGGTATCGTACTAAGATTAAGCTGTGAATATGTGGTCTACTGAACATATCGACATGCTTTCAAGCCTTGAAGAGCACGTTAACGTCTCGGTTCGATGCATTTTTCCTATTTAATTTCATGATTAATAATAGGGTTCCAAGACAGTTAAAATCATTCCCCTGGGACACGTCGGGTTTCATTGTCTCGACGATTTTCTGAGCAATGGTTGAGACTGTTGTGTTGGACGTTGTCGATCCCAGTTGTTAAATATTGAATAGATGTTCAAGTAATCGAGATTTGGAAGTCTACAGTCAGTCGATTCGCGTAAAAAAAATACATCCTACGTCATCTAGGCAATATTGGGAAAAGGCTAGCAATGATAAGTTTCTACATTTAAAATAATAGCTAGGTACACGTTTCAGTAGCTAAGTAAATAATCGCTGGTTTACAATAAATTTTTTTTTTTATAAATTGAGATAAAAACTATTATATTATAACTCTCAAATTCGACCAAACTGCACACAGTGTACATAAGTTTCATTAAAAACGGTAAATTGATCGCGGATACACAAGATGACACGACATCAATTTCCAAATGAAAAATAACAGTCCATAGTTGATAGCATAGCAATAGTGAAAATAAATGAGTAACGCCCGATGAAGGGATTTCAGTTTATTGCTGGCGAGTGTAAATAGATTATAAAACTGTAACTACAAAATGCTGAAGAATAATAACAAGCTACGATTAAATTTTACATTTACCGTGAAGCTTCTATATGTCAGATTATTTATGATACAATTTGCTTGTCAAATAGCCATTGTTTACGTATATTACCTGTATCGGGACCACGTGACCAATGAGCCGTGCCATTGCTGCGCCCAGCGCATGGCTTTGTGTAGCATTCCTATTGCTCACGACGGACAATGACCTTAAGCTATGTGATCCTATTGTATACTGGAGTCAATTTGATGGTGTATTTGTTACAGAAATTAATGTTTATCTGATAGATGAGCTGTGGTAGCCTAGTGCTGAGACCAGTGGACTGACATGTCGAAGTTGTTGAGTTCAAACATAAGGCACGCACCACTGACTGTTTCCTAACAGTTATGTACGTATTTATCAGATACTCAAACGGTGAAGGAAAACATCGTGATGAAACCTGCTTGCTTGAGAGATTTTCTCGATGGCATGTGAAGTCTGACAACCCGCAGTAGGCTAGCGTGGTGGACTATAGCCTAATCCCTCTCAAATGAGGGGAGACCCGTGCCCAGCAGTGGGACAATAATCGGTTGATGATGATGTTTATCTGATAGAGTACAAGTATCATCTATAGTGTAGTACGGAGAAGTGAGAACAGAAGAGCAGAGAAGAACAGAGATAGATTCAAATTTCAGGACCTGATCGGCGCAGTGGCTGAGCGATCAGCTTCACGGTGCTGTTGCGTCTTCGATCCCATCACGGAGCAAATATTTGTCCGATCTACGGGTAGTTCTTTCGGGTCTACCCATTTCTGTATACGAAAATTTGTGTCTGTAAACGCACCCACGACACAGAAGAAAATACTAGTGTGGAGCAACGTTTAATATAAGTAAAAGAAATGAAAATTGGTTAACTAGAAGTCAAAGTAATTTGCCGCAGTCTCCATAAATCCACAAGCTCTGTAATGGATCAAGCGATCTCTCAGGTATGCAGGTTACCTCACGATGTTTTTCTTCACCGTTCGAGCATATGATAAATACGCACGTAAATTCAAGAAATCGGAAACCAAAAAAAAAGGCTAACAGAAACAATTTAATTGATGTGCGTGAATTCGCATCTCGAATACATTTGATGTGTGTAATCAATAGCTACACACACATCCAGAGTCTACATATCACGTTGCTGTCAGCCCTAGCCACAGTGTTAACGATCCCCTTAATTTACACCACTCTTCAAAGGAACCACTCTTCCGTTCACTAATACATATATTTTTTTAATATTCCTCTGTCGTATTTAACGTTCTTCGTATATTTTCGTGTTCCCATCGATTGTGGGTCAAGGGCGATGCTAAAACGGGGCAGGAAACGTCGCGGGCGCATTAGTTTGGTCGTAATTACACGTTCGGGTTGCTTCGGAAATGTTCGGGTGCGATGTCCGCTGCGCTTCGGTGTGTCACTGGATGTGTTTTGTAACATTGGATATACTGTTTTGGACATTATGGCAGTAGAAACATACTTTTAAATGTATTACAATATCATGGAAAGGAAATAGATACTCGGTTAGCAGCTAAAGCTGGGATCTTAACATTAGAATAAATGTACCTTCGAAACTACTTTTTATGAATTCTAGTTCTGCATAGTTAAAGCTGCCTTGTGTGGTATGCACTCGGGGTTCGAATCGCGGTAGTTATTAGCATCTAAGATGCTCATTCTCGTGTAAACAAAATTATGTTTCCACTTTCAGCGCAAACAAAATAAACAAATTTTAATTTCTGAACACATATTTAGCTATTCTGTATATAAACAAGCCGTTCATTTAATTCAGTCTTGAGGTTTTTGTCATCTGCACCGACAATGGAAGGAGAAGAAAAATACTTCGAAAATATGAGCTAATTAGCGAGACTTTAGTTTCACGACACACACAAAGCAATGCGGAGAGCGCAATAAGATCTATACAACATTCATTTTGAGCTACTCGCATTTACTACACTAGCTTAATTGTTGGTGCCCCTCACTAGGATTTTCTTTTATATAGTTAAACTATAGTCTGACTATAGGTCCTACAAATATATGCATGTGAGGTTAGAACGCCAGTGACAAAGAAACGACAGTGGCAAATAGGGGGCTCTCAAAAGGGGGGTCTCATCATCTCGCCAACAAGCGGTGTATCTTGGCGAGGAAATTTATATGCTTTTATGTATTTTCCAATGAATAAATGATAAAATAATAATAATAATAATAATCATTTATCGCCAACGCATTCAAAGGAGATTAGGCTATAGTTAACACGTTTAGATTATTGCCGCAATATTTGTCACATCAACAAGCTATCACATTTATTTAAAAAGTGGTATAAAACGAGGTCCGATGTGAAGTTAGAAACACACAAGTACACGCCCAGACAAACGCGAACAGTGACTTTGATGTACTTGTATACTCTTTACTGATTTATTGTGTTAAAACGAAATCATATTTAAGACAATGCCCTTGTGTCTCGAAAGCATTACCACGTGTAGTGTATGAGCGGTAAACCTTTAATAGTCGAAGTCGGCAATAATTCTTGCGCGCGCATAATTGCGAAACATTAACGGCGAACATTATAAAATTTGAAAATAAACAAAAAACGCGATATAGCGCACTACGTAAAAGTTTTATTTTAATCAGCTGAAGCGTTTACAAGCGGTGCGTTCGGGTTAAAATTTAAGACGATGCGAATTTATTGCTTATGAGACCATTAGAACGCGACTCTGCACAGATATTGCTGTAAATACATACAAACTATCTGGGAACGGAATACGTCTCAAGTTTACAGAGGTTGATATTCCAAACGTTGATCCGTGAACGTTGATAACCATCACGTTGATTTTACTTAAATTCAAATGTTTTATTCGATTAGACCAACATTACATGTACTTTTGTATTGCTGATTTATTTGAACAAATGTAGGTGACATTTGGCGAGGAGATTCATAGTTTTAGTCCCGAGAAAGGACATTAAAAAGTTTTTGTCCCGAAAAGGTGAAAGATAGTATGTTCAATCGCAAATTCTTACTAAAAAATTTGTGACAAAGTCGCGGGCACAGCAATTGTTTTATCAAGGCATTTGTATTTATGAATATAATTCATTAATTAATAGCATACGTTACGCGCTTTGATTGTTAGTATCAACTAAAATTTATCTAAGCTTTTCAAAACCGCTTTATATAAATATCAATTGGGATTTGGGGACAAGTATAATTAATTTGTAATGAATTTAGATTTGGCTATCTGTGTGTTTCATTTAGCATTTGTTCGTGTGACAACGGTTACTCTGGCAGCGCGGGCGCAGCCATTTATAATTGTATTATTCATTCACAAGCTCCGTATATTTAGTGTTACGCGTAGCTGCGTGTGTGGGTGTGAACGGGACGCGTGTACAATTTATAGCGTGCGTTTGTCAAACGAACCTGCGTACGCGCAGCACTTCAGGTAAATAATAGAGATGTGGGATGTATGATGTTTGTTATATGGGTATCTTTAGAAAATATGATAACCGTAGAATCTAGTTATTTATTATATTGAAATTTTACTATCACTATTGATAATGCTTCAATGAGACATAGTTATGTGTGTACTAGGAAATTAGTTCTTCAATTAAAATAGATAGGTACCTACATAAATACTTATTGGAAATTTTGATTCAATATCACAAAACATCAAAAAAATTGTATCGTACTGAATAGTTTTTCGATTATGACGTACCATCACGCCTGACATCATCAAAGCGGTTGGCACAGGTATAACAATTTACACGCACATTTAGACAGTATGTCTTACATCCCATGTAATAGGGGGCGAGCCTATTGCCATAAATTGGGCACAAATTCAAACCCCGAGCTGCTACTGAGAATTTCATATTCTCCAATAACACTTTACTCGACCTGGGAATCGAACCCAATACCTCTTGCTCAACAGTACCCCACCCCACCCCACTAACGACCACAGATTAGATTGTTTGATTGGTTGTGTATTAAACAAATTGCACTGAAATTAATATATGCTGTGGTCACAAAAAGAAGGCATGTTCCATCGTACCATAAGACTATAATACTGCACTAAACAAACCATTAGTGATTGTAGTGATCATTGGCAATCGAATTTCTATAAAAACTTCAAGTATCATGAGCGATATATTTTGTACGTCCGGTGTCAATGACTTTGAAATTGAAATAAGGATGAGACAATCTTAGGTGTTTAGATTGAAAAATAAAACTATTGAGATTGAAAAAAAAACTTTTTTTCAAACACAGTTCCCCGCTTTTTTACGAGAGAGGATTTTCACATTATTTAAAAAAGAAATGGTTAACCAAAGACAATACCTACATTCGAATTATGAAAAAATATTGTCATCAGAAATGCCTCTTGAGTTCACAAACATTCCTTTCCATCTTTTTAAAAATTCATTTTTAAATTATTCGTGTAATCGTAATGCATTTTAGAAGCATATTATTAGTATTTTTATTACAAAGTCATGTTTTTTAATTTATAAATTTAAGTTTAAACACGATATTGTGTTTCTGTTCACATTATTTTATTGGAATTTGATGTTTCTAGACCTAAAATTGGATATGAAAACATCAAATCATAATCTTAAGTGAATGTCAGGACAAAACGTTTCTTTCCTTCTTATTAAGAGTCACTAAAAATTTAAAAATGTAGTACCTAGTTATTTTTCTATCGTTTGTTTCTAAGTTACAGAATATTATCCTAATAAAAAGGCCAAAACAAATGATCGAACACAACTCCTTAGTTACCTTACCAGCCATTAGATTTCGATTGCTCGCAAAAATAGCTCGGGCCGATTGAAACATTGCTCCGGGTCGAGTCTTTGCACTTTCCGTTTATTTACGTCCGCGTGCAGCACAAATGGCAGATAAAAGTGTTCGTTGCTATTATTTTGATGTTTATGGCACGTTCCTGTTGTTTATAACGGTAACGGACGAGTAAAAAATAATTCATAAAAAGATTTTTGGTACACATGCATTTCTGTTTTAAGCTACACTGTATTGAAATTGAAACAATTCTGACTCACATTTGTTTTAGATGGAATATTGAGACGTAAATGGGATCTGTTACATTTAAAACTGCTGTAATGCATTAAAATAAACCCGACGTTTCGGATCCTTTATAGCATCCATGGTCACGGGCAGACTGAGGTGTTGGTTGTCTTGCTTGAAACGTCAATTAAAATCATATTAATATACGTCCTGTGATAAAATGCTTAGTTAAGTAATAAGTAGTTTTATTTCAATATTCGCGTAAATGTAAGAAATCAATCTGGTGTAATACATTTTTCTTTTTTTATATTATATTATATTTTAGTCTAGTATAATAACAATGATATTATCAGTCTCACCAGATGGTAAGTGACGATGTGATCTAAGATAGACGCACGCTTACCGATTCACTCGTGATTTGAAGACGCCTAAATTGTACTCGTCGGAAAATACAGACTCAGGCAACTGATTCCAATGATTTACTACTTTTAAGATTAATTTTATAACCTATGACTAAAATTCTTTTTATATTTCGAAATTCAAATCTAGAGTTGGCAGCTTAAGATGCAGATTATGGGATTTGATTTTTTATATTATTACTTTGTCATGGAGAAAAAACATAATGAAAACACGGGTGAACTCAAAAAAATCTTGATGGTTTTTATTTTTTCTGTTAATATAAAAAGAATAACTAGTATTTTAATATAATTAATAAACATTGTGCAGGTACCTAATTGGGTACATTAATACTTTTTTGGTAAATAAAATATCAATGGCAATTTTTTTATAAATAAACACCAATCGAAAATTGTTATCAACACAATCATGTTACTCATCGTAATCATTTCAAATTTCGAATGAGGTGGCGCGCTGTTCTTAAATAAAAAAAAACATAATCATAGACTAAACAGCTTATATTTTTTGGCGCCATTACAGTCAATAAAACACTTTTATTTCGAATTACATCCGGATATCTTAGTAATACTCATCAGTATTCGACTCTTTACATTTTTTTAATGTTACAACTTCCTCTATTTGAGCAATTAAACTTTTTATTATTGTATGCGTTGTGTAAGTGTTATAAAAATGTTTCTGATGTGTTTAGAGATGTTGGACCAACAGTTGTTAATGAATGAAATCACTTTCTATTATGGTTCTCTTTGATAGTCCAAGTAGATTGCGACATTGTTGTGCAAATTATGATTATGTTGGCATTTCGCAAATGGGCTTTTCCTGTGTACAAAGATGTGAAACAAACTTCAAAGGTTTGTCAAATGACACATCTTAATGTCTATTTTCTTTTTGAGGTTACGCGCTTGTCCTGAATTAAATTGGTCCATGTCATGTGCAGAAAAGTGAAGCATAACGCAAGTAAGATAATTAATTTCCCACTTAAGTTTACAATGTTGACAATGACTTGTAAGCACACTGTACTTATTTTTTAAGGACAATGAATAGAAAAATAAGCAGATTTACCAGGTTTTTTGCCAAATTCCTTGATCAAATATTGGCTGATATTCATTTGCATGGTTGTATGATATTGAAACGACAATTGAATTGAATTCATCGGTTAAAACCGTTCCAATAGCAAATAAAATTTACCTAATCTTTGCCTTATTATGCAATTAATATGACCTGTAAATAGAACTCGAAGTAATAATAGTGCAATCATACAAAAATTCTTACTTGGTCCTCGACAGAGAGTCAAAAGTAATAACTCAAGAATTGTTAAAAAGCACCCAACATCGCCAATATTCCCCGGTACTAAACCAAACTGCCATGCTTAAATAGGATTGAGCAGATCTGATATTGTTACCGACATAGCTCAGAGGATTAGCAAGCTGAAGTGGCAATGGGCCGGTCACATCTCTCGGAGAACCGACAACCGTTGGAGCAAACCAGTTCTTGAGTGGAGACCACGTCTCGGCAAAGGTAGTGTAGGACGGCCGCCGGCCAGGTGGAGCGACGACTTGCGCAAGATAGCTGGCAGTGACTGGAGGAAAAGAGCCGAAGATCGAGCTCTGTGGCGTTCACTGGGGGAGGCCTACGTCCAGCAGTGGACGAATATAGGCTGATGATGTTGATGATGTCATCATCATGATGATGCTATATGATTTGTAATACGACAAAAACGACGACGTATAAACTGCAGCTACCGCGCATCACGTCATCAGGAGCGAAATAATTATTTGGATGCGTTTCATCCAGACCGTTCTACAGTCACGAGTAACTGAATGACAAGGAAAAGGCGTGAGGAGGCTTTTGTTCCATTTTGGGACAGTTCGGGCAAGTAATAAAATAATTAAAATACAAAACAATCGTAAATGAGGACGGACCTTTTTTAATGACTGCAATCCTTTTCGCTACATTCAGAATTTGATCATTTTATACGCAGTACTAACTATTTGCTGTGCTAGTTCACTGGGAAAGGTCTAAGGTGTTGAGTTCTATCTTAAGGCGCGTACTACTGACGGAAAAATATATATGCGTGTTTATCATAATCAAAAGGGGAAGAAATATACCGTGAGGAAAGCTGAATGCTTGTGAGATTATCTCCATAGCGTGTGAAGTTTGCCAACCCGCAGTAGCATAGAATGGTAGACTCTAGCCTGATCCTTCTCAAACGAGTTTTACCTACACCGTTTGAGCATGTGATAAACACACATATAACTTCCAAATACTCAGAGTTGCGTGTCTTGGGTTCGAAAGTGAGACCTTCTGAATTTCACAGTCCACTGCCACACCACTAGGCTCACACAGCCATCAATATGTCAATCAAAATATCTAGATATACATATGTACATATATATAGTATATTATATTGAGTTATATCGTATATATAAAATTCTTGTGTCACAATGTTCGTTCCCGTACTCCTCCGAAACGGCTTGACCGATTCTCATGAAATTTTGTGAGCATATTGAGTAGGTCTGAGAATCGGCCAACATCTATTTTTCATACCCCTTAGTGATAAGAGTTGTCCACCAACCCCTATAATGTGGCAAAACAACGTTTGCTGGGTCAGCTAGTATATATATATACATATGTACATATATATAGTATATTATATTGAGTTATATTCTTTATATAATTAAGAACTAGATCAAGGCCAGAAATAACAAAACAATCCTCTCTATAATTATATTATGTGATATTTATTGACAGTTATGTTTTACGATGCGCCGCGCGAAGATCGGCAGCAGTGAGTGATTAATATAATTAGATAAACACAATTATTGCTTTGTTTTATATTATTACGCAGTCACAAATCTATTCAAGTTAAGATTGATAATTATATTTTTTTTATAACAAAATAAGAACCTCTCAGTTTACAATTTCACTAGTAATTTTACAATCGTATAACTTTTCCAAAAGATAATTATAAGTAGTTTTTTTGGGGTTACCTTTGTAACTGTTAGTGTTATTTGAGAACTAAATTATTTTAAGCACTTAAAGGGCTAATTATCGTCTGAAAATTAGGACTTGATATAATATTATACATTTTAATTTCTTACACTAACGCGAGTATTAGGACAATGAAATAAAACGAGGTGTCTACTATATACTTTTTAAACGAAATTCTGGTTGACATAATATCAATATACCGCGATAAAATCCGTGAAAAGTAGTTTTATTTCAATATCATACATACATTTGTTGTGTTTCAAGTTCTATAGAACATGTCAACATGAACTAAGATCTAGAAGTGTAGCCTTAGTACTAGAAAACGTTAAGAAGCTGTTGAAAGACAGCTGATTGATTGCCAGTCACTCCTGAGATGCTGCAAATGCTTCTATCAACTGTCACTCATCGCGGAGGGTACTAGGCAATTGTCATAACCACCGTCCGACAAGCGGTTACCTACTTTTGTACTGCATGTAATTTCAGAAGATAATACAAATATGTTAAAACTTACAAAGAGAACGGCGCAGTAACGAAGTTCAGCTTCTGTTATATACAAATACAGTTATACAAGATTTTGTCTGCGGCTTCACCCGTGGTTGTCAAAAAGTCTGATGTATTTGCTGTATTAATGTGCAATTTTATCAAAATCTATTAAGTAAATTTGGTGTGAAAGAGTAACAAACATCCACACATCTATCCAAACTTTCGTAATTATAATATTACTAGCTGCCTCCCGCGGCTTTGCCCGCATGGTATATAGATAAAAAGTAGCCTATGTGTTAATCCAGGTAATAAACTATATTTGTGCTAAATTTCATTCAAATCTGTTAAGCGGTTTTTTGCGTGAGAGAGTAACAAACATCCATCCATACATACAAACTTTCGTTTATAATATCAGAAGAATATTAGAGAGACTATGAGCTGTATTAAAACATTAAAACCAGAGTTTAAATAAGATTAAAGCAGTTTAAAAATCGAATATTGCCAAAGCGAACGCTAGCTCAAAAGCTAGACTCCTTGACGCACAGATTATAATAAATTAAAAAAGAAATAGTTTATGCTCGTCGATAGCAGTCAGGCGTGGGTAACGGGTGCTAAAATAAAATTTAACGTGTATTAGTATCGAGTCATTCCTGGATCGGTTCCAGAGCCGGCCATTTATATGATCGACAGGTTTTCAGATCATCGAGATGCCAGTAATAGGCAAATGGATAATAATAATTTAGGATCAATTCCCTAAAACTGTCTTAAAAGGCTAGGTGTTTACTCCATAGAATAAAATACTGTATTAAAAAAGATATATGAGTTCGCAGTAAAGATAAAAATAAAATGCAGAATATGTATTCATAAATTAAAAATCATTTGTAAAGTAAAGGAAAGATCGTTCATAATGAAGTGATAATTTATTTCTGTATATATTTATATATTTTAAGGAAACTTTTACAAGCTAATGAAATTTATATGTATTCGTTTTAAATTCAACATTTCTTATTCCAAAACCGATAAATACATATAAATAAATACAAAAACAACCAGTGAACGACACTTTTATATTACTTACATACATACTCACGCCTTGTTCCCACGGGGGTAGGCAGAAACTACACAAAAACACGCGATCCCTGCATACCACTTTTGCCGTTCCAAATTCATTTATCATCATCTATATTACCTACTTAAATACAGGAATCAAACCAACCAATCTATATAAAAAATATGTAAGTATATCAAGGAACCACCTACACACATATTATACCATCGAAATTTGGTTCAAAGAAATTTCAAAGATAACAAATGAATATCATAAGATGAACAACACATGAACGGCGTCGCCGTTTAATCGCGTACACGACAGAAATCGAGACAATGCAGAGTATCTGCAGTTACTGATGATTCACAGAATTATTTTCAATACACAGCACACCTTAGCTGCTTTTCCCCCATGACTAATGGCCCCTTATACCGGCATGCCATCCCGGACTTAAGTCCACCGGACTTATTTTCGTAGAATTAATCAGACAACGACGAGATAATAAATATCAGCTAAATATAGAGAAACACATGCCCTCGAAGTGGTTAAAATGAAATAATTTTAACTTCGAACAACGGTGTCGAAATACTGTCAGAAATATTGAAGGATTTTATGTGCCATGAGAGAGTTACTAAGGAAATATAATGAACATACACAATATTTATATACAATAAAACACTGTGACACGGGATTTTTATATATTAGATAATATTATTTATAGATAATGTTATTCCTACCTACAAACCTATATAAATAACATTAAAAGTAAAATTTACTAATGTATATTAACGACAAAATCAAACTATATCACGATATTTAGGTAAGAAATGCTGTTAAAAAAAATTTCTTAATAAAACTACTTTTCTGTTCTCTACCCGTGATCATGGATGCTATAAAAGATGCGTTATGTCGGGATCAAATAATGTCAATGTACTGAAAAATAAATACGTAAAATGTAGTTTTATTTAAAATAAACACAGATTTAAAATAAAATTTAAAAAACTTATTTTCAGCATTTTGATTATGCAAACATAATAGTCATCAATATACATCCACGTCAGAATATCGCGCAACAAATGGACTACGATCGACAATTAATTTCCCTTGTAATTGTCACTTGGGTATAAGAATTGCCCACTTCTAGGCAGCATAATAATCATTTATAAAATTAAAGTATCACAATAAGTGACAGGAACGATTCTGATCATCAATAACGTCAAAAAGTATCTAAAACCCTAATTCATTAAATCCAAATTACCGTAAAATACACCTTTCATGCTCAATTATGACGAAATTGGTACCATTTATTTTAACAAATACAACAATTACTGACAAAATCATCTCACAAATTGACAAAACTACTAGAAAATGGCGCGTGAATCATGCCAAAATCTTTACTCATTATCACATTGACTGAAATAAATTGCAATATTTTAAGAATGATCAATTTATACGCATCGAATCTCTTGGAAGTACTTGATTTATAAACAAACGAAGATGAAGGAAGGTAATCATGATTCATGAGTGTATGATGGATCGATGACTCCTTAATAATGATGTACTCAAAATAGGTCATGATTTCCTGGTACTTACAACTAAACATTGGCCTTTAAAGTGTGATCTAATGACGTGTACATGTGCTAGAGTGCTCGTTAGGTGCATCATAATGCATTACAAGGATCTTTGAAAAGTTTGCAACAAGAATAGCCGTCTCCGGAAGCAAAAGAATCCAGCACGTGAAAGGATCTAATGATCCGCTTCTCTAGTTAGCACTACAAATAGTTTTATTGTATTCTATCGTGTGCGTGTAAGGTTTAAAGTCGAACACAGTTTTTATTTACTTTTGACAGATGTTATCAGGTTATTTTAATAATATTTTAAGCCCAGGTTTTAGATCCTTTACAGCATCTACGATAGAGTTTTTATTTGCATTGCATACTTTACTACTGAGGGTACTATGTACACTTTAACAGACTGCGCGCACGGATTGCAATTTATATATAATATACTAGCTGACCCAGCAAACGTTGTTTTGCCACATTATAGGGGTTGGTGGACTAACCCTAACTTTTAGGGGGATGAAAAATAGATGTTGGCCGATTCTCATAGATACCGGATAAGCACAAAAATTTCATCAAAATCGGTCAAGCCGTTTCGGAGGAGTATGGCAACGAAAACTGTGACACGAGAATTTTATATATTAGATTATATCAGCCTATTGTAGTCCACTACTGAACGTAAGCCTTCCTCGTGAGATTTATCATAGTTAAATAACAAATAACTAGAGGCTAATAATACTTTTAAATAAAATTATATTAATTTATGTTTTATTCAGATACATATACATAAACATTTGGAGATTATAACGAGTAAGACAACGGGAAATAGAGACTTAACATTCCTGGTCTTATTACGCCACGGACCGATGCATAACACATATCATTTTTACGATTTCCCTATGTTTATCTAAGACAATGACAGTGAGGCGTGATCGATACGCGGGGGTCTTACGACCGACGGGGTCTTAAGACGCAGTCATAAGGCATCCGATGTATTACACAAAAGACGGCCGGAACACGCTAAGTAGTCTGTAATGCACTCGCCGTACCCGCCTGCAAACCGGACTATATACGGAATTAGATGCACTGAGTGCAATAAGCCATGTTTATATTAAGTTCATTTCATTATGAATCAATTGAATTGTAACCTTATGTTATTGTAATAAGAGCCACGGTCACGTTATCGTGGATTGAATTTGACTGACTAGATTAAAATTTATATATGACTTTATGAATTTATATATTTATATATGTAATCTTAGGTATTTCCCACTTTTAATTATTTTATTAATATAAATGTGAAAGTTTATTTCGATGTGAACATGATTTTTACTCTATCACACAATAAACTACTAAACAATTTCTGATAAAATAATACAGTGATATTACAAATACATCAGAATAACATATTATGATACTTTTAGCAACATACCGCGAGGGCAAAAAAAAGTGCGGAAGAAAACGCGCTTCTTGGTTCAAACGCGTGTTTATTTGGCAAGTGACGACTGACACTGTAAAGTTATTTGGATTCCTTCACTGCTGGGCTGGAGTGAGGAGTTCAATGTCGAAGGTCATTCTTCGTCAGGTTTATGTCTATTGCTTCTGGTGTACTTGGGCTTATACGTTTGATTGTTTGAAGTGTGACGTTTCGTAAGCCATTTGTGAATTAGACGTTAACTCTTGAGCAAGATAATAAACAGATTCTCTGCGTGTTTTATCTATAACTGAAGTCAATCATACAGCATAGGTTAAGGACGCTAGAAATATAAGGAGTATTACTTGCTCATTTTCAAGACGTCTGTTGTTAAACCTCATTTGTCCAATAACAACTTTACTGGCAACATTCAAAATGGAACATAATAATGTCAATATACTCCTTGCTTGACGACAATCTACAGATTAATTAAAAAAGTCTGACTCTATAAACGTCTTTCAAGAAAGAAATGGTAGCAATTATCTCATACATATACTTGTTTTCGTCTTCCAAGGGAAGTCTATTGAGTAGAACAGACTTTTGAAAGATTGTTCTCGCAGTAATAGCATAGTGGTGCGACGGAAAAGTCTCAAGTTCGATCCCAAGTCATCCAACGGACGTGTCAGTGACACGTTTTTACGATGAAAGGAAACATGACGAAGAGATTTTCTCGATGTCGTGTGAAGCCTACCAACCCACACTAACGTGTTAGACTATAGCCTAATTCTTCTCACATCATAAGGAGACCCGTGCCTAGCAGTGGGAGAATGCTTGGGTGGCAGAAACTAAAAAATTACTTTGTTTACACGGAGGAATTGATAAGGCTTTAGTTGCATAGTGTTATGATTCTCTGTATTTATTTTATAAAGAATAAAACCCAGCCAATAACTAAACCAATAAGCATAAAATCAAGTGTATGTACACCTTTACATTCAAGGTATCGGATATAGTAACACGTCACTTAACAATGATTACTAAGAACTTACATCAACAACACCCACGCGAGTTATTTCAACAACTGGGGTAGTTGTATGAGCCGAAGTTCAATGCACCACACGCCGGGGGATTTGAGCCGCGTATCTGTCAGAAATCCGTTAATATCTGGCAACACTGGCATAGATACAGCGTGTGATCAGATGCCAAGTCGCGGCCGATCGATCAGCGATCCAACTCGATACAATGCACGCTACACGGATTGATACGAATTGTGAAATTTCAGAGCTGTGGCGTAACGATTTATGATAAGTGTGCTCGAGATATACTGGCTTTTGCTATGACGTCAAACGTTTTGAATTGCTAGTGCTGGGGTTTGTTGGATGATCACCCATGAAGTAGATGGGTGTTCAGGGATAACTGTAAAATCTTATTACCTATTTGGCAATTGCTTGTTACGCTAGTATGTTGCGTGATATCGATTTAATTAACGGTGTTCCGGTGCAATTGTGTACTCACTTTTATGAACAGTTTAGTCCATTATTATAGTCACCGGATAGCAGGGGTAGGCTAGTATTGTAACTAGTGGACTGCAGACAAAGATTTCAAGTTCAATGCCAAGGCGCGACCACTGACTGACTTTCAAAACCTGATCAACCACTGACATTTCCAAGTTAGGTACGTGCGTATTTATTACATGCTCAAACGGTAAAGCCTAATCGCAGAATGGAAAGGAAACCTGTATTACTGAGAGAACTTCTCCAATGGTGTGTGATGTTTGAAAACCCATACTTCGCTTACGTTATGGCCCAAAGCCTTACTCCCTCTCAAATTATAGTGAAAAAAAAAATATCTTTAAAGTATACTTTTGAGTCCAGTGGAGTTTTTGTAGTACCCGCTGGCAGTTGAAGGCAGACATAAAACAGAAAAGGTCAGTTTAGGCACGGAAGTGAAACCTTATGGCGCATGATTGTTATTTGATTTTGTTGTAGGAACCTCTAGGTAAAGGCTTCAGTTAGCTGCGGTAATGTATATAATTTAATATGTATTGTATATACATATGTCGCTGTAAAATTGTACGATAAGTTAGTTAAAGTAAGTAAACTGTCGAAACATTAATAATAATAAATTTATCCAAACATTATGAAACAACGCCATCTAGTTCCAAGCTAAGCTACGAGGCTTGTGTTACGGTAGATGACTGTTAGACTATATATTTTTTTTTTATTAACACATAGAAACATCCATAATTCAACATATATAAATACTAGTTGCATTGCCCGCATGGTATATAGATAAAAAGTAGCCTATCCAGGTAATAGACTATCTGTTTGCTGAATTTCAAGCAAAATCATTCAGCGGTTTTTGCGTGAAGGAGTAACAAACATCCTATTAGTATGTAGTTGATTTATGCTCAACACACAAATAGTTGCCTGTATCGGGATTCAAATCAGAGACCCTTGACACAGAAGGTAGCCTGACCATTGGGTCGTCAATACTTCGATAGTTTACAATTTGCCTAGATTTATTACAAACCAACGGATGTAATAATAAATGTAATAATGATGTAATAGATGTAATAATAATAATTTTAACTGCGGACATACCTAAACAATAGTAACTAGTAGATAATATTTTTACAATACAACGCAAACACAGATCGTATTCAGCGTCTCCTTATAAATTACGGCATACGCGATTGGCACTGTGGCTGAGGGATCGGCTTGTACGTCACGGGTTGCGGGTTTGATCCCCGCGTGGAGCAAATATTTGTACAGGTAGTGGTTACGGGTCTGGGAGTTCGTGTACATGTGAATATTTTCATGGCGAGGAAGGAAAAAATCCTAGAGGACAAGGTTTAAACAAATAATTGAACAGTTTAATTACATAGAGCATATAGGCGCCTGCACACATTATTTTGCTTCAGTGGATACGCAGCCAATAAGCCGACGACAGCTCAATGGCCGACTAATTGCCATCAAAGCATAGGTAACATAGCGTGAATCTAATAGAACTTGCCTATTCCAAATGCCTATTGCCTATGAAATGGGTTTGCCCAGGGTGGTATGGCCTTAACCGGCTTAAAATAAAGAGCATATACCTAAAACTGACTAGGAGTGGGTTCCTTGGTATGTAAATTATATTTTACGTTAAAAGTGTTGTGATAATCTGGTGACCAATGGACGGTGACGTCAAAGATCTCGACTATAACCGACTTTTAGAAGTTAAGTGCGTATTTATCACATGCTTTAACTATTGGTGAGGAAATCTACTAGCTCGAGAGATGGTTTAGTGGTGCATGGAGTCTGCCAACCCGTACTAGGCTGCCGTGGTAGACTATAGCCTAATATCTCATAACTGAGAAGTACCCGTGCCGAGCAGGTGGATAGTAAAAGGTTGGAAGGTTTGATTCGAGCATATGATAAATTTGAAAAAGACTGATCATCATTCATCATTCATCATCAACATATTAATGTGCCACTGCTGGGCACGGGTCTCCTCTCAATTGAGAGGGATTGGGCTATAGTCCACCACGCTAGCCTACTGCGGATTGGCAGACTTCACATGCCATCGAGAATTCTCTCAAGCATGCAGGTTTCCTCACGATGTTTTCCTTCATCGTTTGAGCATGTGATAAATACGCACATAACTTCCGAAAAGTGGTGCGTGCCTTGGGTTCGAACTCGAGACCTGTGACATCTCAGTCCACTGGTCACACCGCTAGGCTACCACAGCTTTTTAATAATTCTACTAACTGATACGCCTTACAGCGTATTCGTTAGTGTTATAATAAGAAAAACACCATCTCAATCCTTTCTCTAAAAACATAAACAAACATTTAAATCCTCATCATATCACTAACAGCAAGCAACAAGCCGTGCTTGTCAAATATCATCAATCACATGTATTGACGCAGCCGGGATCGCCCGCGGTTGCGTACGCGCAGCTCGAATTAGCTCACAAGTGGGTTAATACCCGCAGTTTTTAAGCCACGAACCAGACATAGTGTAATGTTATGTACATTGTTGCAGACAAGCCAGGTGATTGCCCTAAAATACCTTTAGAAATTATGGCGAAAGATATGAACAGATTTCAAATTATCTTCGTCTTAATCTTTTTGCGGCTTTGTTGGGCTTCAAATCTAACAGACGCAGGTAAATAATGAATTTGTGTTATTGTAGAATATTGTATAACATATCCTAACGCCTGTATTTTCGAAAAGTCAGATGAATTGAAGCCGAGCAGTTGCTAAAATTCTATATAAATAATTACACTCTTTGTCATAAGCTGATGAAATTTAAACTTTGCTTTAAGATTTCGTTTGAATAGAGTGGACCATTATCAACACGTATTACTTAAAGTTTAATTATTCTTTTCGGAATATATAGCTCATTTATTTTCTTATAAATAGCTAATGACATAATTCAATTTTCCACAAGATTAGCAGGACTAAAACGCTTTTTATTATATTAAAATATAACATATGAAAAAATATATTTTTTTAGAGAATCGTTCAATTTCAGAGACTAAAAGGCCCACGTTAGGCGTAGGGATAGCTACTAACTATCGTAGAACGTAGAACGTAGTCACTATCTTAATTAAAAATTCTACGTAAAATATTTAAAAGATACACAAACATGAGTAATCTAAGGTCACAAGGCCCCAACTCCCATTTTCCAAACGGAAGTCCGCGAAGAGACTCGTCATAAACCCCCTCAAATCTTTTTATCTTGCAAATGATTGCAATATTCTAGAGTAATGATACATAAATCTTGACGAACCTCAGTGGTTCCACGGCAGCGGAAACATCAATGTCGATGGTTAGCCCCGAATAGTTTGTGTCGATAGTTACAAAACGTGAAATACGCGTAACTAGCTGTCTTTTCATCTGCCCACGCCAGTGACAATCGTTCTACAGCGGATGAAGCAACGCTCTTGAAGAATAGAGTACTGTTAGCAAAAGTTTTAGGTGCATGCATTGGTAGTATTTAAAAAAATATTATGTTTTACGTCAACGGATGGCACAAACTTAATTAAATTCCTCACTGTTGTTTATGAAAAATTAAATAATTAATTATGCTTTATTTATGCCCATTTCAATAAATGGACAGATTGGCCAATACTTGTGTACCTATGTATGTATGGTAAATTTGTTGTAATTATTTCCAATTACAGAAAAAAGATATACGGACTTTAAGGCAACTTCTTAACAAAAAAAAACATTAACATTTATAATATCTAAAACATGTTTCTGTCATACTGTCTCTACTTCACCATAATTTCCCGCGTGCTCCAAACTCTTTTACCGATTGTACTAATGTATTGTTGTGTAAGTTTTGGGAACAATTTACATGACAATTAGTTAAGAAGTAATGATAGCAATCAGTGTAGTCACGAGTTGGTTTTTACTAAACTAGGTTAAGAGTTATGAATGTATTGACGAGGTTCTTTGTTTTGGCTCGCGTACGTGCACTCTTTGAGACGTGTTGGCCAAATATCAATATTCATCAATGAGATGAGATCTTTTATGAATGAATTGAATGTGACGAATAAAAATTACAATTGCCAAGTTACATTTAGGACATACTGATGGTACATGTACCTACGCGAAAGCAATTTTTTTACTGATTTTATCGCGGTATATTGATATTAGGCGTAGCTGTGCCTCGTGGCGTGAACAGTGGACTGTAAAGTCAAAGGTTCTGAGTTCAACACCAAGATTCACTTTCTGATACATGTGTATTAATCACACGCTAAAACGATGAAGGAAAACATCGTGCGGAGACATGCATGCGGATGATTTCTCAATAGCGTGTGAAGTCTGGAAACCCGCACTGGGCATGATGAACCTAATTATAATAGCCTAATCCCTCCTCACACGAGAGGAGACCCGTACCAGTAGGACAGTATATAGTATCGATGAGTTGACGATGATGATTAATCATGATTGACATAGACAGACTGCAGACGCACCTCAACTTTGTAAATTAAATTAACTTTACCTTATCGAGGGCTCAAGTCACGTGTACAAACTAGCTGATCAACCCCACAAGATGTAGGAAGCTTGTATTTTTTTTTAACCCGCCATTATGCGATAGTCGGCCGACCCATCTGAATAATGTAATCCTATCATGTCTACTGTACTGGCAACGACCGTTTTCGCGTTTTCAATGTTTTATAGCATATTTTTGTGTAAGTTGAATGTTTGATTTTTTTGTTGCAGCGCAAATATCGTGATGAAACCAGTATGCTAGAGAGGTTTTTGAAAGCCAAGTCGCATTAGACCTGAAGTGATGATGATGTCATTTTTCTGGATATTTAAAACATCAAATAGAAACATGACTTGTATAGAATTCGTTAATAAATAATAGCCTACTTAGGTAGTAGTCTTGTGTATGAACCTAGAAAACTTTATAACTGTAACGATTGCGTGTTGCCGTTTATGATTCATTGAAAATTTTGGTTAAAATACGAATGAATAAATTTATTCATGGTGAGTTTAGGAAAAGATTATCGTAGATACTAATGTCATAAATATGATAGTTTCTACGTTTGTTACCGAATCACGCAAATAGCGTTGAAAGTATTAGATGCAATTTGGTATATTATAGTTTAGTAAATAGATTAATACATAGGCCAGAGGGTAGAACCGTGGCAAAACCTAGAACAATATATTTTTATAATGATTGAATTAATATAATTAATATTTTTTTTTGTTTCCATTATATTTTGATGCACGTCCAAAAATTTATACCAAATTTTCTACGATCCCAAATAATATACAATTTAATGGTGATTCAAACAGCAAAATTAGTAGTAGTAAAACTACTACAAGACCAAGGATACGAGAATCTTTGTGAATTTCCTACTAGAGAACTACAAAACAGAAGGATTTTATTGATGTTGAAGATGGATTTTTGTTTACCGTACAGTTTTAGCGACTTATATTAACCAAGTCAAAAGTTTACAACTGAAAGATATACGTTATTTAAAAACACCGATGCGCAACAAAACTGGAAATGAAAAACTAAATGAGGTATGTTCGTGTGTGTTTGATAAAATTAAGTTATATTTCTCACTATATAGAATTATCTTACTTCATAAACCGCAAGTTCTTTTAATATTATCGAGGAATATTTTGTTATATAATAGTTTGGTCTTTAAAACTTTGTGATATTAACAGAAAGTTTGTTTTAAAGGATATAATTATTTTTTCCAAAGATTGCTTATTTAATATGTATATTCTCGAGTCTTTTGGAACACCCTCTGGTCTTTGAAAGGCGGTGCAGCGGGATTTTGCAACTCCACCCAGAATTGCCTTACCACTATCTGCCATAGTAACAGAAGTTGGTTTCTATTACTTTGCGACTTCATGATAATTGGGCATAGAGTTGAGAGTGGCTTGGCGAGATTCTTCGCTCAAATTGAGCGGCCCGACCAGGGAAGGACCTCCGCCTAACAACACAGCAATGACAATGACAGCCCGCAGTGACACAACCCTAGTATTATATCGTATTTTTAAATTGATTCTTATTAAATATCTTCTTATTGCCATCATCAAACTTTACCGTTCCATTGGACCGGGTCTTCTGTCAGGTTGTGCAACTATTGGGTCTTCTCCCTATTTGAGCACAACAACCGAGACTAATCTCGCTATAACTTATTCTATACGAGTTAGGAGTTCACATACTATCAAGAAGATCTCTACATCGTATCACTGCAAGGGCAAGGTGAAATAGCACTTGTCGTTATGTCCATAAGAACATGAATTTGTAACTAGGGCGAAAGCGAGTCGACAAAATATTATATCGATATGTCGATTTCGTCTGCTCTAATGATATCATTTCGTATCGCTAAGTGACACGACGATCATTGACCGAAGACCATTAAGGGAACTGTGTCTGCATTATTTTATATTATTTGCATATCACCATACTATCATGGTATATCGCAGAAGGCGTAGGCAGATGTGATTGCAGTTCACCGTTATGTTTTTAGAGCCTTGTAATAGAGGCCATTAATCTGGTACCAACTCAAACTATGAGCTGAAACTGATGTTCTTTTTAGATTTTTTTTCTGAAAGTTGATTCCGAAAATTTGATGGAGAAAAGTCAATAACAATCATTTGTTTGACTAGGCTAGGTTTGTGTCTCCTCCATTTGAGTGGGATTATAATCTAATACGTAGCATAATGCGGCTTTACACGCCAGTAATTTTTTTTGGTCTATAGGACTCACAATATTTTCCATCAATGTTTGAAGCTATGATAAATATAAGTGCCTACGAGTACAAGTCAATGGAGTATGGCTTCAGATTGTACTTGAGACCTTAGACACAGTCCACTAGTCATCAGGCTATCATAGAATATAATAATTACCATATATTTTTTAATCTTTGTTTATTTACAGGACCATAGATAAGTGTAGTTTATGAGGGTTCTTCGCTAAACTCTACTTTGTATTGTATGTATTTTAATTCTCAACACTACCCAAATAAAGACAAATCTTTCTTTCTTTAAATGCCCCCCAACTAAAACAAAATTACCCATATCGTATAGTTAAGAAACAGATTTTGTATACACGTTTAAATAAATGATCCCCGCTCGTAAAACATAACGTACCATTCTAAAAGAATTCATCATGTTCAATGTAAACTGACCCACATCGGTGAACATCGACGTAAACGGGGAATATCTAACGCAACATATAATTAAATATTTGAAAACTACTCGGTTAAGGGAAATAATAATTAGATGTGTCCAATTTTGTAGTAGGTAGGTGTAGATACAGTAACCGTTTTCATTTTGTTGTTTTGATTTTACTGTAATAATAATAATAATATTCAGCGACATTTCACACAGCACCATCTAGACCCAAACTAAGCAGAGCTTGTACTATGGGTACTAGACAATGGATATAATACTTATATACTTTATTTTTGTAAATACATACTTATAATACATATGAAACACCCAGACGAACACAAACACTTATATTCATCACATAAATATTTGTGTCCCGTGGGAATCGAACCTACAACCTCGTGATCGTGGTCGTCAGAGGTCGTCGTGTGTGTTGTATTATGGTAGTGGGATCTTTATCTTTACAATACGACCTTCAAAGTAGGTAATACTCGTCTCTATTATTCTTAAGCTGTGATCTAGTGGTGTGACCTTTGTGGGACTGTGATGTTTAAAGTCTTGAATTCAATTCCACGGCACATATCAGTGACGTTTCGAAGTTACGTGTGTGTAGCGTGTTTTCGAAGTTACGTGTGAGTAACGGCTTGGGAGGAGGAGCTTGGTGGAGAAAAAAAAATGAAGGATATCGATGATATTCTCGATGATGTATCAAGTCTGATAACCCGTACTGGGCTAGCGTGGTGGACTAGGTATAGGTATATACTCTTGAATGAGAGGAGAGCGATGTCCAGCTGTGAGACAGACAATTTCTGTTCCACAGCAGGGGATTAGACTGCCCAGCCTCTCTCAAAAATGAGAGGAGGCCCGTGCCCAGAAGTGGGACTGCAAAAGGTGGATGAAGATGATTATTCTTACCTCATATAAACCAAAAATAGCTTCAAACAATATTTAAGTAACTTATTCAAAATATGTTATCAAACTTATAGAGAACAAATGTTTCAATTGGTCTGATCTATCATAACATTTATTTATTTGAACTCGCGCGAACAAATACACACAGTCTGTATTTAATCTGCTTATTATCGAGTGCTCAGTGAATATATTTGAAATCATTTCCGAATATTATTAGGATTGACTTGTAGCAATATTTATTGTAAACCTCGATATTATTGCTTCGTTCAGAAACTACGTATGATCTCAAAAATATCTCGGCGTTTTGAAGTCTTTAACCTCAGTGTTGCCAGTCTACCGTCTAGCTTTTAAAAATCCTAACACGTTAAAAATAGAGTTTGATTTTGATTGATCTATGATAGTGTAACGGTTTATTAGTAGCGATTTGGATACATTAAGTAGAATTGCTGTAATTTTGCTGTACAGTTTATTTTTTTTCGCATCAGAGGTGGATCAAAATACAGACATATTGAAATAAGATAGTTTGTATTTTTAGTCTTCATTCCTAACATTACACAAGACCTAAAATAGTAGATTTTAAAATCAAAAACAGGCAATACAGTTCTATTAATGAAGGGACAGTCCCTAGCTGACGACACACAGGGCACTCTCACATGTAAATTTTCCTATTCTAACTGCTAGTACTACATTTGAAATACGCTGTTGCCGGCGACAATAATTGTGAGCGTAATTAGATAGGGTTATTCGTATAACATGTACCTACTATATGTTTATTCATGTATCGTGTTACCCGCTTTCCTAATTCAGAGAGTGCTGTGAAAAAAAAGGAACAATGTGTGCGTTTTCTAGTGCACACACGTAAGAAGCGATTCTTTATGTCCTTATTTTGCCAAAAATGATCTACTATATGCAACTTTACAGAAATTGGTTAAATAAAGTTAAATTAGATAAAGTTTAACAAAAGGCTTTTGTTATCATAGACATGAATACAAATAATTCAATTATTTTATTTTACCTTGTTACTACTAAGATTATTACAGCATTTCATTAATTGTAATAGAATTATTACTATCAGTGTTATCGTTATTATATATTTTTGTTATTAATGGCTTATGGTAAATGAAATATGAAATATATTGTTTACATTCCACAAAATTTTGTAACCGAGTAAAAACTCCATCAATTGTAGTGCCGGATCTTGTTGTTGACGTTTGAGGACTGTTTTTCATAGATAAATTCAATTTATCTTTCAACAATTCAACTAGCATCAAAGATTTTTCTGATGTAAAATTGACATTAAGAAAAAGATGGCGCGTAACGGAAAAATGAGACGCGTAACCGAAAAATGTGACGGTAATTTTTTTTTCAACGCCGATAAAGAAGTTTCACTTCAACTAGCATGCTGTTTAATCGAAATCAAAATCAAAATATCATTTATTCAAAGTAGGCCAAATTTAATTGGCTCTTTTTGAACGTCCTAAGTCCTAGTCTTCAAAAAGGAGGCTCTATGTCCCATAGATTAAATAAGTAATACTTTTCACGCTACATGATGACGTCACCGGTCACCGACCTAAAGTTCGTTCTAATTTTTGAACGAAGAACGCGTTAAATTTCGAATTTGCAGTCTACTTCTTTTTAGCCATAGACATTTCTCTAGAATTTATTAATCGCTAAACTGTGTCAGGCAAACGTATCGATTGTACAAGTTTATACCAAAAGGCACTTGAAAAAGGCACAAAATAAGACAAGCTGTGCCGGAACACGCGACAATGAGCCAAAACGATGTGCCGTACCAACAGCATTTACGTGAACCGCTAAATTGAATAATGGATAGTTGGTTTACTTTATGGAGTAAGAAGTTATTTCACAAAACTTTTTAATACCTTCTTTAAATGTAAAGTTAGTATGATTTATTTTATTTTTAAAGAGAATCATACTAACGTAACAATAGTATAAATGATAGCATTGTTTCTATAATATTCAGTTTCAAGGAGTATTTATTTACGATCTTATTTTTCCAAAACAATATGCGCTTTAATGAAAACATTATTGATAATTGATCCCATTGTCACTTTTGTATGTTATTTCTTCGATCTCTGAAGCTCAGTAACTAGAGTCATACTCAAAAACTTAACACTGTTTTCACAATATTTTATATTTATGGTTGTCGGGTGGTCCTCTCGCCGTTAACTTTACCTATCTCAACCAAAACCAATCGTCTCTCCAACCTACCACAGCTAACCTAAATTAATTTAATTCCTCACATTCAATCCGAGCCGAGATACCGGCGAATGCCAAGTTCGTAACAGAAATAATTCTTTCAGACTAATAAACACGTTTCTAGCACCAGATTTAACATGGTAAAGGTAATTACGATCCCGGTGTTACCTATATTTACATTTATTTATTCTACTAAAGCTATTCTCCGCGCGTTAGCAAGTATGGCGCGTAAAAAATAGGTGTTGCCAGCCTTAAAAATAGTATTTAGTGATGGATTTACTTATCGATGAGGAAGCGTGGAATAAATGTGTTTGTGGATAAAACATTACTGTGTTCGTATCTGGTAATTTATAAACATTTGTGTGTACGTAAGAATTTAACTGTAATTACGGCTGTTGATTACAATGATTACTCGATGTATTTCATTGGGAAGGCCAAAAACTCAAGGCTCCGATGAAACTTTAAGAGTTATCTAAATTACCATAACAAAATGTGTGTTTATTTGCGCAACATCATGCGGTAAATAGAGCTACGGAAAGAAGAGGTGGTTTATAAGCACTGAAACTTTATGCTGCCGGGGAAGTTTTATAACGCAAGCTGAAACTACTTCAAATTGGTCGAAAATTTTGAACACATAGACGAACTATAAGAAGTATCGCAATACTCAATGTTAGAACTATGTAGTTATTTTATGCATGTATATACCAACATCATCTTTAGCAATTTTTTTTCGTATTAAATCGTATCTCTAAATTTAAATAATAAAAAAAATATATATTGATATTAATTTAACCCTAACGTCATCCTTAACAGTATCCATGGTCAGAGCAGATTATTTAAATTACTGTATAACAATTCAAAATGTCTTAAAAAATGACTGTCATACATAATATTTTAAGAAATAAAAGAGTTTACATCCAACTATTAAACACTTAACAAATGATAGCCATTAAAAAACATGTCTACCAAACTTGTGTGTGACAAGAATAATAAAAATGAATATGTCGTGAAACAACAGCTAAATCTGTCTCCATTCAGACTATTTAAACCCGTATAAATAAATACCTTCACACTTAAAAAGGGTTTATTTTATTTTTAACTAGCTTATGCTCGCGATTTTGTCTGCGTAGAAGCTGCTTTTTATCAACCTACTTATTTATTTCTTATCAGGAGGCTTTTAAAAAAATATCGATATCGCATACAAACTTCAACCCCCGTTTTCACCCTTTTAAGAGATAATTTCCGGGATAAAAAATATCCCATGTTCAAACTATCTCCATATAAAATTTCATCTAAATAAGTTCAGCGGTTGAAACATGAAGAGGGAACAGATATACAGACACACTTTCGCATTTATAATATTAGTATGGATGTGAATAGGTTAATATATTACAGTATATAAGTAGTAGCATGGCAACACTACTCGCCCGTTTCAAAAATGGAAGACGAAACACATTTACGACGTCGAGAAAAAATACGATTGACATTTTCGTGACGACAACAAAAGATGTCAAGTTGAATGAGTGAATGAATGACCGATAAACATCATTCGAAAGGTGAATGCCGGAATATGGTGTTGGGAATGAAAATAGATTGAATAACGGAATAAACGAACTATTCGAGAAATAGAGCGGCAGACGTGATGCCTAATTTCGGCATTGACTGGAAAGAATACGTATTTAATTCATGTGTATTACAGATTCACTACAGGCATAGTTGCTACTGTAACAACTACAATCTCAGGAAAATGATTTAAGAAAATAAAGAATTTTAAGAGAATATAACTAGTTAAGTAGGTACTTTGTATTTAATACTCATAATCTTTCATCGTAATAATAAGCTTTACCATAATCATTATTAACTTATTCATTTACAGGCAATATTACTTAAACAACAAATTTTTTTTTTGTATGTCTTCATATTATATTAATGAATAATTACTGACTATGTATATGTTGCATTGGGTCTAATAATACCTGTAAAAACATTGTATGTATTTGTAAATAATTTTTTTTTTTTTTTTTTACATTTATGTTGAAATTAAGATGTAGCAGTAATTCTTAATGCACTCTAATATTATTGCATATATTATACATAATAATATAATTATGCAATAATATTTATTGGGATCATTAATGTAAAATATAACTGCAAATTATTATTAGTATAATTCAAATGGTAGAATATATACCACGTGTATATTCTATGCTTGTATGTATTTATTTATTTTATTATATTGGATGCACATCATAACTAAGTATGCACATTTATTTTCTATTATATACAATGTATTTTAAAAGATAAAATGCTTGCAAATACAGATATTTGTTGTGATACCGGATATAAATACGAGTAGCAAACCAAACTCACAAGTGAACTGAATTGAGCGTTCAATTTTCTAAAACCGTTCCATCTAAAGCCGACGTAATATCTCAGAGCTTCAAAATGGAACTCACAGACCATACGTCAAAATAGAAGTTCAAACATTTATTATAATAATACGCGTTATAGTATAATATATCTTGACAGTGGTCGAGCGATCGGCTTTGGTGCCACGTGTCGCGTGTTGCAGTGTTTGATTCCCACATGACACAAATATATGTATGGCATATAGGCAGTTGTTCCGTGTCTGGGTGTTTTGTGTGTTGTGAATATTTGTGTTTGTAAATGCACCCATGAGATAGGCGATGTTAGTTTAAAGATACACAAATAAGTAGTATAAACATAAAAAATTAACGATTTGACCACACGTTTACTGCATTTCTGTAATCAGCTTATTTGTTAAATATCTCTGGTTGGAACACAAACGCACACTAAAACTATCACTTCAACGTAAGCCAATTTTAAGTAGCTCTTTTGAAAGTTGGCAGTTAAGACAGATCCCGAAAACGCCTATACTACACTTCCTAGTGCTTTTGTTAGAAAAAAAAACAGCGCAACAAATCATTATACGGAACCAATATTTGGCCTATTCATAATAATCCTGCCGCTTGTGACGTTATTAAATACGGTAAAATATGAAATATTACATAAACTCACTCTATAGGTGACCCTAGGTCATTTTTGGCTGATGATGAAAGCACGGCCACCATCTTAGATTAGATAACAATAGTATAGTTAATTCTATAAACCACGTGTAGTTACAACGTTGACAAGTGTCGTGATTTAAGCTAGGTAATTATAGAAGTCGGTCAGGTGTCGCCGTGTGGTCCAGCTAACAATAGAGCGATGTATAAATAAAAATAAACAACAATAGAGGAAATCATACATACACTATAAATGTCTATACATATATTATCTTGTACATGTAGTAGTAAAATGGAATAAGAAGTATTTTAACCTTGAGACAGGTATCCTCTTAAACATGAAAAAATATTTGATATCTAGACTTTCTACCTTCCCGAGATTTTCCCAAACGCTGTAGTTGTTTGGAAAAATCTCGGGATTCATAGAGTACTTCAAAAAAGGAGTCGAGAGATTTTTAGGGTCAACGCGCGAGTGACATCTCTGGTTTTGCAAACGACAATAGACTACGGTAACCGCTTACCATCAGGTACAAATGGTTATTTGCCACCTTCCTATGTTTAATTGGGGAAGTCTGGTCTAGTTCTTAAGTATACGTACTGCTGTCTCATATGTGAGCTACTTAAATTTTAGTAGCGTTCCGTCGTAAGATAGACTAATGAGACCAAAGACGGATCTAACCTTATCATACTTCAATTGCAGCACAGACTGTAAAATTAGCTTTTAAAAGAAAACTAAAGTATTTAAACATTAGAACGTAGACGCAATAAATAATAATCAACGCAAGTGTAAACTAGGAAAGATTTTCCAAATATCTTCTAGGAAATGTGGCGAGAAACGAATCGGTATGTAGACTTGTATTAACTGCATCCGCTGAAGCAAAACGCTAATTAAACATCCAGACAAACAGATCGGCGATTAATATTTAGGCGCCAAAAACATGTTCGTGTGTTTATTTGTGTGTTGGCGCGTCACTCAAAACTGCTGAAGTAATTTTAACGCTACTTTCACTGTTGTGTCTCTTGGTACTACGGAAGCATATAATATCTTGTTGACAAATTAGTTTAATAATACATGAGAAGGGGAAATAGAAAATATTTTATTGAAGTGGAAGAATAGTTTATTGTGGTTACTTTACAGGTGAGTAATGTTGGGCAAATGATATATGATTTTGTTTAACCTCAAATATATGTATTTAAAAAAGCATGTAAAGAAGGTTTAAAATAATATCATTGGCAGCTTTTCGCTGGGAGATGTATAATTTGAAGTATACAAGAACCCTGATATTGGTCTTTCCTAGGGCTGTAAAGTTCTTCGCGAAGAAAATCGCAGTCACTTAGAGTATGTATATATAGCTGATAATCAGCCACACCTGACTATACTAGAAGGTGACAGCAGACTTATTCAGAAAAAGGACACATTAATTGAAACTAAAATTTCAACAATCGCAATTTATTCATGCTTTATGTACCTACTTTACTAGAAAATTTACAAGAATCTAAACTTTGTTTTGAAACTAATAAAATATTAAGAATCCCTTAATAGATTAAAAGCTGGCTTGCAGTTTAAATATGATAGTATTATGGAGTAAAATAGCCCGTTTTACACATCGCTGTGTCAAACGATGATTCCCAGACAGCTCGCGTTATGAGTTTGCTGAGGGACCGACTACTGAAATAGAAATGTCAGGATTCCACTAGCTCTGCGATTAATCGCTGCGATTTATAACCTCACTACTTTTACCCCCTGACTCAAAATAGGGGTTGATTTACTATATGTGTCTATCGTGCCTGTCTGTAGCGTCGTAGCTCCGAAACGCATCATCGTCATTAACCCAATAACCATCCCACTGGGCACGGTTCTCTTAATTTTGTATTTGGGATGGAAGTTGGTTTACTTTGACTTACTAGAACAAGAGAAAAAAATTGTCCTCACTGTTTTTGTTTGAGTAAAATGGTAAGCGTTCATTTCATGATCACGTTCTGAAATATTCACAAAGAGTTTCTATCTCTATGTTTTCTTTATTTAAAAATAAAAAAGTGCTATTTGGAGGGTACAAAAATCATTTTTTATATGCCAAAATGTTTATTAAACTGCCATTAACTCTAAGACCCGTGTTCTGAAGTGGGACATTAATTAGGTTAACCTATGTCAATACACTATCAAACCATAGCTTCTAGAACCAGACCTCATCACAAAAACATTTATGAAACAATTATGAATTCGGCATATGTTCGCGGGTGTGTACGCACCGTAACACTGGCAACATTTATAAATACATAATAAACTTCCTACTCGCCAAAATAGAAGCGTGTATGCGATACAATCTGAGTTACCGACACGGCGAGTACGCCAACCGAGTCTATCATTGACTAGTATTGAAAAAATAAACGGAATCATTCGCTAATGCAATTTACGATTGTAAATAATTATAATAGCAACGTAAGTACATCAGCTTCAAGGTTCGTATCTGGTGTTCATTTTGGTTAATCATTTATTTTTCGGTTGCGACTGGCGCGAACGCATTTGAATTGACAACCGATATAGATATTGTGCAAACATTGGTTACCTTAGCGCTATTTTATGGTTTATAATACCATGATCCACATATTTTGTTGCTAGTTTAGTTACAGTAAGTCTAGTCTAGTCTAATAGCTAGTGTTTTTAGTTTTATGGTCAGTCTAGAGGTGTGGTGTGGTGCTAGTGGCCTGAGATGTCAAAAGTTTAGACTTACAAGCACACATTGCTGAATTTTCAAAGTTTTGTGCGTATTTATCACATGCTTAAACGATGGAGGAAAACATCGTGAGGAACCTGAGAGATATTCTCGATGGCGAGTGAAGTCTGCCAATCTGCACTAGGCTAGCATGGTGGACTACAGCCTAACCTCTTTCAAATGGGAGGAGACCCGTGCCCAGCAGTAGGACACTAATGGATTGATGATGAATTTTAGTACCTATACCTAGTTGTTTTCTTAGTGAATTTAGGTAAAGAAGCATTTTCTTAACCTCTAAACAATTTGGTGTTCAGCTGGTGGTGTAGAAGAAAGATTGTAATGAAATATGAGATCGTTGTTTTGGTCGTATAATAGTTGTATAGTAGGCAGTCAGGAATGTACGTCAATGCGTAGGTTTTATTTGCAATTAATTAATTAATAAAAAGTTGAATGTCTTGGGAATTATTTCTGGGTGATTGTTATTTGTGTAAAGGTGCTTGTAAAGTTTGTGAAGTAAAACCGAATGTATATATACTAATATTATAAAAAAAAAAGATTTTTTGTATGATTTTTTTTGAAATCTTTCACTTATAGTTGTAATGAAGTGGCTATATTTTTTAATTAGAAATTTAGTTTAAGGATACTGTCACAAATCATTTAAGAGAGTAAAAACGGGTTAGAAGTTACTACGGAGACGTAGCCGCGGGGTAAAATTAGTTAGGTCAATGTTAAGTTTTATTTAAGAGCTATTAAAGTTATATTATCATTTCATAGCATATTTTGTAAAGTTTAAATTATTTTCTGACCTATAAAAATCCCAGATACACTTCAAAGCAAATCTCTACAAAGGCTCAAGCAATCCTGATGGCCGATAGATGTTCTTGAAGATAAAAAGGTCAAGGACGCCTTGAAACTGATATCTGATTAGCATGACCTGAAGTAGCTACTCTGAAAAAAATGACCTTCAAATACCTGGAGTACGAGCCTGTATCGATATAACGCGTAATGTAACAGAGTTGTGGGCTATTGCAACATGCTTCTGCAACATAAGTTCGAGTAGCCCTTTTATTCCCGACGCAAATAGAGTGGTACTATAATTATGTACAACATGTGCATGTGTCTATGGCATCGTAGCTCTTAAACTGATGAACCAAATTTGATACCAATTTTTTCCGTGTTTTTGAAAGAAACTATAAGAATACTTATTCTTAGCCAGCTATAATTCCAAAAAATCTGCGCCGCCGCTGATTTAAGAACGTTTTCACAAAAACTTTTAATGTTGTCTCTCGTCTTAACTGACAAAATGATAGAAAGCACAAGAAGTGTATAAGACTCGAAAGGGTATTTATTATAAAGAAAAAGTGTAGAGAACACTCTTTCTTTATAATAAATACTCTTTCGAGCTCTGACTCAAATTGACGTCGGATCTTTTAAAGGAACTTTTACAATTACAATTTTACATTTTACTTTTTTTCTTAAGAATTAGATGAAGTGGCGTAACATTTCATCCATACTTAATATTATGAATGCGAAAGTGTGTCTGTATGTCTGTTACTTCACGCTATAACCACTGAACCGATTTAGAAGAAATTTGGTATAGAAATAGTTTGAGTCCCGGGGAAGGACATAAAATAGTTTTCATCCCGCAAATCATCCTTTAAAAGGGGAAAAGCGGGCAGCAGCTAATATGTTATAAAAATGTTAAATTTTGTTCTTATTTACCGACACTAGTGCCTCTGTAGAGATAATTCTTATCTTATACTTCGATCGAACTATCGTTATAAGTCGTTGTATCAATAAAAAGCTCACGGTCGTAACACTCCCGGTTTTGGACGTTCTGTCTCATTGCTCATCATTGATTTTCCTGCTTGTTTCGTATAATTATATAGTTGTGTTGACAAGTAAGATGTGTACTGATATTTCTGATCAGGTTCTTATTATAAGTTCGTTTTATTAAGACAATGATAACTTATAAAGATGCAAATTTTTAATTACTTATAGTTTGCGTTTGAGGATTCAGCTATTACGCGGATAATTAATTAAAATAAACCATCATCATCATCATCATCAGACCCATTATTGTCCCACTGCTGGGCACGGTCCCCTCTCATTTGAGAGGGATTAAGCTATAGCCTACCACTAGCTAGCCTACTGCGGGTTGGCAGACTGCAATCCCCACCGAAAAACTCTCTCAAGCATGCAGGTTTCCTCACGATCTTTTACTTCGCCGTTTCAGCATGTGATTAATACGCACATAGCTTCCGAAAAGTTGAACTCAAGACTTCGCAGTCCACTGGTCACATCACTAGGCTATCACAGCACAGCCCACCCATCGAAGGAATGTAATCAAATGCTAAATAAACGTGTAAGTTTACTTTCCTGTACAGTTTGTATTTTTTTCTCGCTCGGGCTCCGCAATAAAACGCAAGTTTACAACGGTTGCGCGCGCGCGTGTTTCACTACCAGTTTATTGGTGTTGAATAAAAATATAGACATACCATGGTAACGCTGTTAAATTGTACTGTACCTACCTACTAGTTTTTTTAAGAAAAAAAAATATTTTGTCAGTAGTTAGCTTACTATAAATTATACCCCTGTATGCAATCATGGATTGGTGATATGACATTTCACTTTTCGACTTATGCTTATTAATTTTTACTTACTTGAAACCTTAAAGAAAAAGGACATTAGGAAACGTGCAAGCCTCAGGGATTTTCTGAGTGGGATGTTAATAGTTATCATCATCAACCCATTAACGTTCCACTGCTGGGTCTCCTCTCATTTGAGACGGATTAGGCAATAGTCTACCACGCTAGCCTACTGCGGGTTGGCAGACTTCACATGCCATCAAGAGTGATAGGTAACGTCCGCAAATCGGCACTAGGCTAGATAGGACTAGCCCAACTCCTCTTTTTCTCCAACCATCAAAATCAAATAAATTTATTTCAAAGTTATCTGCACTCACAGTGTAATCATTAATAAAACTACTTAATGAAAACCCCTATCTCTATATCATAGTTCTCAACTTCCAAGAAGAAGCATTAAGCATAATCAAATAGTTTGAAAGTTTGTTTCTTCGTTAATACACAATTTTAGCATCTCCAAAACTCTAGACAATTGACAAATGTACCCGGTCCTGCCTGTAAGTACGACACAGTGCACGTAGTTGACACTAATTCATTCCACAAATAAGTTTCTGGGAAGCAACACTTGTTAGCAGGTATACAGCGTCGCGACACGTGTGTAGCTTTAAAATAAATGCATACGCACCGAAACGCATCCACAATTTATGCCGAAATATGTAACGAGCTGTAACCTTTTTATTGGTTACACCTTTTTGGTGTAACAATCATAAATTTTCGTGATTATTTCTAGTTGTTGCTATGTGAACTTGCAATAGTTTTGATTGTTACAATATAATAAATTATCCATTAAGAGTATGTCTGTCTGTCAGTTTAAGCATGAAGAGATCTTCATGCTTAATCAGTTGAACCAATTTTAATGAAAATTTGTAAGGACGTAGTCCTTAGGAATGATATTGGATTAGGGTATAGTTTTTGACTAGGAAATCATTCCTTGAGAGGGCAAAAAAGGGGGTGAAAGCACATACTTTCACCCCCTTTTTAATAACCCCCATAAGCATTTATAGATTCCCCATACATATAGGGAATCTATAAATGCTTATAAAAGGATTTTTTGCAAGACCACCCTAATTGATAATACGCTAATGAAGTCGCAAAATATATAAAATGTATGGGGCTCGAATGGTAAGCTATATATTATAATATTCTTAATAACAGCTCGAAGTTTGAATTTCTGTCATGCATCGGACAATAAATTATAATTTAATAGACAACTACATCTCTGTCTTCAAATAAGTATTTATTTAATATGAATTTTAATCTGTGTTATGACAAATGCAGAAGGCAGGTACTTTAAATTCTGTAGAACATGAAATTGACATATTTTAGAGTAACTAGTTATGTCTTAAAAACTATTTCAGTAGCCCAAATAATGCTACCAGGTAAGCAAGTGTGCATAACTGTGGCTGTAGAAGTAATTTAACAACTGTGACGTCATCTGCCATTACATTTTATTACCGAAAACATCATTTATACATGAATACCTAAAAACTACAGCATGTAAATCATTTGTTACATTAATTTGAACGACACCCTCAGCGTTTCATGAAACCTTTTGGTCATTTCGTGTCAGTCATCGAGTACGTCAAACCATCAAGCGGCCGCCATCAATTTGGTAATGAGTGACAGTGAAAAGCGCGGGAAACGAATAGAGGCAAAGATAACGTCCATTCAGCCTAATATCGATACTCGATTGTTTCATTTCAGTACGTTTAACAACTCGGGGATGATATAATGAGTTGATTTTTATGTTCTTGTTTATGGTTCTATGAGAAAAATATTCGTTTGGCCTCGTGTAACGTTACAACATATTTTTGTAATGGCTATGCTAAATCGATTGCTACTGTTTCGAACGCTAATTATGTTAACCACTGAGTTATGTTGTGTAATCTATTTGATTATGCACTGTAATTTCACTCTGCCTTTGTGTGGTGGTTGAAATAACGATCAAGATAATAATTAACGAAAATACTTTTGTTTATATACGATTTCTTAACATCTAAAGTCAAATAAGATCTTAAACACGGATATTTCATAAAAATACCATCTTGCGCCATAGACTTTACCGCTGTAACGCACGCAGCGTGTGCCGCGGTAGTTCCTGCCTATAATTAATATAAAAAGCGCGGTCTCGATCAGTGACTGTTTAATGTAGGATGAGGTACATTGTAATTCGGCAAGCAGACCGCTCCCCGCGATATTGGGTCAACATTGTCCAAACGCCTCGTACGATGAACTATGAGCATTATCGAGCAACGTTTCGCAACTTGTCGTAAATCACCACACGGGAGGTTTGATCGAGAATGGATTGGTTCCACTGAATTGGATTCTAAAAAAAAAGTTCAGAATTGACTCGGTTGAATAAATAAAAATTGCAGTAAAAATTGCAGAATTAGGCTCGGGCATTAAGAAAAAATATAATGCTGTCAGATTTTAGATATGTCATTGTTTTATCCAAGTATTTATAGGTATTATTAAATATAGGTAAAAAAGATTATTAAAAGACTGAATTCCAGATATATGGACAAAAATTATTTAGTGAAGTAGCTAAAATAAACAGAAAAGTTTAAAAGTATTTTCTGTAAAAATAATGACGTAAAAAGCATTGATTTAATTACTATACATAAAAAAGTTAAATATTAGAAGATCGTTTCTAAAATATATGCCGAAATGTGCTCTAGATAGGTTAATTTCTCACCGCTGTTATTACGAAAGTGGAATGTAAACAAATATTAACAACACCTTGATTAGTTGCAAAACTCCCGGCGGCGAATGCGCGGTAACAGTTCATTACAACCAGTACACTAATTAACGCGTTAACCTGAACCCATCACTTGCACAAACTAGTGTACTCTATTGGAATAGTTTTTCGTATAGTAAAATATGAAAATGAGAGTAAAAAGTGAGACGGTAGCGTCTCCTACGTGGTTACCATCCATGTAACGTCAGAGCAAAATATACCGCGACTCACGTGTCGATATAGCACACAGGCCACGGATCCTGGATGCGATCGCCCACAGTTTTCAGACACACAATTTTAATGCATGCTTTTTATTTTGTCATTAACCTTCGGGGTGCTCCGGTTTCGAATCGGCAACGTTTTATTTTTGAAACACGGTTACGCGCCGCGGTGATTAGCGGCTAGTCCACGCGTGAACTCCGCTCACTCACTGGCCGAGCTGTGGCTCGAGGGCCCGCACTGCACCGTCGCACCCACTGTATTTCGAAAAACTTGAAAAATTCGATAGAAAAAAAGTTCGCGTTCCGTTTCCAAAAGTTGCGTCGGCCGCGGTCGGCGGCGCGCGGGGCAGGCGCGTTCGGCGCGCACAGACGTTCGCGGCGACTGGCCCGCCTCGCTGAAAAAGCTCCTTACGTTAAATACATACAGGGCGATGTGCATTCTATTTATAAACTTAAGTTGGGCGTGCGGCACGCGCGTGCATCGCGCCCGCCACTGCCTACATTAACATCATAATATTTGAAGTTATTAGGTCAGCTGATGAAACGTGTTGCGGCACACCGGCGCGCTCGCGCACTACTATACGGTAATTAGCACCACCTCGCCGCAACCACCGCCGCCGAGCGCGCCACCAGCCCGCGACGTGGTGCATCCCAGATTAAACAGATCGAACTCTAAGTAGGTATAACAGTTACCCATTGGAAGGGCTCCAAAAATAATAGAGATATGTTAACTTTTATGATGATCGTGAGAACCGTTTTGCCGCGCTCCCGCCTCGCGGCCGACACGATCCGTTTTACATTTTGTTTTATTTACTGAAATAACATCTTTAGTTACAGTGCAAACTATAAAAACGGCAATAAATATTGAGTTCGATATTTAAATTTATTATCGTAAAACAAAATGGCTTCATAATTTTAGTAATGGTTTTTTTCGAAAGCTTTTATTTGGCTGCCAGTGTCGTAACTTGTCAAGTGCGTGGCGGCGGACACGCGGAGACACGACGCTGACGAATATGATTTACAAAATTGTCAGAGCTGACAAGCTAGTTTGCTACATCGTGTAACGAGCACACCGCTGTATAGTTAGTAAGTTAAAACAGAAACACGACGGAGTAAAATCAAAGACCGATGGTGCGTTGACACCGACGCGGATAAATCTTTGAAGTTCGAGCCGACATAAACACCTCAGCAGATATAACAACTAAATTGGACGTGATGAAATTGTTCTACCATATTTCTTTTTATATAAAAAATTGGAGTTTAATGTAATAATTTATTATGTTTATTGGCGCGTGTAAACTAGTTGAGAAGTTTATTTCTTAGTGTGAAACTGTCATACGCTTATTTTTATTTTGGCAGTATTTTATATTACTAATGTTGACTAACTAGCGGGGTGTGGTACTGTGGACGGTGATGGCCAAGAAATTTGACATAACGAGCGAATTAATAAATGATATATGTTCGATATAATTGGAACTGAATGATGGGAGGTGATAAAAATATTAATTAATTACGTAAACAATGAAGAGACATCAACATTTTATTTTAAATCATGATTTCAGGTGACATTTGGGAACTATAAATTATATATAAAAGATGTATTCAAGCGTATTATGATCATAAACTGTATCTGAAGTGTGCAAACGTATATTTCATTGCGCCCATAAATCAGTGAACATATTTTCTTTTGTTCTTCCGTATTTCCTGGCAAACATTGTTAATGTATCTAATTTCAATAATATCCATAGACAATCACTAGAGACAAATGCTATTTATATTATTCTCAATTGCAGCTACAACCTCCTCGTTGATCTAGTGGTTTTACAGTGCGACTGCCGAGCAGTCTTGGGTCCGATTCCCAGGTCGAACAATGTGTTATTGGGTGTTTCTATGAAATTCTCAGTAGCTGGTTTGTATTCATACCCGGTTAATGGCAACAGGCTCGCCCCCCAATACATGGGAACTAAAGCATACCGGCGAAACGTTGGCTTACATTAGTACACTTCTGTTGCACCTACAAATTAACGGTTTCTTGTAGGTCGAACTTTCTTTGTCTGTAGTTTAATAACACTGGGTGGGGACGCGTGAAAAGTCGCAAGTATGACTTATGAAGCTGAAATTTGGCAGGAGAGCAGTCTATGGATGGAAAATAACCATGGGTGGTGGACATTTCAACTTTTATCTAAGAGTCTTTTTGTATTTTTTTAGCTTATTTCAAGCTAAGATTTTTAAATTTTTATTAAGAAAGAAAAATATTGGATACTTTGGTGGCTCAGTTGGCAGAGCGTCTGGAGTTATCCAGAAGACGCGGGTTCGAGTCCCGCCTGAGGTTGAATTTTTCTTTCTTAATAAAAATGTTATCTAAGAGGTTAAGGGATATCTCGTGCAAAGCCACGGGAAATAGTTAGTGCATACTTATATAAAGACATATCTGTTTATGTAATTGGTGTATTGTAGAACACTTCAAGACGTGGGTAAGACCCCGTATTACCAGTCTTTTGTCACTAATTAGTAATTAGTTTACACCATTGTGTCTCAGTTTAAACTGTAATACAGCCCGTATAATTATTGGTAAATGACTTAACAACGTCGACGACCTCCAGTGAATGTCCCTACTATAGGCTTCGTTTACCAATTAGGTACAATAAAATTAGGTGATCGTGTATAATTTTTTTTTTTATATATTTCAGCTACAAAGTTGCGTATCATAATAGTCATTATTTATCATAAAATATCACCAGGTCGATATTTGATGATCATATTTGTGTAAGCCATTTTAGAAATCAGACGCCAAGAGCCGTGCCTTCTACGCAATCCAAGCCATAATTATTAAGCCATTTATTATACCCTGGGTCTCCTCTCATTTTAGAGGGATTGGGCTATATTCTACCACGCTAGCACACGATATCGATGTTATTCATTGTCTTAAGCATGCTGTTTTTTTTCATAGTGATGTGATGTGATAAACTCAAACTCAAATTGTTTTATTTCAAGATAACCATTATCACAGTACTTTTGAATTGTCAAAACTAGTTGCACGGTTCCAAAAATAGGTCCTTAAAATTGAGCCGGCACGAAACTCCATAGATTAAAATACCCATCGATTTAAAAAGCCAGTAATTCGTTGAGATTGAACTTGAGACCTTCTATTCCACAATCCAATGGTCACAAAATTACTGCATTCTAAACCACTGGATAGCGGCACACAGACCGTCACTCAGATATATTATGTAATTTTTTTTTTTTTTTTTTTTTTTTTTTTATTACGTGTTTTAGTTCTAGGAAGTGCCAATTAATGTTACTATATTATGGATCTCTGGTCTGAAAATAAAGATTTATTATTATTATTGTTATTAAACCATCGTTACTGCTAATCTGCAATTCTATATCGAGCATTAATATGTCAAATAATGCACGATTTTACTAACAAATATCACATGCGCTTCAACAATAAATTCGTATTAGAATAGACGCACAATAATTTGTGATGCGCTCGACAGATGGCGCTGCCGCAGTACCGTGACACTGATTGACAGATGGACGCAACTTTTCATCTGAGTGATGAGCGTTTAGTTACTGATTCTATAATAATATACGGAAATATTTTAGTGTCTGTTACGTTTTGTTGTATCATATGACTGAAAAGGTTGTAACTTACAAATCCTGTTACTGCATTTGGCCTGAATTAAAATGTAATATTACCTAAGTACGTTTTTTGGATGCGGGTGACGCAGGACCGGTCGTCGTGGCGATCCTTGTGGGGACCAAGACCTGTCCAGTAGACGTTTAACGTCTATCGGTTGATATGAAAATGATGATAATGTCCATTTTTTATATAGAACATGTTACCCCACTGAAGTGTTTTTTTCTAATCCGTAGGTTCGTATGTGAATGCAAGTTCTCAGATACACAAATACATTAATGACTGCGAATATCTAATGTAATAGTCACGTAAGAACACACAGTAAATTAGTATAATATTAAATTTGTACCTACTATATTACCTATTTGTATAATTAATAGCCCACAATTTATGTAGCCAATGTATGTATATAAAAAGTAGGTACAAACACAAATTAACTAATATAATCGATACTGTGGCTTTTTCTTAAATATACAGACAGAAAAACTCACATGAATGTATTTTTATTAGTATTTTCTTGTCCAATTGACGTTTTGTATACATTACCTTGGGCAGTCCCTAAATTCTACGCACGTTTACACGTGTGTACGATTTATATTGAAAATAAATACCTGCCTAGCAATTATGTTGGAAATAGATGCGTCAAAAGGTTTGCGTAAATAGCTGATTAAATAGAATTTCGATATCATCGAATCAAATCAAAAGGTTTTTAATTCACATGAACTTCTTCAAGCATTTATAAAACGTTATGACTCTAGTTGCACGGTTCCAAGAAGTTGATCTCATGGAGAAGAACCGGCAAGAAACTCCATAGACACTCTTTTAAAAAGAAGGTATTGTTACAATATTTTGCTAATAATTATGCGAGGTCAATGTAAAAAATGAAATGTCTTGAGACGTCAGTAGTCAAAATAATAAATAAATAAAAAGTAATATGGTAAGTATAATTCTCTAGACTGAACAATTAATACACTGAACTCACATTTACAATGAAACTATAACAATTGAATGGGGGCGATATAAATGTTTAGCTGCTTGGAGGAGCTTTGGTAGCCTAGTGGTGTGACCAGTGGACTGAGATGTCAAGGATATCGAGTTCAAACCTAAGCCACACACCACTGACATTTCAAAGTTTGCGCGTATTTATCACAAGCTCAAACGGTGAAGGAAAACATCGTGAGGAAACCAGCACGCTTGAGAGATTTTCTTGGTGGCATGTGAAGTCAACCCGCAGTAGGCTGACGAGGTGGACTAATAGCCCAATCTCTCTCAAATAGAGAGGAATGCAGTGTCTCAGCAGTGGGACAATAATGGGTTGATAATATATTAATTAGCTGCTGAAGAGGAGGTCTTAGGTTTGATGGCCAAGCCCAGCAGTCAAAAACAATAATACTAAACTTTTCTATAAAATCTCAGTGGCAACTCGGAGTTGAGAATTGTGCCAGATTAATGGCAATAGGCTCACACCCTATTACATGGCACCTAAAAAATATAGGTGTAATGAGGGAGCATATGAGTACACCTCTGCTTACCCCTCCAAGAATGCAAGCGTGGTGAAATTAAGAGAGAGCTAGTAGGATTAATAAAGGTCCTATTCGTATCTGCTGGCTCTTTTTTAAGGAAAAAATGAAAGTCAGTGTGAGGTAACTAGTTATCATACATGTGTTTTGAGCACAAAGTGTCGATATGCAAATCTATGTAGTCCAATAGAGGTCGGCACTTACACCGGTGTTACACAACGGGCGGCAGTCACACCGGACCGACCCACTTGCGCAGGTGCCGCGTAAATGTGTAAAGACGGACTGCGATGTCAAATCGGAGAGCATCCGCAAGCTATAAGCGGATAGCGAGTGAGCGAGATCTGAGCATACGTATATTACCTATGTGTAAATATGAAAAAAAGAAAAATTTATTTTCACTCTTGAAAACTGATGCACAAATATAACAGATTATAAAGACATATTATTGTTCTTTTTCAAAATAACTCTAATTTAGATTAGATAAATAACATTTAATTCTTTGCTGTTTTGTATGTATCTCATTTTAATTTAATTGAGCTAAAACATGTAACACCTTGAAATAAACCAAGCGCGCGAAAGGAGCGGGACAGATTGTCTGCCCATGTTCTTTAATAAGGGGGCAAACGGGCAGGAGACTCACCTGATGGTATGTGATCACGGCCGCCCATAGACATTTGCAACACCAGAAGGCTAGCAAATACGTTGCGAAACCATGTAGAAACCGTTTAGGTTCCTAAAACAAGTTGCTAGTTACTAAACTGACAGCATACTGATAGAATTCCCATGCTGTCAGAATAGTCACTTCCTCAACGAGCTCTGGTAACCGTACTCATTCGCAGAAATACCACTATTGTTATTTCACTGCGGTCTTCTGTAAGGCGGAGGTACTTCCTCAGTCGGGCAGCTCAATTTGAGCAAAAAATCTCGCTAAGTGATACCTCCGAAAAATCCTAAAAAAGCCTGTAATATAAGATCCTAAACGTGTGGATCGAATAATATAAAATCCATAAACAGTAGTTTTATTTCAATGTTTATTATTTGCGTTAGTGTAAAAAATCAGTTTGTATATCTATTTGTCATATTATGTAGTTATAAAATACCGCGCTTTGCTTATGCCTTGGTAAGAAAGTCCATTCAAACTTTCACGGCAAGTGTGCGAACAGTAAACGTATATACAGATACACAGGTACGTAGGTGGCACAGGTAGATTTACATGTTTCTAGATCATCATCATCATACAAAATGTCAGAAAGAGTCCAACTTCTGCGACGCGGATTGCGTCTAACAATAATATTTGTATGATCTTCAGATTATTGTTTCAGTATAATTGTAATTTAAAAGGTAATCCTTTTAAATTGTGTGCGTGTATGCCTTGCTCTGACACTACAAATATAAGTTTTTAATAAATAAAATATATAGGTGTTTAGTGTGTTTAATTTACAAGTAATTTACAGATCTATATATTTTCACACCCCTATAATTTGATGTCAATGGGAACTCTATAGGTTTTGAGTTACTATATTTTGATGCTTTTATTTTTTTATGGCATAAAAGCTTTATATTTTCAATGCTCCAATGTGCCTTGACAAGTTGTAATTGATATAAATTATTTACGCCTGCCAACACATTCCTGAAAAAGATGATCCTGACCGACACACAAACGGACGGTAAACATCCTTAATCCTAAAAGGGTTCTGCTTTTTTTTTAAGGTTTATTTAAAAAGCGGCGAGTAGCTCGCACGCAGGTGAAGCCAGATATCGGTGCTAGTGTTGGAGGGAACTGTCGGAAGCCGCGCGTCATCGCACACAATCCTTTAGCTCTATCGCCGTTTGTTCTAGTCTTCTATAATCACAATACACAGAACTAGACACTGTATATTTACCATAATATTTTCTTTAACTTATAGATGTAGATTTTCAAATAATTGGACTGCATTTTATTGGATTTATCTCGGTATATTGATATTAATTAATCCCGACGTCACAGTATCCAAATCTTGAAAGGATCCGAAACTTCTTGACTGTTCGCATAAGTGTGAGAAATCAGTATAATATAGACAGATTAGATATGGTTTTTATGGAATTTTGTTATATATGAATATATTCAGTCCAGCAAATTGGCAAGAAAGCAAATAGTCACCTAATATTGATGAAGTAAAACCTTTTCAGGATAAATAAATAATTCTACTGTTCAGCTTAGTTGTATGATGTTACCTTGAAAACATACTAAAAAATATTCAAAGCGATAAATAATAATAATAATAAAAAATTGTTTATTATGTATAAATGATCTACGAATCATTCGATTGAATCGAACTTTATCGGCTACGAAGTGCTACGGCGTAGCACTTCGTAGCCGACTCCGACCTCTACGAACAAGATATTTACAACAAAGCTTAGTCTGAATATGATTTACTTAAATCTTTTAAATTTTAAATGTATGTGGTTGGTAGTAGTTGGTAGTTGTAGGTGGTAACTTATTCCTAACATAACTTTTACCATAAAAATCCCTAAATTAAAAATAATTAATTATTATATGTATAATTTAGTTTGTAATCCTCTTGAACAGCGAATAATCAAATACTATTATAAAATTTTCCATAAAAAGCAAACTTTTACAGTATTTTATTATTATGCTACCAATACTCGTCGCCCGCACTATACTCCAATAGCGTGATAGCTAATCCCGAGGCCCGCCAAGTAGCCAATTCACGATGACCGCACTAGATTCATTTGATGTTCTCTATAAGCCCCATAGACTAAGTAAATGGTAGCACTTAGCTTTATTGCTCGTATATCAATATTATTTTTCAATCTAGTTATCATTATCACTGTAATATGTACAAAATCTACTAAGTAACACAGTGGTTTTACCACTATGTTTACCACCGTGTTACTCATTTTGTTATCTAGTGTTCCTGTTCTTTGTTTCTGTTAAGCTTTTTATTTTGATTAAGTTGAGTTTTCAGTACGTATTTGTAACTAGTGATGCCATATAATATAAAAATCAGTGAATTCTTGGTTTTGCTTGTTCCCTATTTCCATTCTCCATCTTTAGCAGGAGTGAGGCCTCAAGAGCTCACAATTTCAAAAACACAGCGTAGGATTTAAATAAAGGTACCTATTCATATAGTTTGACCAAAATAGTCAGATGCAGTAATTATAATTCCTTTAATGTACGCGACATTACTAAAAAAACTCACACGAAGATGGACAGTGACGTAGAATCTGTAGTTTATACAAACAACATCCACAGTATCTTCTTAAATCATCATGGCAGGGGTACGTCAAAAGGATTTTTCTAAATAGGACAAACATCATCATGAATGGATGGAAGACAATACATACATACATACACTCACGCCTTTTTCCCTTGGGGGTAGGCAGAAACTACAGAATGCCACGCGCTACGGTCCCTGCATTCTACTCTTGCCTCGTCCACATTCTACAATCTTATATGTACTTTGAATTCTGGAGCACTGCGAGAAGTCTGTGTGCTAGTTGTCTTTAATTACCTCTTAGTAAGTGGCTTGCAGTCGTTCTAATTAAGGCTAAATAAAATAAATAAATGGTAGGACCAACCTGGAAGAACAGCGTGAAGGCGACCCACTGGTAGTACTTGCCGTATCGGCGCGGCGACTGCCCCGCGCCGCGCACCCCCGGGTATGCGCCGGCGCCGCCTGCCTCCCCCGCCACCGTGAACGTCGAGTGGATCCAGCAGTATGTGTTCAGCACGTCTTCTGGGATGTCTCTGGTAACATAGTTGTAAGTTACAAAAGATGGTATGCGTTTAATCGTGTATCTGTATTTTCTATATTATTTTATTATTATTAATATTTATTTCTTGATATGGTGTAGTTTGATTGACACAGGTACACGTTAGGTTAACGTTTCTTGTATTGTTGAACTATTATTATATGTAACAGATTAACAGTGTTTGATGTATGCGCTCTTCATTTCAAATTCAAATTTATTTATTTATAAAAGGTAAGTGATACAATCAGGTTTACAGCGGTCGCAGCACCAAGCTCAGGGCTTGTATCGCAGTGGCCATACATTGATGTTCTTGTACAGATTTACAGTTCGATTTATATCCATACTTCCATACTCTATCTTACCAATTATATTTTGAAGATAGTTTTGTATCCCGGGGAAGGGCATAGGATAATTTTATCCCGGAAATCATTCCTTAAAAGCGTGAAAAGGGGGTTGGAAGTTTGTACGCGGCATCCATAATTTCTTAAAAGAGGGTAGAATTAAACAAACAGATCTTGCCGGTTCTTCTCCATAAGACCTACCTCTTGGAACCGTGCAACTAGTTTTTAACAATTCAAAAGTGCCTGCATTATTGGTCTAATAGAAATAAATCATTTGAGTTTGAGTTTGATTAATAAAAAGCACACACACACACACCTCAGCCTATCGCAGTCCACTGCTGGACATAGGCCTAATAAAATAAAAAAGCACGTTGGGTAAATTACTAATTCTACGCAGATGGAGTCGTGAATACCTAGTTACAAATTAATAATAAAATGAGATTTACACCAGAAATGGTAGAATACTTACTAGAATTCCTGTAATTAAACTTAATTGAAATAAATATAATTCGTATATTAGGTAACCTACTTTAGGTCCCCAGTTTTATTACAACGTATAAAACTACATACGACAAATTATTATATGAATATTATGATTTTGAAAAGCCTCATCTGCCTAATTTCTTCCGTGGACTCGGCAATGCGGCAAAATGTATGATAATAACACAGGAGAAGTAATGTTCAAGAAATTCTTCCGTTTAATATTATCTGGCCGTTAATATTTATCTACTTAATTACCATTAATTAAAGAGGTAGGTGGGTAATTTATTCCGTTCATCAAAACTACCTACCTAAATTATTACTAACGTTGCTCAAAGTGAGAATCGAATTTATGTTCATGGGCTAATTATTAACACTCCACCACTGTACTCATGCGGCAAATATATCGACGTACTATAAATATATATAGGTAAGATATTGAACTAGGTAAATTCCTGATCATAGCGCGAAGCTTTCGTAAAGATTTTATTCAGTTTCTGTAAAAATGAAAATAATTTTATATCGAAACTATTGTCATAATTATTATTTATTTCGTGAATCCGTTTAATTTATAACGCCTATAAAACGATTAACTTAAATATAATAATTGGCACACATGTTTAGCTAATGAGTTCATCGGAAATAATCCGCTAAAACACAGCTGTTAGAAACTATTTTCGACCGGAGCCCAATATATTATTTTAATAACAATACAAGTCATATTACAGAAATAAAACAATTTCATATGGCTAAAAAAACAGTTCATTTTTCTACCCACGCTTTGTCAGCAATATTTAGTTTAACGCCATCTATCATTTTAGGTACGAACTACGTAGTCTGCTTGTTAGCTAAACCTTGTGTTTTCTCACCTTGTATGTATACAGTCGATAGGGTTGCCCACTAGGTGGCGCGTAGTTAAAGCTGCGCTAGCCGCCAGTAATGCCGCGGTGGTCGCACCGCAGTGCAGTCGGAATGCTACGGAATCAATCTTCGGGTTCACCCCTTGCTGTGTAAAGAAAAATAGCATTTAAAACCAAGAATTTATAGCTTAGAATGTATTTTCAGTTGTGTATCGCGTATGTATTAAATATTCTCAGTTAAAATCAGTGCAAATTGGGAGCGCTGTTCGTGTTGAACGTTCGTTATTTGAATTCAAAGAGAAAATTTTATGTTTATTGCATGCACTTGAGGGGTTTGAAAGCAAATAAAACGGCGAAGTTCGACTATAAAACTAGTTTTATTTATTTAGACACAAAGCCAATTATTATTTTGACAGAATGGAGAGTAGGTAGAGATGGCTTATTACTATAATAAGCGTACCTAATATAATGTTCTAACATCACACCCCATATCCCACTACTGGGCTTCTTCTGCATAGAAAGATTAGACACGCTCTCTAAACTAGGGTGGTAGACTATAGCATTACCTTGAAGCTGCCTCATTTTCCGAAATACTTCAGGAAAATTCTTGAGAAATGCAGAGTTTTTCAAGTGGTTTTCTTTCATTCATTTCCATTTCAGCGAGTGACAATTAATATTTATACATATTATGATTATGACAAAGAATAAGGCGGTTCGAAAGCTTCATTCGAACTATGAGAAGACCTTAGCCTTTGGTATTTATAGAACAACTAGGCTTTTACTGTTTCGTAATAGTAATTTCATAAGCAATTATTTTCATTTCCCAAGATTTACACGAACAAATAACGAAGCACTTGGGACAATATTACAAATATGTATATAGCAAGGAAAAACAAATGTGGATAATATCCTTCACAGTGGTTATTACATTAATAAGTCGGTTAGGAGCAGCGGACGCGGCGTAACGGACTTATGTAGGTACGTCATGAGATTACCACTGCGCCACCCCCATTCCTGCCCAGCCCTAGACTTACGTATGTTAATTAGAATTAGTAAGACGTTCCGGTAGCATAATGTTTAAAGAAAAAAATACGGCAAAAAAAAATAGCAGCGTAGGTATGTATAATAAAGAGGTTTGTCCCTCTTTCACACAAAACTGCTTAACGAATTTGGATGGAAAATAGCATGCAGATAGTTTATTAGCTGGATTAACCTTTTTATATATATGTATATATCGTGCGGGCAGCCTCTAGGCGCTTCATCAACGCAGAGTATAAACCATAGGGGTTACAAACTTGCAATTTTGACTGATATAATACGTTTAAATTCGCCCTTTTGCCCATCCAATGGTTGCAGTAATCGCTATTTAGCGATAAGAGCGCCATAAGACCATTATATCGTATCAATTATATCAATGTAATGTTTATTAATAAGGTATATTCTATGTATCTAAATAAAATTAAACTGAAAACTCATAATATCATTTAAACAAAGTATGATTCCAAATTGTATTATGTAGAAGCCCTTTGTAAACCTCCTTTTGCTCCAAAAACTCCTGCACCGCTTTCTAGTGTTTTTGCTAAAAAGAAGCGACACATCAAACTCACCAGCAAGACCTGACTCTCTGGTAACTTTTTACTTCAATTTGGTCATAACATCATCATTTCCCCAAAAGAATAAGCACTCACATTTCACTGGTATGTTCCTATTCCAATTAGCTGGGCACAAACAGAAACTCCTAGCTACTATTAGCAATGGTCACGGGCCGACTGAGGTGTTGGTCGTCTTGAAGTTATAATTACTAACAGCTACCTTACATTTTTAATTATTATTGACGAAATGTCGCGTTAAAATAATATCAATATACCGCGATAAAATCTGTAAAAAAGTAGTTTTATTTCAATGTTTAATTCGCGTAAGTGTAAGAAATCAATATACTACTATCAATTTTATAATAAAACTCAATAATACTTTGCGGGACCACTTTGCTGGGCAACGAATCCAAGAACCTATGATATTTCGTTCTATTATCCTTCTTCTTTAAGGATAAAAAGTGTTACCTACATCTGAATCAGTTTTCTCAAAATTCTTTAATTAATATAATGGGCTCTTGAAGTTTTAGTGACTTCACTAATCAAGATTATCGGTTTGTCTCATTATGACACAGCGCCATCTAGTACCGAGCTAAGCAACGAGGTTTAAATATCGCAATTTTTATCGACACTAAGAATATTAAGATAATAATCACACATCACTAACTTTCCGAAAGTTATGTGCGTGTTTACCATATAATCGAACACTGAAAGTAAACATCGTGAAGAAACCTGCTTGCCTTAGAGATTTTCTCGATTAAAATACTATACGATCATTAAGAACCATAAAGTACCTAGCAGTCGGGAAATAGTAATAAAAATCATACATCAAACAACGTTTTTTTGCAAGTGACAACATTTGCAACACGATTCATACATTCCTATTTTTACTTAACATAGAAAATACTAAAAACGGCAATGCGTTTAATTTATTCGTATTCAGGAGAATCGTCCTCAACTATGTTATCACCACACTACTGTTATCTCTGTTATAGTTACAACCGCCTCATTAGAATATTGGCGCACTCCCAAAAACAAAACTTCACCTAATCTTAAACACATGTCACCTCCAGATGCTCAAAACTGATGTGAAGGCCTAAGTCTAGCCTAAGTCACTACTACTGCCTGTAATAATAATAATAATAATAATCTTTATTTCTAGCAAATACACAGTATTTTACAAGGTGTTCAGTAACATAAATTGTACAACATATCTCACCGTTAAATCGGTATGCAATTTTTTTTGTTACATATTAAAGTTAATAGTTATAATGTCTAAATTTATTCAATTACGCAAGTCAAGTCTAATTATATTTATTTTTACATTTTAGAAAATCTGAAACCGTATAAAAACATTTGTCAAGTAACCATCTCCTAAGCTGAGTTTGAAATTTGGAAAATGGAAGTTCTCTAATGGATTTAGGGATTGAGTTAAAAATCTGTATCGTCATACAGCTACAATTTTTCTTATATAAAGACTGGTTCAACTCAAGCTAACGTCCAAAAAGTCGTGAGAATGAAGCCCAACGTGTCCCAGGGAAATTATTTAAATTGTCTTAGAGAGAACCTCATCAGGTCATCCTAAATTGGGTCACGTAGCCCTTGCCAGATGGACCACCCAGACTGCTGAAGAATGTAGTAGATAGCGTGGAGTAGATTTTTTTTTCCACAAAGGTGGAAACCAATCTTACGGTCGGCGTGATGGTAAGCGGTCACCGTAGCCTATAGAAGTATTGCTCGCACGCTCACGACCCTGTAGAAACCATATAGGTTTCTTATAATATGGGAGTTAATACTAGAACAAATGGAATTCCCATGCTGTCAGAACAGCCGCTGCCCCAACGAGCTCTGGTAACCTTACGCACTCGCAGAAACACAACTTTTGTAGGAGCGAGCAATATCGCTTTGGCCTACCTCTCAAAAGGAAGGTTAGGAAGTCTAGTCTTTTGGGAAGTACTTACCCCACCGGACAGCAGCGCGTAGATGCTGGTGAGGATCTCCATGGGCCTCCGGGGCTGCGGGGCGCGCTCGCGCCGCCGCCACGCGCCCGCGCCGCTCGCGCCGGCCGCGGACACGCCGCCTGCGCGCCCGCCTGCGCAGCGGCCCGGCCGACGGCCCCAAGACAAACACGAGTCCCTGGGGAAAAACTTCAAGTGTAACTAAACACAAAAAGAGGCAAGTCAAGCCCGAACTTCAGAAGAAACATGAAGACAAGAAACTCAAAATTGATTTGTATTCCGACATACAGTATGAATTAGTTATAAAGTGTGGCTTATTACCTGAGGTGGTACGGCCGCTAAATTCATATTTTATTCGGTTTTGCGCCAATTATAGATCAATAGTTCAAGGTATATGGCTATCTCTGTTTGAAGGAGGCTTTTCATATGATAATCCACCACTGCTTACCGTATTCTTTGTAAACTGACAGAAATATTGATTTTAAACATTTGTGTGCAAAGTTTAAATATCGTCATACCAGTTTCAAAGCTGGAGGTAGACTAGATACTATTTATGTGGGATTTAAACATCAACAAGCAACATTATTGATAAATGTAGGTATATTAACAATAATCGCACCAAAAGATACATTCATACTTTACTTACCAGGTCTAAAGGTTTAAATAGTCCCTATACCACTAAATGCAATCAAATTATCCAAAGCATGTAATAAACTCACCAAAGAAACACGGGAACTTGTACCACAGTTACTGACCAAACAAACGTCAATGCAACAATACACTAGCAGACAGCTACAGTACGCATGAATGAAACAAATGCGCACGTCAAGATGCGCACGCGCACACGTTGCAAACTAAATCTAGATAATTTAGCCGAAATCGACGCATTTGTGTACCTACGCGCCGTAAAGGTTGGGACACAACTACTCGAGGTTTAGGGATCCGCTGTAGTTATAAGAATAGACATTCAATTAATAGAAACTCAAGGACACACTGTTGTCAATCGGATCGAGGGGACAACTTCTCGTAAGTTTTTCTTTTGTTACGCGAGTAAATTCTTGCTCTATTGCTCGGTGTCTCCATAAAGTTGAAGTATGGGTTTTGTTTAGAAGTAAACATAATCGTAAATATAAATAACTGTGTCATGTGTATTAGCTGAACTACAGGCCGGGTAGATACAATGTACTGAAATTATTAACGTGAATACTTCCTGTATTCACGTTAATAAGATAGCGTAAGAGAGCGTAGGTATATAGAACTTCTAGATTATACCGATTAGTTAGCAAATTTTTAATAATTATAATATATTCTATGTCATTCTATGTCTCTAATATGTAGTTCCTTGTATAGTTAGTATGATCAGAAAACGGTTGGGTATATAGCGTTCGAGGATCGTATTCGCGTCACTTCACGCAGCATAAAAGCCAGACTCGTAGCCACTGCGCTCTAAGAGTAGCAGCTATGTAGTGGCTATTGAATAATCAACCCATTAACGTCCCACTGCTGGGCACGGGTCTCCTCTCATTTGAGAGGGATTAGGCTATAGTCCACCACGCTAGCCTACTGCGGGTTGGCAGACTTCACATGACATCAAGACAAATCTCTCAAGCATGCAGGTTTCCTCACGATGTTTTCCTTCACCGTTTGAGTTTGTGATAAATTATTTCTATAAATAAGATTGGATGTTGTTGATTTTTCACTCGTAACTTTAAGATACCCAAAATGTACACGTCAGGAAATATAGACTCATACAACTTATGGTTTTAGTGATCATTGACATGACAACAGATCATTTCGACATGTAAAATCTGCTGAACTTTACCACCGTACCATTCTTCCACCCAACTCTTGCCCTGCAGTGGGTCATAAAATAGGCGTTGATAACGTAAATATAGATCACATGACTAACCAGTCGTTGACTAATTCTGTAAACTAAGTAGAAATTGCAAGATGTAGTGCACGCATGTATGTGTACACACCTTTTTATTTGAATGGAAATAAATTATACGTTGAGTGTTCATTTGAGAGCATCAATGACAACATCGATGTAAATCACATTCAGGAAACATTAAATGTTAATAGCAACACAAACATTTACTTTGCTTGCAATATCTTTAAATAAGTATTTCAGCACGAATATTCTAAGTGTGATGTTATTAATCTATATGTACTATATTCTATCTATACTAACATTATAAATGTGGAAGTGTGTCTGTTTGTCCTTCGGTCTGTCGGTTACCTCTTCACGCTCAAACCGCTGAACCAATTTAGATGAAATTTTGTATGAACATTATTTTAGTCCTGAGAGAGGAAACTGGATTAAAGGTGAAAAAAGACGGGTAGAAAATAAGCTACACAAATCACAAATTCTACGCAGACGAAACCGCGGGCAATAGGTTAGGCAATTAAAAAAGAAATTTTGAAAAATTAATCTACTGAAATATTAACCTACGAGATAGTCAGTCAAGTACTTAAATAAAGTTACAGTCATTAATTTAAATTTAACTCATTATAAAAAAAAAGCTACTACTCAACAATATTTACGAAAAAAAACTTTGGACGCGCTCCAAATCACCCGAACTAACGTGATAAATGTACTTAACCGGCTCTTAATCCCAGTTTACGTCTAATGGTTAATTAAATAAATCGCTACGTATCGTTATCGTCAAATAATCATTCGTCTTATAACTCATTTATTATTAGTAGCAAGAATATACAAACTTATTGGCCCTAACACAAAGCCTTGGAGTACCCAATTTATTTTCCTTTCCAAAACCAGTTCCATTGAACTTCCTCGCTAATTGAAGTTTGTTTTTTAAAGCAATAAGCTTTCTGAGTACATGTTTTACAAGCATTGTTCCATTTTAAGGTGGTTGTCAAATAAATACAGGTGTCGGCCTTGTCAAACGCTACCCACGAGTCAGCGATCGGAGATAGATGTCTGAACAACTGCTGGCGTCTGTTTAGAGATCTTTGTCTGTCTGTATGATAGTGTGAATCACGTGTATATTTAAAAAAAAACTCGGTCAGACGTCTACAGACTTGTATGATACACTTTTCATTGTTGATGGATATTTTGTTTATTTTTAATATCTCGTTAGGATGCGGTGCGTTCTATTATTGCTTGTATATTTTTATGCGTTTGGCTTGAACTGATTTTATTACTCAATGGTGAAATGTTTGTTAGATTATGTCTCGGGCCATTTATTTACATTGGGAGCATTTGTTTATTCAATATTCCATTGATGTTGTTTTAGATCGATTCTATTTGTGTTATGTGGTTTGTTGGGTTCTATTGCTGTGGTAATTGTGTACCGGGAATTCTTATGTGTAATGTGGAAGAAAACACCGATATATGTGTACCGCTCAGCTTTATTGTGTGAACTAACTTAATATTACAATTATTATAATGTACAAGTACAATGCATACGTGATCGCGAGCGTCAGCATAAAATTGTCGAGCGTGCTCGTACATGCTCCCAAACCACAAAAATAAAATGCGTGTGATATCTAATAACTTGCAGGCGAAGTTCCTCTGTTGACCTTGTTCGCACAGCTGGCCTCTGCAATTATCCGTTGAGGTTCAGTGGTATTTCTTTCCTGGTCCGAGGTTTGAGGTCTGTTGGTGACTTGCAAAACTGCACGACGGTGTCTTCTAAGTCTGAGTAGAATCCATAACAATAGCCCAATAACAGCAACTAGTATGAAACTATACATAATATAGCGATGTGTGTCGTGGGATGAGGCAACCTCATTTAATGTGTCCTGATGATTCTTCACCTGTTCAATCTTGGCCTTTAACGTCTTCATCATCACTTCATGGTTTTCGGATTCAAAAGTATAGTTATTATTAGTTATAAAGTGATTTATACTCGAGTCCCGCAAATACAGTTCCTCTTCATTTACGTTGATCTCACTATGAAACTTGTTATGTGAGCGGATTATAATATTGTCTCCTTTCAGCATGCATCCAGGATCAAGTTCAATAATACCACAAGCACTTAATTGTTTTGAAGACGTGCCAGATGGGCAAAAAATACGAGTCAGACATTGTTTACAGCACGAGTACAGCCACGCGCCATCATTGTGTAATTGGACCCACCTGTCGGTGCAACTTGATACAGTCGTGTGGCATGCTGATAAGTTTTTATTGTTTATAATTTGTGCCTCGCAGATTGTAGCGGCTTGTTTTATATCGTATATAGGTAGACTTAAGGAACATAGTAATAGGTGTCTTTTTAGTAGAACACATGTACTTAGATCACTGTAAGTCAGGGGCATCATCATATCTTTCTTCAGGTTTATTGCCAAATATTCCGATGTGGGTATAATGTGCCTTTCTGTTTCTCCTTGTATGAATGGAATAGGTATGATGCGGTTCAGCTCATACTGTTCGTTGCTCACCAGAGGCAGCTTAACTTCGAAGATAAAGAAATCTCTTGTTAACTTGACGTGTACTCGTGATAGTCTGTACATTTGTCGAATACATTGGTGACTGTTTGTGCATGGTAGTGATAAATCGTTGGGCAATTGACCGGAGATTATGTTTAACTGTTCTTGTAGCTGATTTGGCTTCAATAAATGAGCGTCCACACGACCATCCTTTACATCGGTTGCTAGGTCAAGCAGTAGCTGTTGAACTCTTCTTATGTTTGAAATTATTAATGTTGCAGCTAATGTCGAGGACATCATATTGATTGCATTATTACGTTCTAGTTGAATGCGCTCGTTAGTCTCTCGAAAGCGTTTGGTTATAAGTGCAAATTGCTCGTTCATGACATCTTCATTTCTCTTCAAAATGTTGTACTCGCCCTCTATTATCGACGTTTGTTCCTTGTATAAGTTTAATAAATGGTTTTCATTAATCTGTATAAGATTAATGTCTTTATCGTATTTTTGGGCAAAACTTTCGTCAAGCACTCCAAATAGATAGTTTGCAGCATAGCCCACTCCGTTTATCAATCCCCTTTTTTGACGAGTTCCGTGTTCCGATCGCAATACGTCATTGTAATGTTGTATTTCCTGGATCTCATGTTCCAATTGAGAGGCGATAGATGTCAAGGTTACCTCTTCTTTAGCCATAATGCTTAAATGATTGACATATTCTTCTACGTTTTGTAAACTTCGCCAGTATGTTGTCATGTTGTAATATACAACCATTTTCCAGTCGTCTTGTTTTATTTGCATGTCAGCTATTTTGTCGAAGTAGACTTGTTTTGCTGATGACAAGGTAGTCACGTTAATTGAAACTTGTTGCAGTGACGTAGTTACGCAAAAGGCTAATAAGAAGAATGCGTAAACGAAGTAACTATTTACAGATCTTTTGGCAGGGGCCTTGACGTTTGACCTGTCTGTAGTTTGTATGTTGGTAGGGGTGGCAAGCAACCTTTTATCCTTCGCGTCATCCTTTGAGGCGTCCATCTGTTGGTCTGTAGGTATTCGTGATAATTTGATGATGGGGCGTTTTAGAGTGCCATTTTTCGTTTTAAGCGTCACCACTCGTACGTGTCCATCCTTTCCAGGGTGCGTCTCAATAACTCTTCTTAGTAGCCACTTAGACGGCGGCAGATGATCTTCCTTAATTAAGACGATGTCGTTAACCTCCAGATTTTTGGTAGGGTAATGCCACTTGCTACGTGTTTGAAGTGTTTGTAGATACTCAGATGACCATCTTTTCCAAAAATCTTTGTGCATTTTTTCCAGTAGTTGCCATCTTGTTTTTATGTTTCTACTGTTCTCATCAGGTGATAGCGGGCTTGATAACATCGGTCCTCCCACTAAAAAATGTGCAGGCGTAAGGCAATCAAGGTTGTCAATGTCGTTCGTCAATGGAATTAATGGCCTTGAGTTAAGACATGCTTCAATCTGAGCTATGAGCGTTGAAAACTCTTCAAAGGTCAGTTTCTGTTCACCAATTACGCGTTTCAGGTGGTATTTCATACTTTTGACTGCGGCTTCCCACAATCCACCTGCTGAAGGCCAGACCGGAGCATTAAAATTCCATTCAATTCCTAGGTTTGACAGTTCGCTCAACAGCTCTTCATTGATGTAGTATTTTAGTGCCTGCTTATGTTCTTGGATAAGTGTCTTAGCTGCGCCTACGAAGTTTGTACCATTGTCAGAATACATACACCTTGGTGTTCCTCTCCGGGCGCAGAAGCGCTTGAATGCGCAGAGAAAGGACGCAGTACTCAAATCTGAGACCAATTCTAAATGAACGGCCTTTGTTGCCAGACAGACAAATATTGATACGTATGCTTTGTTTGTCTTAATTCCTCTGCCCTTATTGGCCTTGACTTCTACTTGGCCCGTGAAATCTACCCCTGTGTGCGTAAATGGCCGGGATGGAGTCACTCTGGGTTTCGGTAAGTCTCCCATCAGCTGTTTGTTCTTGGACGTCTTGAAGCGATGACATGTAATACACTTAGTAATTTGACCTTTTACTGTTTTGATGCCTCTAAGGATCCAGTATTTGTTTCTCAAATAAGACAAGGTGAGTCTGGCTCCTCCGTGCAATGTTGTGATGTGAGATTGGTGGATCAAAAGTTCTGTCAGTTTATCATTGTGTGGCAAAATGATTGGATGTTTTTGCGAGAATTGCAAGTTTGACTGTGTTAAACGTCCACCAACTCTTAAGATACCTTGGTCGTCTAAAAATGGGTTCAAATTTAATAAACCACTTCTTAAATGAACTTTGCCAGTTTTCTGTAAATGTCCAATATCGTCAGCAAAGTGTTTGTTTTGTATGACCTTGATGACTGCATTGTGTGCATTCTCAAGTTCCGTTGTAGTCAAGTAAGGCAAGCGCGCTTCACATTTCTTTTTATTTACTCGCAAAATCCAACTTAGAATTCTTACAACTCGTATTATAGAGTTATGCTTGCATAACAGTTCTTCTATAATTAATGACGATGTTTGAGTTGTATAGACCAGCTTCTTGCTTTTGTGTTCTAATGTAGGAACCTCATATTCTACAGTACGGTCAGGAATATTGTTTTCTATTAGCCACGTAGGTGCTTCCCACCATATTTTGTGTTTAATAAATTGTGATGGAAGTAAGCCACGACTAGCACAATCTGCAGGGTTTTCCTCGGATTTAACATGTCCCCAACACGATGGTGGCATTATGTTTGTAATTTTCGTAGCTCTGTTCGCTATGAAAGTTTTCCATCGAGACATGTCACCGTGTAGCCATCCAAGCACGACCATAGAGTCCGTCCATCCATATATTGTGACTGTCTGTTTGTTGAATGACTCAATTACCTTTTCCATAAGTCTTGACAGTAAGTATGCACCGCACAGTTCGAGTCTGGGTAGCGTCATGATTTTTTTGATTGGTGCAAGTTTAGTTTTTCCTGCAACCACCCTAGTCATGTATTGGCCTGTTTTTGTGATGCTCCGGCAATAGATAATGCATGAGTAAGCCTGCTCTGATGCGTCACAGAAGCCATGTAAATCAATTGGTTTTCGTGTGTCCCCTATCCATCGAGGTATGGCAATCTGTTTTATGTAATGTAAGTCGTTCCTGAACAATTCCCATTGTTTTTGTACATGTTCCGGCACAGGGTCATCCCATTTAATGTTGGTAGTCCAAAGTTGTTGAAAAATAAGTTTAGCCTTTATTGTTACAGGTGACAGCCATCCCAGTGGATCATATAATTTTGATAGTTCGGATAATAAAAGTCTTTTAGTTACGACGTTATAAGTGTTTATCGTTTCCACTGCGTGATTAAATGTAAACTGATCCGTGCAGGGATTCCACATGATACCTAACGTTTTATTTGTTTCAGCGTGCTTAAAGTCAATCATATTTTGACTTCTTTGATCTTGTTTCAGTTCTTCTAATATTCGTGAGTCGTTGCTTGCCCACTTGCGGAGATTAAAGCCGCCTTGATTCAGTAGATCAATTAACTGCCGCTGAGTGATTTTGGCCTCTTGTATATCATTGCTTCCACCGAGAAGATCATCAACATAGAGCTGACTGTCTAGTATTTCTGCAGCGAGCGGGTATTTTTTACCATCGTCCTTGATCAATTGTTTTATTGTGCGCATCGCTAAAAAGGGAGCAGCTTTAGTACCGTATGTTACGGTACTAAGCTGATACTCTTTGATCGTATCTTCTGTCGAGTTTCTCCACAGGATTTTTTGCAGATGTTGATCTTGTTCCTGTATACCAACTTGTCTGTAGAATTTCTCTATATCTGCGGAATAAACATATTGAAATCCTCTCCACCTTAAAATTAATGCCTGTAAATCTTTTTGGAGATTTGGCCCGCACTCCATCAATTCATTTAAACTGAAGCCTGTTGTCGTTTTGTTAGAAGCATTAAATACCACTCTAAGTTTTGTTGTGGTGGAGTCCAATTTCATGACACCGTGATGTGGCAAGTAACAACTAGGTTCTTGTGGAATTAAACTCTGTTTCATGTGATTGAGACGCAGGTAGTCGTCCATGAAAGCCTTGTAACTCGTAGCAAAGGTTTCATTTCTAGACAGTTTTTTCTCTAACTGTCTGAATTGCGCTATGGCCTGTGACCTTGAAGATCCTAACAGATTTTCAAAGTCTTGTTTCATCGGTATCCTGACCTCGTACCTTCCGTCAGCCATTCTAGTAGTGGTCGTTGCGTATAATGTTTCGCAGTATTGTTCATTTGAAGTCATCGTTGTGGTTTGTTCCGTTATTTCTTCTGATTCCCAGAAATTTGAAATATCTTCAAGGTTATTGAGTACCGCATGACACTGAAATGTTTTAGTGTTACCTAATAGAACCCATCCAATTTTCGTTTGTTGGGCTATTGGTGCATGTATGGGCCCTCGCAGAATACCTCCCATGATAATTTCGGCGTAAACTCCTGCGTCCAGCAAAATGTCTACTGGCCTTGAAATATTGTAGTTAGGGTCAGCTAGGTTAATGTTTTCTAAATGGGGCCAATGTTGTTTTTCAAATGTACTGTTCGGTAAGTTGTTCAACAGTTTTGTCATGACAAGTGCCTCTATGTTAAAGTTGTAGTTTCCGTATATCGACTCGCATTTCAATTGCACTGTTCCGTGACTTTTATTATTTGAGATACCAACTCCCGAGACGATTGCATTTTGTTTACGTCTTTGAAGTCCCAATCGTTGCGCGGCCGATTCTGTAATTAGGTTGATCTGAGAACCTTGGTCAAGTAGAGCTCTAAGTTGTATAAACATTCCATCGATTGACATAATGTTAAGTTCCACCGTGGCAAGAAGTACTTCATTAAAGTTCCCAGCAACGTGATTAGCTTTATGTTGGGAAAAAGTCGGAACACCTTTAGGTGTCATGTTGGTTGTAGGCATCGTATTATCTGCCCTTTGTTTTATAGCGTCATGTAGTGTCGTATGATGCTTTTTGCCGCACACCTTACATGTTTTCACGGAATTGCATTGTTTGTCATTATGACAGTACAAACAGTTCTCACATACTTTTAATTGCGCAATCGTGTTCAATTTTGATTCTGGATTCATATTTTGAAATGATTTGCAATAAACCAAAATGTGGTCCGAATTGCATAGAGGACATTTTCTTTCAGAGCTGGCATGATATGTTTTGGGCAAGAAGGGTTTGTAGTTAAATTTTTTTGGTAAGTTTTTAGATGAAAATTCCTTAGCATCATTACTGTCCTTGACCTCTGATTTCATGTAGGGAATCTTGGTTTTTCTGTTGACCGGCTCCAGAGCTGTAAATTTTCCCTCTAGGAATGAGATAATTTCATCAAATGAAGGTAGATCTCTTGGAGCTTTCCGTGATTCCATATATGAGCTGTAGGTCTCTGGGTCCATTTTTTCGGTGAGTATGTGCACTAAAATCGGGTCCCATGTAGTAGTATTTATTCCGAGATTATGTATTGCATGAATTGTTTCCAAGGTCGTATCGTGGAGGCGTTTGAGTTCTTGGGCAGAATGTTTATGTACAGTGGGCTGGTTTAAAAATATCTGGATTTGCTTCGTAAAAAGTAGCTGTATGTTATTGTACCTGCGCGTGAGTATATCCCAGCAGGCATCGTAGTTGTCGGCTGAGATATTTAAATGTTGCACTAATCGTTCGGCCTCGCCCCTGAGCTTGCCCTTGAGATGTTGCATTTTTTGTGTTTTACTTATCAAGGGGTTGTTGTGAATAGCTTCAGAGTAAAGGTCCATGAAGGTTGGCCACTGTGCGTAGTTTCCACTAAATACAGGAATCTCCAATTTCGGCATAGTTTGATGTTGGTGAGATGCATGGCTAAGTTTTTGGTTAAGTTGTCTCTTCGTTGCTTCGTAAATTTCTTCATGCTGAACATACTCTTGTTCAAAATCCACTTCTGTTCCAATCAATAGATTATCTATTTGCCAATGCAGCTCATCAATAGTTTTCCAGCGAGCCTGTACCATCTGCAGCTTGTCCTGTAATTCCCATTTTTCTGAAATACTGTTGATGTCAATATTTCTTACAACTCTTGTAAAGGCTCGAAAATTTGTTCTTTGCTGGTTTATCATCTCGTCCGTCTTGGACATCATACCTTTTTCTTCTGTGTTCGCCTTATGTTCTTCGTCACCTTGGCTGCTTGTGCCTGGATTAGTCATGGCTTCAACCTTGGTTATATCCATCAGCATTGCACATGTAGCTGCGTAGAGTTCCTTCACGGAAACGTAAGCACCAGACTGTAAATATTCATGTTTCTTGTCACACTTTAATGTCAGTTTAGAGTGATTAGTGTCAAATTCATCCCATAACTCTTCAAGGGACAGTATGCGTTTCCTCACGTACTCTGGTGTCTTTCGACTTGCAGAATCCTTTTTAATATTCGTGGATATTTTTTGTATAGCTTCAGCGATTATCTGCTGACGTTGCAGTAGCCCTTCCATTGTGGTGATGTCAGGAAGAAGCTAACAATTCTGTAGTACTCACTGGTGTTATGCTGAAATGTATGTAGTGAACACTAAGTCCGAAGGTCACTGTTAGTTCAGCGTGCGTAGGTATGCTTCACAAAATGTGCGACTTCTCAACTTAACTGGGTAGACCCGCTTGTGGGAGGCCAATTAAGCCGATCCGCTGTCGATGAAGGCACCTTCACATACACTTCACTAAATCCGGCTCGAAGGACCAAAAAATGTTGGGTTCTATTGCTGTGGTAATTGTGTACCGGGAATTCTTATGTGTAATGTGGAAGAAAACACCGATATATGTGTACCGCTCAGCTTTATTGTGTGAACTAACTTAATATTACAATTATTATAATGTACAAGTACAATGCATACGTGATCGCGAGCGTCAGCATAAAATTGTCGAGCGTGCTCGTACATGGTTCATTCTTTGGTAAAATAATGGTAGTATGAAAAAAATGCAGACGAATATTTGAATTATTTTAATTTGTTTAGAAACCGAATTTATGTTAACTGAAGTCAATCCAGTGACATACATACTAGTATATGAAGAAATGCAGCATTTTAATTAATTACAATGATATAAAATTTAAACGGAAAACTATCGTCACCTAAATCCCCCCAAATGCATTGTGATCGCTGTATCTTAACCGCATTGTAAATATTTTGGAAGAGAATTTTATGATAATTATTCTGATTACATTTCTATACCTTCTATTAGCACTCCTCGGTATTCGCACTCCTACTTCAGGGCGGCCGCCAGACGCCTTTCCCATGGGGTGTGCGGGGAACAGGGCCGCTCTGCGCCTGCATCAGGGTTTGTGTCATGTATCCTAAGTGATATACTGTGATCCTGAAGGTACGGAATTGTATCCTATCTATATGTTCCTATTAGTTGGATCGTCAAGATTTATTGGGTGAGGTATGTGTATGTAGGTACCTATATCACTTTAATGATACAACTACTCTAGAAGTTAGCTTGGATTCAGGATAATTGTTCAAAGAGAAAAAGCGATGATGTCGTCCTAGACGACCAGAAGAAATGAGTAAAACTTTTTAAACCCAGCAATAAAAGCCAGAAAAATACATAAATAATCAAAGCAAACATTTTTTCAAACACTTTGAGCACACTACAACAGAAGTTTTTGTTATACCACACGGATGGCAAACAAGTTGAAGACCCGCCTGATAGTAAGCGGTTACCGTAGCCTATGAACGTTTGCAACACCAGAGGTGTCACTCGCATGTTGCCGACCCTGTAAAAACCTGATCACAATTTTTTTGAAGAACTTTAAAGAACGACGAAAGTTATCTGCTGCAAGCCAATTTCCTCCAATATAGAACTTCTCTCCAAGCTTCCTCAAATAAATATAATTATTGTCTCATGTTGTGGTAATCATTATAATATTTTAAGCCATAATTTAGCTAACTTAATGTAATATTAATATTTTCTTTTATTTATATTTTGTTTACATTTATCAATCATTTATTTCCATTGTTTTATTATTTTTATTGTAATATTATATTCAATTAATTCACTGATTTGTAGCTGTCCTGATGTGAATGCTGTGCATACCTGTAAGTGACTGATTTGCACAGGATCATATTTATGTAAAATTTTGTACAAACATTACTTGTAAATCAGTTGTTGGTGTGCCTTGTTTATAAATAAATAAATAAAAATAAATAAATTAATTAAATAGGTTCGTATAGCTAACATGGAACCTAATAAAACATACCGGTGACATGTGGGTGCACATTAGTACTGCCTAACCCTTCAGGGATGGGAGGAGTGGTGGTATGTAGTACCTTCGGTTAGCAATCCTGTGAGAGCGCACTCCTGCGTCGGGACGGCCGCCGGACGTCTTGCCCATCGGGTGCGCGGGAGGCGGCGCCGGTCAGCGCGTGCGCAGCGCCCGCGCCATGCTCGCACTCACTGTTCGACAAAATAGATACTATTTTAAAAATAATAACAGACAGGTACGCCAGTGTTAAATAGAATGAATTATCCTAAATATTACTGATTTCTTACGGTTACTCAAATATGTATTACACTTCAAATTAAACTAGAGTAGCTACGAATTGTACCGCATTATATAAATACTAGCTGACCCAGCAAACGTTGTTTTGCCACATTATAGGGGTTGGTGGACAACCCTTATCACTAAGGGGTATGAAAAATAGATGTTGGCCGATTCTCAGACCTACTCAATATGCTCACAAAGTTTCATGAGAATCGGTTAGCCGTTTCGGAGGAGTACGGGAACGAACATTGTGACACGAGAATTTTATACATATATAAGATGATTTAATTGCGACATTTTGAAACCACATCCCATCATCACAAGTAGTATTTTTTATTACATTATCTAATATATATATTTGGACTTCCAAATGCATGATATCAAGTTTAAATTTCTAGACGTTGAATTTTCTTAAATGTGCAATTTAGGAGAAACCTCTATGTTTAAGAGATTTTATAAACAGTATGTAAAGTCTACGGTAGCGGCCGCGGTAACGGCGGAACGGGGGGTGCTAAGAATCCCCGGGTTACGGCAGGCTACCATAAAACCCGACGACTATATCTGGCAACGTATAATGGACGGACGTTAAGACTGGACCATCACCTCGCCGAGCTGGAAGTAGAATTAGGTCAAATAAACTGGCACATACTGGGATTATCAGAAGTCCGCAGAAAGGGGGAGGATACAATAATCCTGGAGTCAGGCAACCTCTTCTACTTCCGCAAAGGCGATCAGTTCTCCCAAGGTGGTATTGGTTTTCTTGTCAATAAGTCTCTTGTTAACAACGTTGTGGAAGTGGGCAGTGTCTCAACACGGGTAGCGTACCTTGTACTGAAACTAAACGAGAGGTACACCTTGAAAATTGTACAGGTATATGCGCCGACATCGTCACACTCCGACGAAACAGTTGAGGTCATGTACGAAGACATAGCGCAGGCTATCCATAGTACGACCAAAACTCACTACAGCGTTGTTATGGGAGATTTTAATGCCAAAGTGGGAGTACAAGAACGCGGCGAAACAAGTATCGGACCTCATACTCTGGGGCGGAGAAATCACAGGGGCCAAATGCTAGTAAATTTCCTGGAATCCCAGAGGCTTTTCTTGATGAACTCCTTTTTCAAGAAGAAGCCCCAAAGGAGATGGACCTGGCAGAGCCCCGATAATGTGACTAAGAACGAGATAGACTTTATCATGACCGACAAGAAGCGTGTATTTAGAGATGTCTCTGTGATTAATAGGTTCAATACCGGAAGCGATCACCGCCTCATTCGGGGCACTCTAAATATTAACTTCACAGCTGAAAGAATGCGATTGGTAAAGTCTGCTCATAGACCATCACCGCTCCAGATTCAACTAGGTTCTGAAAAGTTCCAAGCAGAACTTAAAAAACGTTTCGACTCGCTGGAAACCACAGGCACCATTGACGAGAGGACGGAATCTATGGTCACTACGTTGCAGGAACTGTCTCGCAAGTTCTTTGCAACGCGGCGCGGAAGCAAATTGTCTAAGTTCTCGGCGGAGACTCTCGATCTTATGAAGAAAAGAAGGGAAATGACACCTTCACAGGCGACTTCGTCAGATGGTAAAGCCTTAAATGTCAAAATTAAGTACTTTACGCGCCGCGACCTCCGCAGCTCCAATACCCGCGCCATTGAGGCTGCGATTGAGCAAAATAAGGGGTCAAAAGTTTTCGCTCAACATCTTGGGCGGGCCCATCTGACAAAACTTAAAGCCGAGGATGGCAGAATTGTCACTTCTAAGATCGAGATGCTCCGTGAAGTCGAGAACTTCTATGGACATTTGTATTCCGTGCGAACGTCGAGACCAGCGATTCCTAGCGGCGACGATCATAGAGCCTTACTCACGCGCCACTATACAGAGGATCTTCCGGATGTTGACCAGAGCGAGATTAGGACGGCCCTCGAGCAGTTAAAGAACAACAAAGCTCCTGGCGATGACGGGATTACCACTGAACTCCTAAAAGCAGGCGGGACTCCAGTTCTGAAGGAGCTTGGGAGTCTTTTCAATTCCGTCATCCAACAAGGCATTACCCCGGGGGCGTGGAGCAAGAGTGTGGTGGTGTTGTTCTACAAAAAGGGCGATAAAACCTTGTTGAAGAACTACCGACCCATCTCACTCTTGAGCCACGTATACAAGCTGTTTTCGAGGGTCATCACGAATCGTCTTGCAGGAAGACTCGACGAGTTCCAGCCGCCAGAACAAGCCGGGTTTCGAAAAGGCTACAGCACCGTGGACCACATCCATACTGTTCGGCAGATTGTACAGAAGACCGAAGAGTACAATCAGCCGCTGTGTATGGCATTTGTGGACTACGAAAAAGCCTTCGACTCCATCGATACTTGGGCAGTTCTGGACGCACTCCAAAGATGTCGTATAGACGAGCGCTATATACAGGTGTTGAGATATTTATACAATGCTGCCTCGATGACTGTTCAGATCCAAGGTCATAAGACGGAATCTATCCAACTGCGTAGAGGGGTGAGACAGGGGGATGTTATATCCCCGAAATTGTTCACCAATGCGTTGGAAGACGTCTTCAAGACACTGGACTGGACTGGTCAGGGAATCAATGTTAATGGCAAATATATATCTCACCTCCGCTTCGCTGACGACATCGTTATTTTGGCAGAGTCGCTGGAAAAACTAGGCGAAATGCTGCACGGTCTAAATGGGGCTTCACGACGGGTTGGCCTTGGTATGAACTTGGACAAAACTAAAGTTATGTTCAATGTCCATGTAAAGCCAAGGCCAGTCCTTGTCGAAGGCGCAATGCTCGAAGTTGTGCAGGAATACATCTACCTAGGGCAGACCATTCAGCTTGGTAGACACAACTTCGAGAAAGAAGCCAATAGGAGAATCCGATTGGGCTGGGCAGCATTTAGCAAACTTCGTCGAGTCTTCGCGTCGCCTATACCACAATGTCTGAAGACCAAAGTCTTCAACCAGTGCGTCTTGCCAGTCATGACCTACGGTGCCGAGACGTGGACACTGACTATAAAACTAGTCCACAAATTTAAAGTCGCTCAGCGAGCTATGGAGCGAGCTATGCTCGGAGTTTCTTTGAAGGATAAGATCAGAAATGAGATCATCCGGAGAAGAACTAGAGTGACCGACATAGCTCGCAGGATCAGCAAACTGAAGTGGCAGTGGGCTGGTCATATCTGTCGAAGGACTGACGGCCGCTGGAGCCGACAAGTTCTAGAGTGGAGACCGCGCCTCGGTAAACGTGGTGTAGGACGCCCCCCGGCTAGATGGAGTGACGACCTAAAAAAGGTAGCGGGGATAGACTGGATGAGGAAGGCGGAGGACAGAGTGTTGTGGCGCAGTTTGGGAGAGGCCTATGTCCAGCAGTGGACTGCGATAGGCTGAGGCATGTAAAGTATGTCCGAATTTACTATTTCACTATTTCAGTTAATATTTTATTTAAACTATTTATGTAATACATCATCATCATCATCATCAACCCATTAACGACCCACTGCTGGGCACGGGTCTCCTCTCATTTGAGAGGGATTAGGCTATAGTCCACCACGCTAGCCTACTGCGGGTTGGCAGATTTCACATGCCATCAAGACAAATCTCTCAAGCATGCAGGTTTCCTCACGATGTTTTCCTTCACCGTTTGAGTTTGTGATAAATACGCACACAACTTCCGAAAAGTCAGTGATGCTTGCCTTGGGTTCGAACTCGAAACCTTAGACATCTCAGTCCACTGGCCACACCACTAGGCTACCGCAGCTCAATCATATGTAATACATACGAAACTAACTATTCGTTTTTAGTTATTAGTTACTAGAACTAATGAACGCAACACGACACTTGTAAACTTAACTATCCGGCACCGAGTCACATTCGCACCCATTTCGCGAACTATTAGTATACATTCAGTCTTAACTGTCAGTCCAAATGATCACGTCAATCAAGTATTAATGTTCTGTTCATTATGCTTAGATTACTTCGTCCATATGGTGGCTACAGAACACAGAATTAATGTGTGTAGGTATTCTATTTTCTGTAGTTAGTTAATTTATTATCTTTTACTTTTTACGGATTTTATCGCGGTGTATTGATATTATTTTAATTCTGACGTTTTGGATCCTTTACAACATCCATTGTCACGGGCATGCACTGCTTCTCTGACTTTGAAATCTATAAAAAGTAATTTAATTTCAACGTCTAACATTCTCGAAAATGTAAAATTCCCTATAAAGTGCAATTAATAATCCCTAAATAGTCCTATATAATAGAGTGTATGCTAGCTGAATATTTATATTTTAATTTACTTTATTTTATCTAGTTAATATTATTTGAATGTCTCTTTTTCTTTCTGTATATACTGCTTTGTGCTACATATACATACTTTTTATTAAGCTACATCCACCTATATTTTATACTCAAACATATTTAGTAATTTATAATAACACAAATGGAGGTTATTAATATTAAACCGTAGTCCCGGTCGATGTTCCCGGACATGATTTTAATACTCAAACTACCTTATTTATATTTACATCTCACGTCTATGTCCCACTCGTATCGTTACTTAAAAATATTGACAAGCCATATAAATAATTGATATTGCCAATATATCTAGTGCAGCGGCCGCCGCAATTTCTTTAACGATGCACGTTGATCGGAAAATATGATTCCTAAGACTTACGACACATTCACGAGCGAAAGCGTGTCGAACGGATTCATAAATAAACTTTTCTTATCTAGGCAACATCTCTTAAACCGAAAAATTAAAGATAGAAACTTTTATTTGAAACGGTATAAAAAAAAACAATTACATAATTATACACAAAATAATACATACATACATACACTCACGCCCTTTTCCAATGGGGGTAGGCAGAAACTACAGAATACAACGCGCTACGGTCCCTGAATACAACTTTTGCCTCGTCCACGTTCATACATCTCATCATGCACGCGCGCCGGTTATAAGTACTGCGTACCTGACCTTTATGAAGGAGTTCACCAATTAGGTCGGTGTATGTCCTTCACAAAATAATTTCACAAGAAATAAAAAAATATTTACAATTTGTTAATTACGTATCTCCCTACACTGCTTCAAACAGGGTCCCAATTCAGCATGTGCCGGGTAACTAACACCCGGCGCTGTTTTTCAACTGGTCCCTTTAAGAGTGAATACATATTGCTGTTACAGAAACATTACAGACAGGTAATAAATGGTATGTTGTCACTATAATTTATGTTTCTTCCTCAAACGCCACCAAGTCACGACACTTAAAACGTAACAGTGATATATTGGGTTTAAACCATTTGATAGTCCGTAAATACTGATTTATAGGACATTGGTCATGATTGTGTGATTTTGCTTTTAGCTTGGACAAAGTTGCACAGAAATAGATGGTTTATAAACACATAACACATCACCATCACGCCTGTCTTCTCCGAAGGGTTAGGCAGAAGTGAACTAATGTACCCTCACATTTCAGCGGTATGTTGTAGGCGCCATTTAATAATGGGCAAGCCTATTGCCATCTACCGGGCAGGAACTTTAAACTTCTGCTGAGAATTTCATACAAAAACTCACGACCTAGGAATTAAACCCAACACCAGAAGCTCAGAAGTTGCGCCTGGAACCACAAGACTAACGTGGCAATGAATAAACTGATAGAAACTATTTTAAGCTTAACTCTTGACTCATTCGTTTAGTAGATGGGTGGCCAGTCTTTACTTATTATCGTTCAGTACAATATTCAGTCGTCAATAGTTTCAAGTAGCAAGCATATAATTAGGTTTAGACTCTCGCCATTTTTTCATTTAACTTTGGGTAATAAGTGCAATGCAACCTTATGCAGATACTACAGATTCGTATCACAGAACTGTCCTATTGGTCTACTGGTTGCATACCTTTACTGTTGAGCTAGAGGTCCTAGGTTCAACTGCCAGGTCGAGCAGTTTTAGATGAAATTCTCAATAGAATTTCCGTACTAGCCCCCTATTACATGAGACCTAAAAACACACCTGCGGATAATGTACCTCAACTTAGCCCTTCGTAAATACGGTCGTCATGATATGTTATGTGTGTGTTATCTTTTAATATGCTATCATCTAGAGCCTAAACATTAAAAGTTCATTTTTATTTCTGTTGTAAGGTCTTGCGCCCACATATTTTAATCATTCTATTAAAACGTTTGACAATCATTAATAAAATCTAAATCTTTAAAAATAAAACCGTTCATTTAAAATCCAGCTCATAGTTTCAATAATTCACTGACCAAATTAATTGATAACAATCTTTCATTTTCGCGAGTTCGCTTTTTCCGCTCAGTTCCGCTCCCGGCGCCGCTCGCGAGTAGTGCCGCGGGTAACGGTTCGGATATCGAATGGAATTACATTCCCGGGTGATTCCGCCGCGGATAAATTCACAGTGCGAGGGGAAATGCTGAAATTTCACGTTTCACTTATCGCCGTATGTGTAATATTAAAGTTTTGTCTTGAATTTGTGACGCGTTTCGCGTAAAATATTTTTATCTCCACGTTTTTACGAGCTGCGTCGATGTCACAGATATATTGTTTATTCTTTTGTCATCCTTACCTTCTAGTGGTGCTTATCTTTTTCGTTGAAGGCTCGAGTTGAATTGATAAATAAGTTTGGGAGTTTCAACGCGGGTTTCGCTATCAGAATTTGTAGTGTTGACAATTTTTTAAAGTTTCTTGCTGCAAGTACAAATTGGTTGGGGGAGGCAGTGCCAAGCCAATACTTGATATGAAAAGTTCTAAAAACTATCGTCGATACTTTTAATAAATGCTCTCAACTTAACTTAATAAATAATTAAGGGACATTAAAGTACCTTTATAAAAAAACGCTGCTCTACCTTATTCGGCCTCTCTGCGTACGTATCTATATTTAACTTTATAAACCATAGTTTTGGTTGTGCTTTGATAGCCAATGAGGAAAAACTATTGTATATACATAATTGCTTATAAATACAAATTTAAAATATTAGCGTCAAAAATAAATATTTTTAAATATTACCTACGTTTATCTTATGATCAATCATATTATTACAGTTTCTATAATTAAGATGTACCTACGCGACAATGAAGAAAGAGCAAGCAACTAGGAAATACACTAAAAGTCGAAGAATATTGCGAATTTCCATAAATCTACACATACACAGTAGTGGCGTATTGTAAATGCAATAAATCCAGCGTTTTACGGTAGCCGTAAAAGTATTGCGACACGCGGCGTATTTACCGTGGCGTACCGATACGCCAAGTATTAAACCCGGGCAATCTTGTTGCCCGACGGGTCTTGATTGGTGAGGGTTAGGTATCCTGTTTATAACTAGATATTTTAGGGTTTAGAGGTTATAAAATATGTTATAACTTATACATACATAAATAATGTAAAGTGAATATTGTTTGAGTTCTATGAATCCAATAACTTTTTTTTTATTGTTAGTTAAATGACATGTTAGTTTATTATATTAGTTTAAAAAACCTTATACTTTAGATTAAGAGCCAAACTGAACGAGGAACATTCATCTGTAAATTATAATGAAAAGTATTAAATTTGTCATGAAATATGAACATTCTTCATTAGTTATTCAATCAATGTTGTTTAAGTTAAGTTCAATTTTTTTTTTCGGTTTACTCTGTTATAATATTAAAGTGTTTCAGAAGAAAATGTAAAAGTTTTGTCATCATCTATAACTAAGAGGTCCGAAGTTGATTCCCATGGGGCTGCGTCAAAAAAACCGCCCATTCTTTCCGAGTTTATTTTTAGAAAATATGTCAACGACAATTCATTTTTTCCATTCCAAATTGATGTCGGATAAATGAGGAAAAGTTAACGTATTATGTGACTTGAAGGTTTTCTTCGCCATTTTGGAATGCCCCAGCTTATTCAGTGAAAGGCTCCATTTTAACACAAATTGGTACGGCCGGCTCTGCTCCGCCGGTATTCAACGTTTTAAAAATCCCGAATTGACAAATGGAGTTTGCGAAAATGCGATGCAATTTTCCTTTAAGAATCTCTGATTTTTGTTGTCGACTATTGAGCAGTTGTAGTAGTGTTAGAAAAAGAAAACGTTGTTTATTCTGGTTCGTAAAAGTAGTGACAGAAAATATGTATATCGTTGCATATAAAAATATTATTAATGAATAAATGCATATAGTAGGTAGGTTTTAGGTACTTAGGAAAGAACGGATTAATTTATTTTTTAAAAGAATAAATTTATTTTGTGTACATATAATATGTACCACGCTAGCTTTCTGCTAGTTTTCGGGTTAGCAGACTTCGGATGCGATCGGGAGAATCTCTCAAACATGCAGGTTTCCTCACGATGTTTTCCTTCGCCGTTTGAGCATGCGAAAAATTCGAAAAGCTAATGGTGCTTTTCATGACATCGGTCTCGATACCATTGACTTCACATAACACTGGTTACAACACTAGGCTATTATTATAGAAAATAGATAAAGTTAAAAAAAAACTAAATAATTAAGATTACGTTTCGCTTTATTGATTTATGAAAATTACTAGTAATGGCACACACAAGCTTATGTCATATCGCAAATACTGGTTAGTACCTACACAACTAGACATCGCAGAACTACACTCCATAACTCCTATTATCATTACAATAAACAGTTTAACCGTTGCCTAATTTAATTTCATAGTTATTCTCGTTAAATAATGAAAAAGGAGGTTTAATCTAAAGGCTCCAATTTTAATTCTAAGCACGTCATAACGTAAACACAAGTCACTTAACGCGTCGTACAGTTTTATTAACAATCGCGTTTTATGGGACTAGCATCAACCACCAGGTTAAGCTGTGTGCACACTCACGCACATTGTCGACTCTTTTCGAACACGTTTCGGGAATGCTCGGTTATTTTTGACGACTGTTTTTGGTCGGTTACCCAGTGATGTCAAACGCTCAGTTGAGTTGGATTAGTCACGTACATATGTATATGTTAATTACATAATCGATTACTTATACTTAGATATTGAAACATTTTAACGTATATATAGACGCTTTTCGACGCTGTCTATTTCAATAGAAAATCTGATAGTAAGGATATTAAATAAAATGAAGCTAAGTTACGATAACGTCTATCTTAATTGCATTCGAAAAATGACACTTGCTCCTCCCACATACGTTTAAATTTCGCATTCAGTTTAACGTGGTATTTCGAACATTATTTGTAATGATCTCTCGCAATCCAAACATTCGAAATCGAATATTCAAAAGTGTACACGTGCCTTAAGAGCGTGGTCGTAACAACTATATGTTTTCAGCCATTTTGAAATCTACCGCCACTAACGTCTGCGTCCCTAGTGAATAAAAAACACAGTATTCGTTAGATATTCTCTGTGAAAGTAATTTTTAGTGAAAAATAAAATGAGTATAGGCAGTTAAAGTGAATGTTGCAGTGGGGAATGGCGGCGTTGGTCGCAGTGGTCCTAATGTACGCGGCCGGCGTTGCCGCCAACGACGCCGAGGTAATCGCTATTGTTTTGTTGCATTCACAATTGCAAAACAGCTCCGGAAATTTGGCAACAATGCATGCTCTGATAACGAACGCATACAGATGTAAATGCGGTCAAGATAAAAAACTATACGATTTTATTTGTGGATATTTTTAAGTTTTTCTTTTTTCTGTACTTTACGAGATCTAAATTGTGTGGTTTTTGCATTGCAGCGTGTTCTTATAAACATTTGTTTATTTTAATTGTTCCGAATGCTACTGGTCTTTGTTTGGCGGACGTGATACGGTTAAAAAAGAAAGGATATTTGTTTTTGTTTGCTGTATATACAGAATATAGCTTTCAGAATAAAATGGCGTTATGCCGTTCGCAAAAAACAATATCTATGGAAATAAAACTACGGGAAACAATAAAAGACTGCTATTTCAAATTGAAATGCATTGTTCGGGGTTTTTTTTATTGAGTTTTCGTACACAATGAAAATACTGAACGTATAAATTGAAAGTTTAAATTACCTCTAGGGCTGAAATTGTATACAGTATGGCATGTTTACATATGGTATAACTATCACCTGTGTAAGACCGTGTAAAACATACTTTTTAGGGAAAAAGGAAACGAACTGATTTCTTTTACTTGTGCGAATATTACATATTGAAATAAAACTACTTTTAACGGAATTTACCGCAGTATATTAATGTTATTTAATCCCATGGTTTCGGGTCCTTTAAAACACGTCAGTTTGGGCTAAAAACATGATAATGAATGCTGTATTTAATCTACAAAACGTAGTTTTATTTCAACGGAAACATAGTTTAGCTATGCGTTTACAAGTTCACTAATACACACATTTTTTTTAATTTATTTAATATATATTAAACCGACTTCACATACAACATAATATAGTTTTATAGTCTAAAATACAGGCCTAGGCTTAGTTTAGACTCCAGATCTCCCACAAATTAAAAATTCCGCAACTTTTTTTGTCAACTGTAGTTTATAAGTGAAGCAAGTAATTTGTGGAGATGAATAAATATTTTTATTATTATTATTATTTATAGTCGGAATCACGCAAATAGTTATAACAGCAACCTTAATACATATAGACTTCAACATTCAATATGGACAAACATTTGCCCCCACGAGATTCGCACCTAGAAACCTTACCAAAGAAGTCAGTTTTTATAAAAATAAAACGACCCCGATTAGCGCAACGCAGCAGGCGTTGCGCTAATCGGGGTCGTTTTATTTTATGTGTAGTATTTGACCTAACGTGGATTGCCAAGCGAGATTCCTTTTTTTAATTATTATTATTATCAACCCATTATTGACCCAGTGCTGGGCACAGGTCTCGTCTCATTTTTAAGAGGACTACTGCGGGTTGGTAGACTTCACATGCCATCGAGTAAATCTCTCAAGCATGCAGGTTTCCTCACGATGTTTTCCCTCACCATTTGAGCATGACTGTGATAAATACGCACATAACTTTGGAAAAGTCAGTGGTTCGTGCCTTGGGTTTGAACTCGAGAACTTTGACATATCAGTCCACTGGTCACACCACTAGGCTACCTCAGTGAGATTCCTAGTTACATGTATCAAATATCTAATTCTCATACAGCTTTACTTCCAAGAGAACCGCCGTCTGTCGAAGGCGATAGTGGAAGCGCTGCAAGACTCCAAGTTTGATGACGAGCTTCTGTTCGACCTCAAGAAGGAGAACCAGGTGTATCTGAACAGAACCATGTCACTTGTCATCAAGTACATTGTTAAACGGTAAAATACTATCTAATTTGTTTTGTTATTACTTTAAAACCAAAAAAAAATATTATCACGGGGAACCTTTAAAGTTGATGCTGAATATATTGCAGATTTAGACCAGTAGTCGCAAAGGCGGCTGCTGATCTTGAAATACTTGGTTTGATTTTCAGGTCAAGCAAAGTGTGCAAGAGTTTTTCTATTAATAAAGAAATTTATAAGAAATTGTCCATTTATAAACTGGTTAAAATGTTAAGGTTAAAATGCAATTTAATTTTATTTTAAGCAATTTAAATCTAATTATATTAGTAGTATATTATTGGGCATTCTACCCCACCTGCCGTTCCGGCTTCGCCTCCACTTCGGTGGGATAGAATGCCCAATAATATACGATCGAATCTCGTCCGCTTCGACATTACGTACCTGTTTATATAAATAAACACAATTCGTCATTCCAAGTAATTTGACTAAACCAAAGCCTAACAGAAATGTTATAGCAACAAAATACAAATAATTGCATACTAGGCGCAGGCAATAGCTATCATTAGTACAATGATGTATAAAGTAAAATTAAATTAATACTATCATAAATTTTAAGAAATAACCATATCCATCAATTTGACTCATTGTTAGTATAACTACCCATAGCATCGGACGTGTTATTATGAAGTTCATTAAACAACCTCATTCACTTCATCTTGATTCCATTTGCGTGGAATCACAAAACAGCAAACGACGACACGGTGAACTACTACCAAACACTATAAGGTGTATTATATGTGGTCCATCTAACTGTGGAAAAACAAATCTTGTAATTGGTTTGCTGTTGCATAAGAATGGTTTAAAGTTTCGTAATGTATATGTTTACTCAAAAACTCTAAACCAACCGAAGTATGTGTTTGTTGAAAAAGTGTTAGCTAACGTTCCAGATGTATCGTTTGCAAAATTTAAGGATAATGAGGAAGTAATAAGTCCACAGGAAGCTAGATGTGATTCAGTTATTATATTTGATGATGTAGCATGTGAAAACCAAAATAATATAAGAAATTATTTTGCAATGGGTCGACATAAAAATATAGATTGTTTTTATTTAAATCAAACATATAGCAAAGTACCCAAACAGCTTATTAGAGATAATGCAAATCTCATTATTCTTTTTAAGCAAGATGATATTAATATACGTCATGTTTATGATGAACACGTAAACACAGACATGAAATGGAATGAATTTCGTGAGTTATGTAGTAAAATATGGACTGAACCTTATAATTATCTAGTTATAAATAAAGATTGTCGTAAGAATGAAGGTGGCTATCGCAAAAACTTTGATAGTTTTGTAGTTTTTGATTGATCTAACGTTTATATAAATATAAAATTATATAAAAAATTGTTTATTCCTAATTTAACTGTGAAGGAAGACAGTAGATCATTTATTCAATTATTATATAATGGAAACATCTTTAAAAAGACAAATTATTACTGCTGCTGAAGCAGTTAAGAAAAAGGTCCGAAAAATGCGAAATATTGAAGATGATAATGAAAAAGCATTACAAACTGTTTTTAAACCGTTAATCAGCCCACTTAATCAAATAGCACAAACCAACAAAAATACATCCATCGAAAATTTAAATCATATTAATTTGAAAAATAATGATTACGCAGACCATCATGATAGCAATTTATCTAATGATGAATATGTTAAATTTGAAAGTGATTTGGAAAAAAATACCAGTATACCTGAAGTGGGTACTGATGATCAAGATCATGGTTATATTCAAAATTCTGAAGATTCAGATGATAATTCACAAAACAGTATCGACTCGTTCAAATCTGTTGGTGTCGGCGACAATGTTTCATCATGGTCTCTATCATCTGAAATGATAGATGATGTTCCTTTCGGAGTCAGAAATGAAAAAGGGAAGTTAATGCTCGGATGTACTAAAATAAATATTGGTAATAAAACTATCACAATAGGCACACACACATATTCATCCACGCCAGGGCTAAAGGAACTTTTATTAAAGAAAGATCCAGATTTAAATTTGGTTACCGAAAATGATAGACAAAATTATAAATTAATGTTGATTCATACAAATGCTCATAGACGTGACTATGATGCAAAAAAACCAATAAAAAGCAACAAAGGCAAAAAATATATGGACGTTATAAAACCTCTATTTAAATTGCCAAACGACAGCAGCGATCAATTAAAATTTCAAAAAGGGAAAGGACTGAAAATGCTGAAAAAATGGAATAAAAATGTAGACTACATTTATTGGGATGATCCTAATGAATTAGTTGAAAGATTAAAACTACTCATGGCTTCTCGAGGAGCTGGAAATACAGGGTTAGATAATGAAATAATATCTATTATAGAGGAACTACGCGAAGGAAAATTTATAAATTAATAAATATCTTGGTAAATAATTATGGTTTTCATTGTCATTTAAGCATTCTCTCTGTACACACATAATGAATATAGATAAATTTGGTCATCATATTCACAAAAGGATGCGATTGTCAGATATTTTTGATATCGCAGACAAAACAATATTAAAAACTGCAAATGGCGAGTTTAATTTGCAAATGAGTAGACTACGAGGCGTTATTAATCCTGTTGAAGCAGACGATGCTGCTAATAAGGAATATGTAGATGAGAAAATTGATGACTTGTGCGCTAAAAAAGATGTCCAAATATTAATAGACAAAATAAAAATAGAGATTACAAAAGAAATTCAAGCCTCATTAGACCATTTAAAAACAAGTATGACATCTTATATTGATCATAAAATAACGAACAGTGGTACGAGGAAGACTAACAATCCGTCTCAAAATGATAAAGCAACAGGTCGTGAATGAATTACATAAAACAGCTAGAAAAAACTTTGCACGTCGTTGTGTTATTTTAAAAGGAATCGATGACTTATGGCAAGCTGATCTTATTGATTTAAGAAAAATTAAAAATTACAATAAAGGTTTCAGTTACATCTTAGTTATAATTGACTGTTTTTCTAAATATGTTTGGACTGTACCCTTGAAGTCAAAATCAAAATTAGAAGTAACTAATGCATTTGAAAATGTTTTAAGTACATGTGATCGTTCCCCTAACCATTTACAAACCGACTTAGGAACTGAATTTTATAATGATACATTTTCAAGATTAATGAAACGTTTTAATATTAATCATTATTCATCGTTTTCAATTAAGAAAGCTTCGATTGCAGAAAGAGTAATTAAAACTTTAAAAAACAAACTCTACAAAACATTCAGTTTAAATGGAACCTATAGATGGATAGAAAAACCTTTAGAAAGTATAGTCTTTAATTACCACAATACAAAACACCGTACTATTGACTGTAAACCGGTTGACGTTAATATTGAAAATGAAATTCTAATAAGGAAAAATATTTTAAAATCACACAAGAAAACACAACCTAAAAAACACAAACTAGAAATCGGAGATCGTGTTCGCATAAGTAAATATAAAAATTGTTTTCATAAAGGCTATACTCCTAATTGGTCAACAGAAATCTTTAAAATCATAAAAATAAATGAAACTATGCCTACAACGTATAATATTCAAGATCTTCGAAATCAGCCAATTTTAGGTACTTTTTATGAACAAGAACTTCAAAAAACGAATCATCCCGACATTTACCTAATTGAAAAAGTTTTAAGAAAAAAAGGCAGTAAGCTGTTTGTTAAATGGCTAGGTTTGAGTGATAGTGAAAATAGTTGGATTGATAAGAGAACCGTGCTAAAATAATAAATGGTATTTAATCATCTATTATTATTTTTTCTCACATTATAATACAAACCATGCAAGGAGGTGGACTTATTAATAATTTAATAAATAATTTACCATTTGAGCTTCATTTGCCAGGCTACAATTACTGTGGACCAGGCACTAAATTACAAAAACGTTTAGCACGAGGAGACAAAGGAATAAATCAATTAGACGAAGCCTGTAAAGTTCACGATATAGCCTATACAAATTATTCAGACTTGTATAACAGACATCAAGCTGATTTACAGTTATTGAATATGGCAAATAAACGATTAAAAGCAGCAGATGCAGGGAAAAGAGAAAAAATTGCTTCTTGGTTGGTAAGCAAAGCAATGAAAGCAAAACTTAAAACTGGATCTGGATTAAAAACTTTTGGATCTTTAGTAACAAAAATTCGATCACAGATCAAAAAGTTAAAACCGAAAAACAAAGAAGACGTAATAAAGTATGCTTACTTAGCGGCAAAAAAGTTGTATTCAAAAAATTGTCGGATTCCTGTACCTAGAATTATACCGTTACCAAAAACAGGAGGTGTTTTACCGCTGATTCCAATTTTCGCTGGATTGTCTGCATTAGGTACTTTAGCTGGCGGGGCAGCTGGTATCGCAAAAACAGTAAACGATTACAAAAGTGCTCAAAATAATTTACAAGAATCTCAACGTCATAATAAAATGATGGAATCGATTGCGTTGGGTAGAGGCTTGTACGTCAAACCATACAAGAAAGGAAACGGATTGTTTGTAAAATGTTCAAAAAACTAATCAAGAGGTTACCTAATCGTGCTCTTACTAATATAGATATCCAGAATCATGCATATAACGTACCTTATTTCAGAGGTGTGTTCATGAAAGATCAATTACCAAACAAACCCAAACCTATTGAGAGCGGAGTTGTTAATTTGGATAATTCTAACAATGAAGGAACACATTGGGTAGCCTATGTAAAAGTGTATAAATATTGTGAATATTTTGATAGCTATGGCAATCTAAAACCCCCATTAGAGTTACTAAATTACTTTAAAAATTGTAATGTTTTTTATAACTATACGAGATATCAAAATTTTAACTCTGTAAATTGTGGACATTTATGTTTAACGTTTTTGTATGACTTCTGGGATAAATATATAAATTGAATAAAACATTTTTTAGTTTCATTTACATAATGTCACTCTCGCTGTCAATAACTGGTAACTCATCAGTGCTATCTACTTATTATTCTCCTACTCTACAACTTGAAGGAGAGTATGAATGTGCATTATTATATTTATCTACATTTAATTCTATACCAAATATTGATAATAAAAATAACAAATTTTATTACGATCATAACGTTATTGAAATTCCTGAAGGAGCATATGAACTGCAAGATATCAACGATTATTTAAAATCAAAAATACAAGACGCAGGAATCAAATTAGAGTGCAATAATAATACGTTAAAAACAAACATATTTTGCACAAAAGCTATTGATTTTACTAAAGAAGATTCTATTGGTAGATTGTTGGGTTTTGAAAAAAAAATAGTTGAAGCAAATAAATTACACGTATCACAGTCTCCAGTGAACATTCTATCTACGACTGTGGTGAGGGTAGAATGTGACATAGTGAGCGGATCATATGTTAATGGTCTACCAAGTCATATCATTCACGAGTTTGCTCCGAATGTACCACCTGGTTATAGAATTATCGAAGTACCTAAAAACGTAATTTACTTTCCCGTAAACCAAAATATAATTAACAGTGTGAATATAAGACTGTTAGATATTAATAATAATTTACTAAATTTACGTGGGGAGGAAGTGCAGCTATATTTACATCTTAAAAAAAAATGATTGATTATAATAAAACTAATAAATATCAGAGTACCTCTACTAAAATAAACAGTGCGTCTTGGGCTATCCGCAAGACAACATCAAACTGTAAGAATAAACTGAAACTTACTAAAGAAAATCATAAATTCCTCAAATCAATTGGTCTTCTAAAATGAGTTTATTAGATGTATTATCTTCTCCTGCTAGTGATAATAGCATTATTGGTATTGAATATCATTCATACAAACCATACATAACAAGTTTCAACAGAAACGATGAGATTCGCATACCTATTAATCAGAAAGATCTGTATGTTCTACCATCAGCCAGTACATTATATTTAGAAGGTATAGTAAATGTTACTAAAACTGCCACTAAAGAAAAAACTAGTGTTAAATTTACAAACAATCCTTTGATGTACCTTTTTCAAGATATTCGATATGAACTGAACGGTGTTGAGATTGATAAAATAAAAAATGCAGGCGTTACAACTACTATGAAATCATTGCTATCCATGAATGAAAGCGAGTCAAAATCATGTCGTTCTTGGGGTTGGGATATACATGGTTTTAAAAGTAGTAATGGTTCATTTTCTGCATCTATACCGCTTAGCAACATTCTTGGATTCGGTGAAGATTACAAAAAAATTATAATTAATTGCAAGCATGAACTGATATTGTTGAGATCGAATACAAACTTGAACGCTGTGAAACTCGATGCTGGAGAAGTCATAAACGATATTGAAATTAACAAAATCATATGGCGTGTACCACATGTTAAGGTATCTGATAAAGAGAAGATAAACTTATTGAAGATTTTGGAAAAGGATAAAACACTGCAATTAGTTTTTAGAAATTGGGATTTATATGAATACCCGCTATTGCCTAGAACTACAAAACATACTTGGTCTATTAAAACTTCATCTCAGATTGAAAAACCGAGATATGTAATTATAGGTCTACAAACAAATAAAAAAAATAATTCTGCTGCTGATATGTCTAGATTTGATCACTGTACTTTACGAGATGTCAAAGTATACCTCAATTCAACTTACTATCCCTATGAGAATCTAAACGTGGATTTCATTGATGATAAATTTGCATTGTTATACGAGCAGTATGCACGTTTCCAACAATCGTATTACGATCGCCGATCTGAACCATTGTTGAACACAAGGGACTTTAAGGAGATCGCCCCTCTGTTTGTTATCGACTGTTCTAGACAAATTGACAACCTCATATCAGGACCAGTAGTCGATGTGCGTGTAGAGTTAGAAAGTAATGATGAAATACCTGATCTAACTTCTGCCTACTGTCTTATATTGAACGATTGTATCATTGAGTACAAACCACTGAGTAATATTGTAAGAAAAATATCTTAGTTATTTTATTTTAACGCAAATCTACTACTATCAATCTACGATGTGCAAAGTTCATAGATTCTCAAATTGCATGACATATAAATAAATTCTGTCTTAATTTTGTACTGTTTAGTGTAGAAATATTTTATTAAAGTGTTGGTATAATGTAGGTATGTAACTAGTGTACCTAAAAGATAGATTAAATAAATGAATTTAATTCAAGGAAATTTATTTTATTTCATAACCCTACCCTACACTTGATAAATTTTCAATGTGGAATATAGTGAATAAATAAATAAAGACACATTTATAAGGTCAAATCATTTATTTAATTTAATATAAAAATAAACAGTTAAATAATTACAAAACTAACAAAAATCATAACCTATTAAAGACTTAGCAATTTTTTTAACTAATGCCTCCGTTTCGTTCATTACATCATCAACCGCATCTTGCACTACATATTGCGCATTTAATATAACATTTTCACTGTCACTATCACTATCACTCGTTTGAGGGTTATTGCACAGATCGATAACCGAAATCTTTATGAGTTTTAGACCTCTCTTCTGAATCCTATTCATAACAAACGATTTTGTTGGTTTCACAATATTACGTGTTTGTTTATCTCGTCGATGCCTTGATTTCTTTTCTTTTTGGATATGCGTGGTCTCTGGAACTTCAGTGAAGACCTCAGAAAACTGACCACAATGTCCTTGTCCATACTGACTGAACACAATTTCCGAATCCGATATCTAAAACAAAACATAAAAATATTAATAAGTATTCTGTCAAAAGTATTGTTTTGATATTAAAAATAACTAGGTATTTATAAAAACACTTACCGATGACATTGTGTGTTGTACAACAAGTTTAAACAGGTTACAACAGGTACAAAAATTAAAATAAAATATGTAATTATTTAAGAATTAATTTATTAGATGTCTTCACTACGACAACTATTTTATGAATGAAACATTATGGCACAATTATTTTTGGATATAATAATTTGTTGTTTTATAAATATGTACTTTCAATTCAGAACACATAAGTCACGATTTAGAATGTTCCATTGAAAACTGCAAGCTTGCTTTACCTACATTTTATATATTTACAGTGCAATGAACTGGCACATGTTCGCTCAGTGTTGTAATACAACACTGAGCTCATATTACTATATTGTAATAAATTATGGTTAGGATTTCTGTTTATGTGAAATCAATCTTATTACCTCACATTTAAGACACTATTCAGAAAATTACTTTAGCTTAGAATATAATAGTGCAGTCTGTTTAGTGACTGGTTTCCGAACCGGTTCGGCAACAACGGATATACATATGTATATACAATTACAGTGGAATTCGTAATGGACGAAATAAAAAAATAAGTTTGATTCATCAATAAATTTATTTACCCTTTATATCATAATTAATATCTTAAAAATTAAACAAGTATTTTTATTATTTACATACCTCATAATTTAATCTAACAATATATAATCTATACAACATTTAACAATTTAAATTTCCCTTTAAAATACATGAATTACCCCATGCTCGGGTTGCAATATTACCTGGACGTATTAACCGCTTATCGTCATTATTAGAGAGCGCAATTTTATTAACACTTTGCGTAAATATTTCATGCTTTATTGATTTAAATAAAATGTTTTTTCTCCGAATAATCTCATTATTAAATAGTACATTCTCATAATCTGTGATGTTCAGATCACGTACCACGCTACTTTTAACCCCCTTAGCTTTTTTAATTATTTTATCCACAGTTTTTATTGAATAAAGTTTCGACCTCAAACCAACAAAATCAGTTATAATTTTACCAGCCATTTCATCTTTAAAAAGGCCTGGTATTTTTTTGTTTATTTGCGGTATCATGAACTCATTTTTAATGCTATAGTTGCTGGTATCAAGGTATTCCAAAAACTTGTGTTTTAAGTCGTAGTAAAAATCGTTGGTATATATTTCGTAAACAAACGAATCTGTGTCGGTATAACATAATTTTACCCTCTCATTATAAAATGGTTTGATTATATTATAATGGAAATTATACATGTGTGATTTAGATAGTTCTAAAACAGTGAAGCCAATATAAATCGGTTTGTCTAAAATTAACCGATCTGGTTTCATCTGGATTGCTACTAAGTTTTCGGATAAAACTGTTGCACTATGAAAGTAAGGGTTTGCTATGAGCCTTTCTGCATATTTTGATTTTTTTGTTACATTATTTTTATCATTCCACTGATTAACTAAATGAACAGTTACTCTATTTTCAGTGTTTTCGAGCGTTTTCCCAAAAACACTGTTATTTAATAACTTGAAAAAATCTTGTTCAAATACACTTTTTGCTTTTTGTCGCAATTGAGTATTTAATTCAATATACTGTTTCAAGTATGCACTTTGCCTGAATGTAATGACTCTATGGATTTTACGTAAGATAAGGCCATGTTCCAAACACTTCTTTAAGTGAATATAATGAATAACGTAATTGTATTTATTATACAAATTTGAAATAAGTTTTTTCGTCTTTCCTCCAGGTGGTATGCATTTTTCAGGACAAAAAGGTAAGTCATCATGCTCCTGGTGTAAATATTCAGGGTACAATAAATCTACTTCTAATATGTAACCCCACTCTGAATGATCTGTAATACTTTCCACATTTAATTTATCTATTTCATTTTGATTTAAAAATCTAAATCCGGAATAAGGTAAATGTTGACACATACTGTAACCATAAAGATTATTGCAGTCTAAATAAGCTATAAAACACTGCGGTTTTGTTACATCACAATCTTTCATATATTTATTGTTAGCCTTCGAATAGCGATGAGAGCACATACACAATCCACCTCTAATACCATCTTGAATCATTCGTACGATAGCTAAGTCAGAAACAAGTTCAAGCTGAACACCTGTTTTCATTAACATCGCATCAAAAGATAAACTAGGCGCGGTTATGTAAAACGCTGGGTCAAGTTTGTAATGCTGTTTACAGGTTTTACGAAAATTTTGAAATATATCAGTCAATAAAAGAACATCGGTTTTCAAATACAAATCAGTATATTCACCTAAATTTTGTATATTAAACTCATTCCACACTAAATTAGCATGTTTATAATCTTTATCTGAAATCTCCTCATTCGTTAAACAACTAAAAAAATACCGTTTAGCCGGTAACATTGTTTCTTCATAACATTTCCAACTAGTCATATAATCATAAGGGTATACACCTTTTCGTGCAAGTAATTTGAATCGATTATTTTCGGGAAAGTGACATCGTAAACTTATAAAATCCTCAATTGGTATGGTTTTAGCAAGTTTGTCTAAACTAGCTCCTAAAAAATGAAATGAATCCAAGAACCGGAGTTGTACATAATCATTATCGGTGACCTGCAGGAATTTAGAAAAAGAAATATATTTTTCTTTGGTTTTGGGTATAATATTCAATTTACCTGGCATTTCGCCTAATTTCTTTATGAATAAATGACAATCGTACCCTGATAAATTGTGAAAAAATATAGGTATAAATTTAGGTATTTTAAATTGTAGGTTACAATGTCTATGGGCGGCTCCACGGTATTTACCGGTTATATGACAGTGGTCTCTAACTTTATTTGTCCATAAGAGGTTTTCACATATATGACAGATAGAAGCTTCTTTATAATCAGACGCATTTTTTTCTGTAAATATCATTACATGATTTTGATTTAAAATTTTATAAATTTTTTTGACATCAGATGTAAGAAAATCGATAAATTTTGAAACACAATCTATACCGCGATAACTTTTAAAACTATCGTCAAAAGTATAATTTAATGAAGAAACAATGTTGTAAGCGAATGCCGCAGGTACGTGTTGTTGTAAACATGACGTAGTAGCGGTGTCAGATTCAAGAACGGAAATTGGATTTAACAATGTTTCGAAATCGGCATAGATAGCAAAGGGAACATTTTCTTTTCTATCATAATTTTTAAATTTAATCACACTCCCCTTTTCTGGTAAAACAGTAACGATCCCTCCACACAAATGTTTATCAATCTGTTCAAGGGTAGGAAAGAACAATAAACAACTTTCACAGAAATATAATTTGCTATGATGTTTTGTTATCTGATTTTTAACAAGACGTGACAAATCTTTTATAAGACAATAATGAGATGATTTATGATTTTCTAGGAACAGTAAGTGAATGCTCTTCATTGTTGTACCCCTCTTAACTAATTCAGGTTTGTAAAGGGGGCCAATTATTACCCTGTTATTTTTTAAACCATACACATATATATTTAAAAATGGGTTATTTTTTTCAAAAACAGAGATATCCGAAAACGATATTGGAAATGAAACACCTTTAACATTTAAAACGTCTCGAAAATGAGGATAAGATGTTACTCGTTCAGGATGACGAGTTGTAGGATATAAGGCGGCCACTATGCACCACAAAAAACAATAATCATCCTTGTTTTTGATATTCAAGCAAGCTTTTTTGGTTTTTATAAATTTAGGTAAATCTATATAAAAAGAGCCGCTGAGTGGTTGATATTTATTGATATTAATTTCTAAATGGGAATTACTAAGAAACGTCCATCCACTGTCTCTCTCCTGAAACTCTTCAATTTTTTTCAATAACGTAGTAGTAATTGTATTATAAAGAGTTTCAAACTCGTAATTAAAATGTATAGCAAAGTTTTTTGTCGCAAAAGATTTTAACTCTTGTACATCATTTTTGTACATTAAGAATAAAGAAAAAAGTTCAAAATTAATTTTTAACGCTGTATATTTTTTGAGAGAATCATCAATTAAACATTTCACTTGATCATGAATATCATTGAAAAATAATTCGGGCAAATTTACTGCTTCGCTGTTAGACGCAATAATACGGTAACTAACAATACGCCCTTTAAACGCAGAGTTAAGGATTTGAACGTTATCATTAATTGTTACGGCATTATTATTTTTATGTTTATTAGTTCGTAAATGACCAGTCCACGAACGTCTATCTATATGTATATTGCAAACCGAACAATGAGGCATTTTCAGTATATCAAAATAACGGATTAAAGTTGCACACAACAATATAAATATACCTTAAATATTAAGCGAAGTAGAAGATTATTTCCAGCACAGCTTCTCTCAGTACGTTTTGTTCAGTCTAGGTTAAACAAAAAAATATTAATCAAATCTTCACGTAGGTCATCTTAGTGCCGTAGTAAGTAGTTAGTCTTTATATATCCTGAAAATAATACAAAGGCATTAGAAAATATGCATAAATAACAAATAAAATACTAGGCTTAAGTAGATATTGATAATAATTATATGTACCTTCAAGTTTATGCACAATATTGATCAGCTATTATAAAATTTATATCTCCAAAATGTCGTGCTCCGCAGAAGCAGTTTATCAATAAATCTCATTACCCCAAGATGTTGTAAGGCATCAAATAACTCTGAAAATACAAACATTAAATTTAAAATTTATATATTAAAAATTTCTTGACGATAAAGAATAATAATAAAATAAAAAATAATTAATTAACATAACTAAGGTTTATTTTATTATGGTATGGACATACTCTGGTTATCACTACAAGCTATTTGTAAGTAAATAGGAATAAAAAATTAAATAATATAGTTTAATAATTACCTTACTATTTTCAAAGAACAATATCGAGATGTCGTATATTTATTTACTCATGTATTCTGTTCTACAGAATGCTACTTATACAGAATAATGCGATATATAAAATAACTATCTTCGATTTTTACTAATTTAATAGTATATGATTAAGTTTTACGAACACATTTACTTGAATTATGTATTATTCATTATAACAAATAATACGTAATTCAAGTAAAGGTGTTCGATTACTAATCAAATAAATTAAATATTATATTTCAATTAATATCGTCATCGCTTACACGTGTCTTCCGTTCCAAATTCATATCATCATTTTTTATAGCACAGTCAGTAAATCAGTAGGGATGTACACCTACAATACTTAGCTGTTATGTTAACTCTGAGTAGCTACTGAGAATTTTATACAAAAACTCAATAACACTAAACCACAAAGGAATCAAACCATTGCAGTTGCACTTAACCACTTATGAGACAGTTTTATTAAATATATTTTTCTGCCATATCACATAAAAACACAGATTATTTATTTGACTTATCAAACATAACTATACTGTAATTAGATTTGTGGTTAAAGTAGGAAAGTTAAATAATTGTGTATAGGTGTGCCTGTGCATGTGTACAAATTAAGTACTTACTTATATTATACTTTTATTATTAATGAATCAACTTAATGTAAGTGTGTCAGCCCTAAGTAATTTAGCTACATCGACATTATAAAAATGCAACATTTTATTTTTAGACAAGCAATTTACCAGAAAGTCCTATGTGCATCATTACTTCTATGCTTTTGTGATAAAATTCTTAGTTAATTAATTTTGAACGATTAGTATAAAGGCTATACTTTTCATAAACATTTAACAAATTCGAGTTCGCGTCTACAAGAGTTGGTTCATCATCAAGACCAGTATACAGTGATAGTAGTGTTAGTAGTAATACAGACTAGAGTCTACAGTCTGCAGTTCAGAGCGGTTTCCACAACGCCATAGCCCAGAGAAGCGATTCAAATAGCTTAATAAAATGTAAGTATGAACATTAACTTAATTATTCTGCTTTCAGGTTATTTACTGACTTATAAAATATTCTTTAATTTTACTTTAATTCTACTTTAAACCTCCCAATAAATTGAGTACTTACGCTACTTTCTTTAGATTGTTTATACATACTTAAATTCCTTATTTCTTTATTTTAAAATTATTAGATTTCATTACTTTCTGCAACTAATATGTCCATTATGATCACGAACTTATCTCACTGTCAATAAAATTTAATCTGTTTAATTTAACCGTTAATCTTACATAATTGTTTTTTTAGGTCCGAGTCTGAAAGTGAAGTTTACCAAGAGTCGTCGAAGGTGCATGAAGATAAATCTAATCGCAGTCAATCAGTAACTGGAAAGCGCAAAGCATTGAAAAAATCACCTACCACTACAAGGTACTTATTTAATCTTCATAAATTTACTCAAGTGAATATAACCTACGACATACGAGCTATACTTATAAATAATAATATTTTTTTTTAATCATGCGTTCACGTTAACAGCTATAATGATTTCAATGTCCAGTGTTTCAAGGAATGCGATATCGCTCTATCTTGGTTTCATTCAACATTCACAGTGTATACATATAAAGTTATATTACAATCTTTTATACATTACGTACATGTAGCTGGTTTGGCTGCCTATGTAATAAATATATTAAGAAGTTCTTAAACTGAATACATATAATTTTGTTTATTTATGTGATGGTTATTTATTAAAGAAACAGGAAAACATGTAGGTTGAAGTATTGTTTTATATGGTTGTGTGATGGTACGATGTTTATTCTTTTGTTCTAGCAAAAAATCTAAGACTCTGGACATCTTCGGTCTAAGTCGTGAGCGCGGCGAATCCACAACAGGTTATCCTGTTCTGTCTTCGTTCTTCGTGAATCGAGTTGCTAATGGTAACGAACGGCGATCAAATGCTACATCTGGCAACTACTATGTTGATTTTAAAATATACAGGACGAGTGATGCGCGAGATACCGAGTCCATGGAGCTGTGGAAAAAGGCACTAGTACGAGTCAAGTTCCAAACGAATGAGGATTCTGTTCAGTGGCGCAAACTTCAAGACTTCATGCGGTCAGCTGATACGTTGTTTGACGAACAACCTATATTTACTACTTAATATTATACATTACAGTTTATTTAAGTATAATGTTATTTAACTTCAAAATATAATGATGATTTCATGATAACATTATGTTGTTTTATTTCATAGCTATTACGACGACCAGATTTGGCGCGAAGGTTTGTGTATCAGATTTTCGTGTCAAAGGTTGCGGGTTCGATTCCCGCTAGAGCGATGAATTTCGTCTCTAGTCTGGTTACAACTTTGATAGTTGGTACTGTTGTTCGTTCGCGTTAAATGTTAACGCAAACTCGATCGTAGTATCTAAATTAACATCACAACGTAACACATCACAAATTAAAACACATCACAATTTTTTTTATCACAATTCCAAACTCCGAGCTGATTGATACTGAGTAATTCACAGAAAAACTCAATAACACTTTCCTCGACCTAGGAATCGAACCCAGGACCTCTAGCGTTGCAGTCGCGCTTAGGACCGTTGGACTAACGAGGCAGTTATATTGTGTTTATCAATATGTTATTATAAGTTTTCAACGGTCTATATCACGTTGCGATGAACGATTCGCGCTTATTCGTCGGTAATCTTTTTATTGTGTAATTGTACGCCGTTAGGCATTCCGTCTCGTTTGAACAAGTAAATAATGAATTATCATTGTGATTCAACGAAGTGATGTGACGTACAGACAGTGACAGTGAACGAAATAAACAGGTACGTAATGTCGAAGCGGACGAGATTCGATCGTATATTATTGGGCATTCTATCCCACCGAAGTGGAGGCGAAGCCGGAACGGCAGGTGGGGTAGAATGCCCAATAATATACTACTTATATTATTAGATAATTTTAATATACTTAATTTTTAGATTCCAAGTTACTACTGACTTTTCGAAGTCATACATGTAAAAAATACGCACATACGTATTTATTACATGCTCAAACTGTGAAGGAAAATATTGGGAATAAATTGAAAAGTAAATTTTAGTATGTGAAGTCCGCCAACCCGCATTAGGCTTGCGTGATGGACTGTAACCATATAACTTTCAAATAAAACAAGGCCCATTATCAGCAGTGGGACAGTAAATACTTTTACCTGACAAGATCCACTACATATCAATATGTTACAAGGAGTTTGTGAGAAAAGATGAGGGATTTTTTATACAGCAAACGATATTTTCAAGTCCGTTCTCGATTGCAGTGAAGTCGACAATTACCGCTCGAGACGTACGGACGCGATCAGCCGACGAATTTATTCCTCACTCATCATGAAGCTCATCGATATTGCCAAGGTAAGTTGTAAGTTATGTAAGTATCGGAATCACAGCAGTATGAAGTATATGAGTCCAATTTAAAAGACGGGACGACTTGCTAGCTATGGCTTCATTAATTTGTAACTTTCATCTGTTTCTTTCGACTTTTGATGTATTGTAATATTTAATAATATGCGCATGATTGATGTGCATTCAACAAGATTCTTTGACCATTCTTTTACGGTACAGGCCTCTCGATTGTGGAATGCACTGCCACTATTTATAAGACGCGCACAGACATTGGCTGCATTTAAAGGAATGGTTAAGGAACATTACTTAGCTGTTTAGACATTTGAAATTATATATTGTACTTATTTTATATAAATTTATGTATGTATATATTTTATATTAGTATTATATATTTTATGTAGGTATATAATGGTATAGTGTAGAATATATTTATGTATATTATATCTAGTGTATGTTACAACATAATTATATTTATTATGTACGCCAACTACTCGTTTTCCCTTTCTCTCAACTCTTGTCCATCCAATGGTTGTCTGGAAGAGATTGCTATTAGCGATAAGACCGCCAATTGTACTTCATACTTTCTGTATATTCCATATTGTTGTATCTTTGGTGTATGTACAATAAAGAATACTCTATCTATCTATCTATCTATGATTGGGTCCATCGTTTATGTATTTATATATAAGGAGGCTTTAAGCCTTACCTTATATTGATATTAAAGTTGATCAACTATACTTGTTGATATAGACATGATATTTATAATAACAGATGGACTTGTACCTACAGTCGAACAAGCTAATTAGTTTACATCCACAGATAGATCGGTCTATAGTTGTATACCAATTAGCTTGTTCGACTGTACTAGTCCCTAGCTCAAGAATATAGTGTGTGTGGTGTGTGGGTGTGCACCACTTCTTCTCCCCAGTAAACGCTAGGAAGCAACGGAGGATGGGCATTTATTGGTGATATCTAGAAAAATGCAATTTTATTTACGAATACATATTTTACGCTGTACGTTATTATAACTACATTTACCTACATATATTTTTCTAGTATCAAGACTATACACGCACGCTTGCAAATACGCACGTACATGACACTTAGATTTGGTTTAGTGTTTGATATTTTTGAAAAATATAGGGATATAGTGGGGTTCAGTGTACTCACGACACGAATAACTCGAAATACTCGAATAACTCAGCCTATAGCAGTCCACTGCTGGACATAGGCCTCTCCCAAACTGCGCCATAAGACTCTGTCTTCTGCCTTCCTCATCCAGTCTATCCCCGCTACCTTTTTTAGGTCGTCAATCCAGAATAACTATCATATTAATACAATGTTGCAAATATGTGCATGCTCTGTACCAAAATAAAATTCGGAACTCGCCGTACCGGACAATGCAACTTATAATGGAACTGTCTGCGCTAGTAAATGAACACACAAGCGGTTCCTTTATGCATATCTCACTTGAACAATAGGTCCGCCATACAATAGCCAAATGATTTAAAAGCTTCGTTGAACTATTATAAAGGCCTTAACCCACGAGCGAGGCATAAAGCCCTCGGCAAAAGATAAATGCAGCTTCAGTTGCGACTCAGCCTAATCCACAAATAAGCCGGAACTACCGCTCTCTAGAACTAGTTAAAGAAATATACTTAAGTGCATAATTATTTATATTGTACGTTTATTTTTTTAAATCCTTTGGTTGTTTGTTTGGTATTGAATTGTTTGTTCGTTCGTATTACCAATTTACCATATATCCGATTGTAATGTTAATATAATAATATGCATGTCCTCTTACAGATTAAGTATAAGTTTATTACTTTTAAAGTAGATAGCGTTACAAATATAGTATAGTATTTCTACTGCGCATACATTTTATATGCTTCTAATTATTTACGGTGGATTTTTTGTGTCCAGCAGCGGGAAAGTCAATGGGTTGATGATGGAGTTGATGATGAATATTTTTTTATTGCAAACCAACGAATAACTTTACAATACCAACGAGTGGCCAGATCTACTAGTATATTTTTTTTATAGATATTCCGACATTACCATCGTTTTACTAGAATATCTTAAAATAATTGTTCAAACAAATTCAGAGATATAGAGAATATTAGCTTTTGCCCTAGACTTCATCTGCGTAAAATTAGTAATTTAAACCCCTTTTCTCCCTTTTAAGGGATGATTTCTGGGATGAAAATGTCTATCCTGTTTCCCTCCCCGGGACTCAAACTATCTCTATACCAAATTTCATCTAAATCGGTTCAACGGTTATAGCGTGAAGAGGTAACAAACAGACAGACACACTTTCGCATTTATAATATTATAGCTGATTACTGCGACTTCGTCCGCGTGCAAAAAGTAAAAGTTAAATATTAATTTTGTACCCCCGTTTTACCCCCTTAGGAGGTGAATTTAAAAAAAACCTTTTTTAGCGGATGCCTACATCATAACATCTACCTGCATGCCAAATTTCAGCCCGATCCGTCCAGTGGTTTGGGCTGTGCGTTGATAGATCACTATGTCAGCCAGTCAGTCAGTCACCTTTGAGTTATATACATTTACAAGTATGGATAGTTAGAATATTTCTCTCTCTATTTTATGGAGTCCTTAGTACCTACCTGAAACTAGTGACCAAAATGGAGAGAGAACTCTTCGGATGATTAAATCACAGCTGTGCGCTTGACAGCTTAATAAAAGCTCGTAATTTTAAAATAGTGACCATGCTTTGTAGTGATTTAGGTCTTTATATCATAAAACTATACTGTCACGGTAAGCACCTTTTTGGAAAACTGCCATAAGTTGTTATGCGTATTCGTATAGAGTTCTTTTTTTAGGGTACCGTACCCAAGGGATAAATACGGAACCCTATTACTAAGGCTTCGCTGTCAGTCCGTCAGTCTGTCTGTCACCAGGCTGTATCTCAAGAACCGCGATAGCTAGACAGTTGAAATTTCCACAAATTATCTATTTCTGTTGCCGCTATAGCAACAAACACTAAACACAAAATAAAATAAATATTTACGGGGGGGGGGGCATACAAAAATTGTCTAATCTTGTACGGAATTCTTCGTGCGCGAGTCCGACTCGCACTTGCCCGGTTTTAAGTTATCTGTGTGTTATTGATTTTTGCATTTCTTTCTCGGTCTCTTCCCGATCGCTAGTCTCACAGTAATGAGATAAACCTTCCTTATTTTTCGCAGCCACATTGCTCTATCCAATACATTCATGTCAGAAACTTCACATGTAACCATGTACTCGTATTTTGTGTCCTCAGAATCTTTTACCAGGGTCAGACATAGAGCCAGGATATGTGGGTAAACATAAATTAATAATGCTCGTCTTTCTCTTTCTATCTCAACCTACTCTCTACTAGCATTTCACATACATCAAGTCCACCTCTCTTTCAGGACCTACCCCGCAACACGACTGCACAAAATCGCATCGACACAGCGCACCGCTACTACATGTCAGTGGAGAGCAGAGACATGCACGACCAGATGGCTGACGTGCAGGTGTTCCATGCATGTGCACGACTGTATGACATCATGTTTACCGTGAGTACCAACAATTTGGACACAGAAGTCCTTTGATACGGACCTCTTTTTACATGTCAGAAGAGAGCAAAATCATGGATGATCTGCGACCAGATAATCATGCAGAGGTTCACTAGGGTACAACATCGGGCTCTTTCTAACTAAAACCAAGATTAAATTTACAAATTTATTCGATTTTTCGAAAGGTCTTTTCAGAAAAGACAAAGAGTATCCACTTCAATATCTTATTATCATGGTTTTTGGCTAATTCTTACTCAAATATTTCATGTGGTACAAATTTTAGGCTCCTAGAATCATAGCTCAATTGGGTAGACTGGATGACCTGACTCCCCGGATCCTGGTGCGGAGGCTCAAAGACATGGAGATCAAACCAGTGCATCTTGGAGTCGCGCTACTCATACAGGTTCGATGGCAAACAGTACATCATAATCACTAAATCATAATATTTCACTATAATAAACTAAAGAGCTGTGGTAGCCTAGCGGTGTGACCAGTGGACTGAGATGTCAGAGGTCTCGAGTTCGAATCCAAGGCCACTGACTTTTCGGAAGTTATGTGCGTATTTATCACATGCTCAAACGGTGAAGGAAAACATCGTGAGGAATCATGCTTGAAAGAATTTCTCGATGACATGTGAAGTCTGCCAACCCGCAATAGGCTAGCGTGGTGGACTATAGCCTAATCCCTCTCAATTGAGAGGAGACCCATGTCCAGCAGTGGGACATTAATGGGTTGATGATGATGATGATAATTAACTAGAATAGAAAATGAAGATTTTTTAAGAGAGGAATGGCACTATTAACCTGAAGAGTGATATCCCTCTTTTACAACCGAAATATAACTACATAATCTTTCTCTCATCGGGGCTAATCGGGGTCTATAAAACCACATTACCAAATATTCTATTGCTAATTTATTTTAAACTGACATACAAAATGTCCTCTACAAAAACTTCCACCATTTGTATATAGACATCTAACATAAAGACAGGTTATCAACATCTTCTCCCTCCTCAGTACCATCTCCGCAACACAGTGAACTTTGCGATCCGCGCCAAGTCCTTAGAAGTGCTGTCCACCAAGCCGCAGATGGTGGGGTCGCAGGTGATAGACATGCTGAAGGAGCTCGCGTCCAGGATGCTACCCATCGCGGAACTCCTGGACATCCATCTAGCACACTCCAGCCCTGCCTTCAAGGACACCTGCCCCAGCACTTGGCTTGGAATTGTTAATAATAAACAGCCTTGAGATATAGAATTCTTGTCTTTTTTTTTAAATCCAACGGATTTAAAGTACGAAACGTGTGAAACTATGTATTTCTTTCTTTGACCTACCTCTTCACAGTGTTTATCCCAAAAGAGGGGTGCAAGTTTGTAAAAGAAATTAATAACTTCTTAAAAAGGGACTAACAACGCTTCGAAAAAACCAAATTGCACAAAAAAAAAACTACCCAATTTACTAATTTTACGCAGACAAAATCACGGGTGAAAAGACGTTGATGAGTACTTATTGTGCACTACTAAAATACGAAAACACAACCTTTACTAATAAGACAGCAATGAACAGCATCACCAAAACAATATCACCTACAATTATTTGAATTAATTTCTTTAAACAACTTGGGACTGTGTAAGAATTTGTTTTGTCAGGTGCTTTAGTAAATTCACCGCCACGTCTCCGCCTCTGCCGCGGTGTTTACTGAGCTGCTGGAGTGCCTCCAACTAATGAAGCTACTGAAAGCTAGCACAGCTCGCGCAGAATTTTTAATAAGCTGTGAAAATATTTGAAGTTCAGACATTTTGGTCGTATAGACTAGATACCTGAGCGGCAAATATTACATTAGGTCCTATATATATAGGACTATGTAAGACCTTATTTTATACACTTATTTTGTAAATATATAATTTTTTGTTGTTTGTTTATATAAAATTTGCGAAATCTAAGTAGGTAGGTATATTATATTCTGTTAATATTATATTAAGTGTACATAATATACCTATACTCACCTATATTCAACTGTAAGTAGTATATTCGAGTAAGTGTTATTAGATTTATCAACGAAAATCTTCGTCTAAGCTAATAATGTTAAGATATAAATAAGCCCATCTCTTTGACCTCCAATACCGAGAGATCTTAAACCCTGTCCACTATTAGTCAAAAAGAACTTCTAATAATATAAATATAATTAAGTTTAATTTAAAAATATGATAATAATAATTATACACCGTTACAAACAACGAAATCTTCTACACGAAAAACTATCAGCATTATCTAAACATATACATATTATAGGCACAGTAAGTAATATAAGTCTCAGCTCCCATGTGTCCTATCTATTTATACATACATAGGTACGTAGGCACACAGTCCGGACAATCGCGGCATGCCAGCCGAAGGCTCTTATTAGACAAGCCAGATTTATCGACAACTGTACAACAGTCACTAATAGACTGTGGAGCCAGTAAGATCGCGTGAATAGACAATTGTTGATAAAAAACCGACTTTTACTTATTAAAATCGATTACAACAAATACCTCTGAATCAAGATTGACCTGAGTCAGGGATGTTTCTATGCATATTATGTATGTATATACAAAAAAAATATCCAACACAATTCTTGTTGTTTAGCTTGGAACTAGATAGCGTTGTATCGAAATGTCCATATTATTTGAGCTCCCAAAAACTATTGAAAGTTAAGGATTAAATCCTAAAGTGAAAATAATGATTCTCATTCTCTGATACAGTGGCAGCAAAAAAATTAAATGACAGTTATTATCATTAGCGTCAGTTCTTTTGCTTTAGAAATTAATTTATTCGTTAACTCCGGTCCTTGACTTGTAATATAATGGCGCAGTTTGGGAGAGACCTATATCTCGTGGACATGCGACAGTGGACTGCTATAGGCTGAGTTGAATACTGGATGGAATGGGTACAAAACCACAGCCTTAATGGCCACACTATCTAATAAAATATTCTCTCAAATCTTTACAAGATTATTAAATAGCTATATTATTATGTTTAAATATGATCAAACAGTTTTCAGCTGTTTATGAAAACACATAAATATTATTTTACTATGAACAACCCAATTACATGTTAAATCCTTTATGCTATATAACATGCTTTAATATAACGTTTATGTTTTAAAATGATTTGCTTAAATTAATAATTACTAGTACGTATAAAATGTTTTTCTCCAAATAAAAAATGTGTACCTATAAAACATCAAAAAGTGTGATTTCTTCAGAGTTGCGGCGATAAAAGAAAATCACTAAAATCGCGGTGACGTCACTGTCCTACATTATGATATCGGCGCGCACGCATCGTTTGGCGCGATTTACGAGCGGCCGGTAGCCGTTGTCCCCACACTAGTGCTCGCTACACATTAAACACGTAATAAAACATAGTTATAGGGCAATAGTTTGGTTTCTTTTTAGTTTTTATATAAAATATTGGCTCGAGAGACGGATTGTCCCACTTTGTTAAAGTTAATATAATATTTGTCCAAGATTTCTTTTAACAAATTTATGAGGAAATACCTAGGGATTTATTTATTCTATTTACAGGATAGGTATATGGACAGACTATGGCCACGCGGATGCTTTTATTAAAAGATTCGAAAAGTCAGGATTGAAAGATATTAAAAAACCACGATAAAATCGGAAACACAACAATAAAACTCCCTAAAATCACAATAACATGCGTTGATTGAGATGTACCCCAATATTTTAATGTAATTTTAAAGTAAAGGATTTATTAATCAAAGAATAATCTTTAAAGAAAGAAAGAAGAAGAAAGAAATATATTTATTTGGACCGCACTCAGAAAAACACAATGTACATTAGGGCTTAAATACTAGTACTAGTACAAAGTATATCGACTTAATTAACACCAGATAGTTTACAACAGCTTATAGATATCGTCTAATAACATTTGTGTCTCTAAGGCAAGCCCAAAAAGGCATCCAGGATCAGCTTATTGCCGAGCACGTTTAAGTACTTGACGCTGTTTTTCGCCTGGACCCCTTGTTTAATACAATTTTAATATACACCATATATAATTGTACAGTTTAGTGGCCTTTATATTGTTTCATAAATTCATACTACATGCGTGTTTGTGCGCGCGTGTGTGTTTGCGCGCGCGCGTGTGTGTGTGTATTTGGATGTGTATGAGAGTGTGTGATGTTTGTAATCGTGCGTGTTATGTATGTGAGTGCTCGAGATTATGCCATATTTGTGAAATTCGTTAAGTAACTATTTAGTACAAAAACAATTATGTGTAGCAACTTACGCTTAGCATGTCATTCGTTAAATACATATGTACATATATAATTTCATCATCAGCTTTCTTTTATCACCCCTTACTTTGTGTCCGGTATTTTTACCCCCTGATGTGGCACTGATTGTGACCCGCATAAAGGGTAATAATACTCGTTTGCACGACACGGGGTAAATATAAATGTGGCATGTATCAACGTTCAGGGATTCCTGTGTATGTTTAATATTTTTCTGCAGATTAAAGAAGTATTTAGGAAGCTGTATGGTGTATTAGAAGTTCAAGGTAATATTTACATATCTATGTGTATTTTAAGCTAATACTTGATTTAAGCAACAACATATTAAATCCTGGGTGTCTAATCTCTCAACACACAGATAAAAACTACTGAGTCTAGAAAGGTGAAATTTGGAACACATGATATTTCTTATATAGCGCGCGCTAATAAACTAAATATTTAGAAAATTTAGTTTTTAGGGAAGGGCAGACCAGTTGAACTTTAGGTGTGATTTTTTTAAACTACAACAACATTATCATGTCTTGCTGAAGCTTCCTAAAAAGAACTTAAGCCACCACAAAAACTGTCTATGGCATCTCAACCAACCAGCACTATCGGCGCGCTGACAGTCACATTTATTACTGTCGCATAAACTTTTTTCTTGTCACCTCTTCCGTCTCGATAGAATAAAAGGGCCTACTACGGACGCAACCCTATTTCGCGTTACAACCGTTGGACAAACTGCGTACAATGTAATGTAAGTAATGACGGCCGGGTCTCGGCACTGGGGTATACATATGTATATGTATGTATGTGTAAGATCCATTCCATCACGGAGCCCGTCCGGTCATTCAGGGTTGATGTGCGGGCCTACGTCGATGTATCGCTGTCTGGAAGTGACTACAAACTTTATACAGCAACGGGTTGATTAATTATTACAATGAACACTATGTTTATAATACACTTGTCTAAGTTTTCTTTTATGTTTAGTTTTGAGAATATGTATGTATGTAAGATTTGTATAGTTTATGAACAAAAAAAACTTATTGAAAATGTTTATCTTCAATTCACAATATAATATACGCCAAAAGCTATGTCGTCAAGTCTCCGTACACATTGGTAAATGGCATTAGTTCATAAAAAAATAATAAACCAAAATATGTATGTACGAGTATATGGAAATGAATGAACGATTAAATCATTTGAGGAGACCGAACTGAAATACAGTCTTATACGATTATTTCGATAATTTCGATGATTTTTACTATAGATATTATTGCGGATGAAAATTATATATTAAATCAGTTTTCAATCAATAAAACCATATACATTACAATCATTATAATACCGTTGTAGTAAGAATATGGAATTAGGGAAAAATTATGACTCGCCATGTTTTCTAACCTCAAAATGCATTAATTTCAGCCAACCACGCCATACACGTTCCAAATTCTCTATATCTCTGCCTAACCCTCCGTATCTACCTTATCAGCCGCGTATCCACCGTTAAGTGTCCCGCAAATTGCTATTAAATAATATTCCACGCAATGAGCGGCGTAATGGCGGCCCTAATCGGCGTAGTGGCCTGTGAGAATACGCAGATACTGACCTCCTCGGACTATTTGAGGTCAACCGACCTGGTCACCTTTTGGCCGGGGAAATAATTTTCCACGGCAAAATGAACTGTTCCGATTTGGTACAGTACACGAGTTTATTTAATGTACTGGATAATTATTATTTACGGCAAGTTTTTATAAGTATACTAGCTGACCCAGCAAATGTTGTTTTGCAATATTATAGGAGTTAGTGGTAGATGGGTGAAAATGTAGGGTTATAAGTATTTTTAATGCCAAATCATAAAAAAAATACAAAAAATGTTATGTCATATGCAATAAAAAAAAAGTTTGGCGAGGGACATCCTTATCACCTAGGGGTGTAAAAAATAACCTTCGACCGATTCTCAGACCTACCAAATATATATACAAAATATCATAATAATTCATCTAGCCGTTTCGGAGGAGTTCAGCGACAAACACTGTGACACGAGATTTTTATATAAAGGTAAAAAATATGTATAAAAAAATATATCATGGAGTCACCTGATATCCGTGTGTTATTTGGGTCCAGGTGAATGATACACAGCTCTTCAGCATTATAACAGATCTTGTAATCAAATTACATACATATATCAAGGAATTGTTAGGCCTAACCTATATACATGGCGAGGAGAAGAGATGGTAGGTGGAGCAAAGTGCTCATTGAGTGGTGGAAAAAAACGCCCATAAAAATAGTGTTGGACGTCCGGCGGCGAGATGGGTCGACGATATCGCTCAGTTTTCGGGTCGAACCTGGACGAGATTGGCACAGGACTGGAGCGAATGGCATGCATTAAAAGAGGCCTATGCCCAGCATTGGGATCAGAAAGGCTGTGGATGATGATGATGATGAACGTATATAGGTCCTCATAATACATAGTTATGGCTGGACTTCAAAAGAGACGCTGAGACTGAGTACTTATATTTCCATGTTCCTTATCAGAGGTCATCGGTTAGGAAACGTCTAAGATGATCACCTAAAAATCTATTCAGTATCAAAAACAATATGACAGTTATTAACAATACCAAGTAGTGACGTCCAAGAAAACTTCCCGACAAATTTTAAAACGTAACCACAAAAAATATATAGCTCATAAATTCAACCTGTTGTCGGAACAAACAACATAATAACTTGTAAGTCTAAAAAACGACCCCACTGGAACTCTCAAGGGGTTAAGTGCCGTTAGCAAATCAATTACAGTTACCGCGATCCCGGGGCTGAGTGTAAAGCCGACAACGGACTATTTTCCGCAACAAATAAGCTCCGAAGATTTATGCGTGTTGTCTGCGGACCCCGGACCGATTCCGCGAGCCGGGACAAAAATCCCGCTCCTTATATCACGGCATTAAACGCTCAACGGCCGAAATGTTAGAAGGAGGATTTCATTGAAAAAACAAATAAAGATAGCGAGTCGAAAATAATGAAAAAAGTTGCCATTTCGAAGGTGATTTTCGAGAAAGTTTTTCCAATAACTAAGTCAAAGAATTGAATAAAGTTTTCACAATTTTTTTCTTTACTATATAAAAAGGAGAAAATCATTTGGAAATCTTTTTAATAATTCTTATAGCAGTTTATTCTGGTGTTCAAGTAAAAGCTAAAATTGTTCAATAATACTTACCTGCACAAGAAGTATTTTATATAAACAGTTAATTTACTATTACCATTCACAAATTATTTAATTATATTATTTTGTTTTGACAGAGAGTGCCCATGTGACGCTGAATGCTATAAAGGATCCGAAACGCCGGGATTAAATAAATCTGTAATAAATAGTTTCATATCAACATCTAGTACTCACAGAAGCGTAATAAATCTTGATATAAATTTATCAAAAGGGACATCTCTCAAAACCCATTCAAACGATGAAATATTTTCTAAGTATCCACGCTCTATAGACACAGACATACTCAACATCTCAATCGCAAACGACGGTCAATAAATCTCTCCCCAATTCCGAAACCCTCGCAGACAAGCCAACATGTACTATATGCAAGAACAATACATTTTATAGCCTCAACTAGCGGTCGATTCAGTTCGCCGTCAGATTAATTCTGCAGTTAAATTGTAAATGAGACGCGGAATCCCGCGCCGGCCCGGGATTTACGTCGCATCACTGATTTATTCATCCCACCTTGTTCATCTAGCCTTTCTTTTACTGGGACTACTCTAGCTAACGAAGGTTCGATGTATTGTGTCTGTGACAACCGATATGCTGTTCACGCTTGATAGATTCGATTCTGTGGGTGTGTGACGAGTTTATGTTTTCCTGGGATCGGTTGGACTTATTTCGTATGATAAACTTTAGTTATTTCTAGGTCTACGTGAATACATATACTTTATATACAAGCTGTAGGTAAAGTAAAACCGTCCTCAACATTTTTGGCAGATGTGTACTAATGTACACCCACATATTGTGTTTTAGGTCCCATGTAATAGGGGGGCAAGCCTATTGCCGCCATCAATCGGGCAGGAATCCAAACCCCGAGTTGCTACTGGAAAGATCAAAGAAAAATTCAACGACACTTTGTTCGACCTAGGAATCGAACTCAAGACCTCTTGCTTGGTACCTACGACCTCTAGACCAACGAGGCTGATACTGTACGTAATGTATTAAATTTGTACTAACAGTAGTCACCAATGTTTACACAACAATGTTTTATTGATTGTTAATAAGAGATAAATAAACTTTCCTAACGTATTAAATTTACTCAGAAAATTCACTCAGAGTACAAAGCTCCTTGTAGACGGTATCTAGTAATAAATAGTTTCCACACAAATGGCAATCTTTGTCCCATTCTTTCGCCGCGTAATCTGACAACCAACAAACTAGGAACTAGAAACTACCTTGAGAACTTCATCATGTGAGCATTTATGTGTGTGCGAGCATTGTGCAGTGTAACAATGCAGTTCGCACTCACTGTGGGAGCTTCCTGCAGATAGGCACTGCGGGACGGCACGGCACGGCACGGCACAGCACGGCGGGCCCGCGGCGCGGCTTGGCAGACGCGCGGTCACGCGACTGCGCCAAGATATATGGCCTGCCAGGAACGTTCTATCATGAAAACTACTTAGTACAGTCTCGTCTGAAATATTTATGCCTCAGAATTTTGTTTCGTCCTCATTTGAATATGTAGCAGCTATCGTGCTAGTTGACAAAAGTATTTTCATTATTTAAACTGCGGGTATAAGAACTTTTTGATGTCTTCCTATTTAATGAAATTTAAACTTTGAGTGTGTTAGCCAAGGGGACATCGCGAGTTATGGAGTTTGAGCGTGCAAAAAATTGCTTGCGGCTGACGTCATTCATTCATCGACCGTTTTACAAATATAAAGCAAGATAATCTAATTGTTGTTACTGTATTATATCTATTCATGAAACTTTAAACCTACCAATTTTAAATTATCGCAATAATTTCAGTTTAACCCTTTATCTGTTCACTATAAGTCGCAAGAGACAATACCACTTAACTATAACGTAAAGGTAATTTAAAAGCCTACAAAAATATCCCAGCTAAATAAAATGGGCGCTGTCATCGGGCGCGGTGCACGCGACGGAGACGTATCAATTGAGTGGGAAACCCAGCAAGGAAATAAGTAGGAAATTGTTTATTGTGCCCAGAAATAACATTTCTTGCCCACTTTTATGAAGTTTGCCCGATTTTTATGTGTGAGATTTGATCAGTGGAATCGATTTTAAAATTAATGTTTATATTTCAATGATATTGTCTGTTGGTAACCAGTTTCAATCGGATTTTTATGGCTGTTGTTTAAAGGGTCATATCATCTCAGAGCGCATTTTATTTAATAATAATAATCTTACATTTTTGTACGGCACTAATTGTACTTTAAGCGATTTTGTTACTATATGACACTAAACTAACATGTAACCAAAAAGAGGACTTTACAAGAATCGCTTAAGTACTAACTACTATTCCTATCTTTCTGCGAGCATAAACTGTTATATAAAGAAGATAAGAAGAAGTAAGTTAAGAATTATAAATTAATTGTTTTGTTGCTTGTCTTGTGATTGTCAGAATAAATTTTCTTTCTTTCTTTCTATAACTAAATAAACAAGTCGGCGATAATTTCGGTGCGTTGTCGCCTTAACACCGATAGGCTATTTGTCCGTCTGCCCATCACAGACAATGCGGAGAGGCTTTCAAATGAACATGTAACATGGCACCTGCGACTGAACAGAGCTGACATTCCTCCGCTGCTAATTAATTAGAACATAGACTTTTAGTGTTAGTACCTACATACCAAATAGTTTAGTAAATTTCTATACAGAAACTAGATTTACAAATCAATAAACTAAACGTTGTTGACGACCCAATTAGTCCAGTGGTAGTTAATACTGCCTTCCTGGCTCCTGGGTTGAATCCCGATCGGAACTAATGTTTGTATGATGAGCAGGAACATTTGTCTCCGAGTCATGGATGTATTTATGTATGATGTATGTATTTACAAAAGAAAAATTGCTCGGAACTAGATGGCGCTGTGTCATAATGGCAATGTTAAAAAAAATTAGTAACAAATATTAATTATTTAGGCCCCCGGCAAGGTGGACTGACGACCAGGTTAAGGTCGCTGATCGCTGCGGAGCGATCGTCATGGCGATCCTTGGGCGAGACCTATGTCCAGCAGTGGACGTCTAACGGCTGATATGATGATGATGATTCATTATTTGCAGAGAAACATGAGAAAATTGACATGAGTTTGTGTGTTATTTTTGTTTATGTTCATTGCATCCTTATTTCACAAAGTCATCGAATAAAACATATATATCTGTAGTTCCCATTTGTTAGTGATTTCTCACACCTTTAAAATAAAATAAGTATGGTTTACAAGACCTTGCCTTTAAAGACAATACAAGAACAATTGTTCTACAGCTGTCCCATCCCAAAAAATATCACGTATACATACTTATGCATACAAGACCCCTGCGTGCCTCGCGAAGCAACCCGTTGGTTCCACATATTATACAAATATGTGTAACACAAGTCGTTATGGATATTGAGGAGCCCGATATTATTAAACCAACCGGTCTTATCTAGAATATTGGTATGGCCCAGTAATTGGGTTGCGAAGGTCAAACAGCAATCTCTATACGAATATGCACGCGCTGTGAATGGTGGGCCATGGGTAAGCTGATATTGAAGCTGGCAACCCATACTTTCATACTAATATTATAAATGCAAAAGTGTGTCTGTATGTTACCTCTTCACGCCTAAACCGCTGAACAGAATTAGATAACAATTTGTATGGACATAGTTTGAGACCACAGACAAAACCATCTTATGTCCCTTATAGGCTGGTTTTGTCTGAGAAATGATCTCTGAAAATAAATCTTGAAAAGTGAGGGTGCATGTTTGGAGGGTGGAATAAATAAGCAAATTGGATACAATTTCTAATTCTACACGGATGAAGTCGCAGGCAAAAGCTAGTATAATAATATACAATATCTGTACCAATTCATTATTCGACATTCCTCAACCTATACCATCTGCCAACGCCACTTGAAATCAGTAAACGGGCCTAGTTCAATAACCGCTATCGTTGTTTCGGCTTTATTTTTCACCATCGTAATCGATTCCATTTTTCTAATAGGGCACCAGGGCTCCTAATATGATGCCGTAAAATTATTAACAAAACAACAACAAAAATATTTGTGCAAAATTATAAAACATAAATAGTAAGAAAGGCCCTGATAATAACTCTACACTTCGGACTTAATATAGTCCGAAGGTGGATTATATCAGCCTCTGAACTATAGGTGTAACTAGTGGTGTGTCTCGAGTTCGAACCCAAGGCACGCAACACTGACTTTTCGGAAGTTATGTGCGTATTTATCACAAGCTCAAACGGTGAAGGAAAACATCGTGAGGAAACCTGCATGCTTGAGAGATTTGTTTCGATGGCATGTGAAGTCTGCCAACCCGCAGTAGGCTAGCGTGGTGGACTTTAGCCGAATCCCTCTCAAATGAGAGGAGACCCGTGCCCAGCAGTGGGACGTTAAAGGGTTGATGGTGATGATGATATCAGTCTCAAAATATCCAGCTAAAGATCTGTGTTCGATTTAATTGTTAGTCAATCCACTGTCGTATCACTGAAGTATTGGTCTGACTCCATTTTAATTATCGAAATATAAATAAATTCGCCTGTACGATTGGCCCATTGCAAGCTTTAAAAGTACTATAAAGGGTACACATTTCAGACGATCAAAGAATAATGGGGAACAGAATAGATTCTTTTTTTAATTCTGCCAGCGCTCTATGGGGTATGACTAGAGGGGAGCTCGGGCACCATGCCATAAGAAACCAGTAAGTAACGCTGCACAAGATTTAATATCCCTTTAATTACGGTGTTAACAAACAATTATTTTGGCTTTAAATGTGGTTTATTTTCCGCCGTCTTTCCTTATAGGATTAACGTGTAAATTCTAAACAAAGCGAAGTGAGAAATGAACGAGAATTTACGATTATATTTCAAAAGTGTAAAAGAAAGCGTCTATCTTTAATTGCGCAGTAAAATCTCAGATCAAATTGATGGATACGGTTGAACTGCCTTAATCTGGGAAAGTCGTGACCTATATGATTATGGACTGCCTAGTCATAGGTCCCCAGTTCGAACATGTCGCCCCTGGGATTCCAAAACCACATATCCATTATCACTGGAATGGTGATACAGTGGAGAAAAACATTATGAGGAAACCTGCATGTCGAAGGAAATTTCTAGATTGTTGGTAAAGTCGTAACTAGCCTTTGTGGAAATAACTGGAGGAAGCTTGCTTTTTGACTTCATTTAGTGGAGCTGGAGAATGTAGCTTAGACCTTTTCAATTTGAGTGGATACCGTTGCCCAACTGTAGGATAGTAAACGATTGGTTGATCATGATGTGTCTATGAGAACACATATCTCATACACTGGTGTATCTGTGCCGCTTATTGAACGTAGTCGTCATTTCATACCTGTTTCTTCTATGCATTAGTTAATGCTAATATGTTTTTGAATAACATAAATCACTAACAAAATGATTTATGTATATTAAAAGCTAATAAATCAATTACAAATTGGGCTCCAGTGCCGTTATTAATTGAATTGATAACGGCATTAGTTACAATATTAAAAATGGTTAGATTTTCCATGACTTCTGAAGTTATGACAAATGTTATTTATTTTTGAAAATAGATATTTTGGTGACACTTTTACGAGTCATATATAAGTTTTTCTTGGCGACGACATTTCTTGACTGACGTCCTGTGAGAAGAAATGCCGAAACTAACTCGGAGAGACATGGTCTCTTTTAAGTTGCAAACATTATAATCTTAAATCGGTTTAGGAACGACTTTCACCGAACTGGTTAATGGACGAAAAGTATTTTATATCAATATATTTTTTTTTAAAATTAAGGGTCGAAGGTCGAAGGTCGTTGAAGGTCGTTATTAAAGGGATCCTGTACTATTATAGTTTACAACGTACAAATATAAAAAAAACGTGTGAGTAATATAGGTCAACGTCCTAAATTGCCTTTTGAAGAAAGCACCGTGGCTATTCCCTACGAATGAATCTGTAGAATTTTATTTTAACGGGCGTTTTTATTCACCGGTTTAAATATATGTTACGTGCTTCCTTAAGAAGATCGTGGCATGTTAAATCTTTTGGCGGAAGAAATTTCTCCATACTTTTCTTGACTGGCATACACGCATTTAAGTTACGCGTATAACCGGTCATTGAGCCTTTATTCAGCAGTGTATTTTTATTCTTTGGTGATATTTATGATGGTAATAACTTATGTTAGGTTATTAGGCTTGGATTTTATCGCAGTTCGATGACATTATTAAATCCGTCACGTCCGACGTTTTGAACGCTGTACAACATTTTAATTGACAAGCAGACTTAAAATGGATCCAAAATGGGCCTAAATAGTTTTATTCCAATGTCTTATATTCGAGTAAGAGCATAATATCAGAATAAGAAATCAATTGTTCACGTAATGTTTTAACATCTTTAAGAGGTTGGTTTATTGTTAATTTTAGATCAAGACTCTGCATCTTTTCAAGCTTATCTCACAGCACAGCCTCATCTCTGCTACCCATTAGATCCTCACTCCAGGGGTCCCGTAATTTACGCTTGAATAGTGCCCAAAACCTTTTCCTAAATCATGTCCTCCAACTTAAATAATCTACGTGTGAACTTTCTCCCAGGATATATAAAGATGGCGATAAAAGATAACAAAGTCTGCGGTCAGCAGAATTTATGCCAGAAAAGACTAAAGTTGTGAAAATGTGCCTTTAGTGGCCATAAATATGTTTATGATAATAAAAAGCTTATCTTGTATTGACACGTCGCGAGTTGTTTTTGATCAAGACCGCTTGAAATTCAATATATACAATATTATTAATATATGTTACATAATATTGTATTACATTACATAAAATATTATAACATAAATATTAAATAAACAAATACTAGTATATAGAATATAAAGCCCTCTTCCTCTCTCCTAAAATGTGTTTACTTTGCTGTGCCCGACAGGGTCCATGATGATCTGATTTTTAATTTAAGACCATCTGTAAAATTACCATGGAATGCAATAAAAAATTAAGTATTGATATATATTTTTAATTATTAAAGCGTTTCTGTCGCCAGTTTTTCTTAATGCTGGATAGCCGCAGGTAATGTTTAATATGGAATACAGCGCTTTAGCGTGTTTCAGAAAAATATTTAAATATGTTATTATATGTATGTTTTTACGTTAGGAAACCTGCATCCTCGCGATGGCTGGCATATGAAGTTCGCTAACCGTGTGCTTGACTATAGCATAATCTCTCTCTATTAAAAGAAGACCCGTGCCCAACTGGGAGACGGTAATTGAGTTGATGGAAACGAGTAATATGGAGCACGCATTTCAATTACAAACAGAAGGTAATCATCAAGTATATGTGAGATTTAGAACTGATCTTGACTCTTACTGTACACGATTTTACGGAACAAAACAGTTAGGTTATAAAATCTTACACGAACACCCAGCCGCATAACAAAAAAAATTTAGTAAATAAGGTTCAGATCTTCTATGCAATAATGAACCGTATTTACATAATTTAGCAACAAATCGCGGTGGTAATTGTAATTAGTATTATAGGTCTTATCTCGCACATGTTAACCTGTCACGAACAATTTCTAGTGCACGCTAATAAATCGTGTATATTCTAGATTTATGATACCTACGCGGGTTTTGGTGCTATGCTCGCTACTTTGTCATTGTTGCGTTACGCCGTACACGATTATCAAATACGATATATTTTGATAAATGCATGTGTAACTACTGCCATATGTGTCAAGATAATGTTGCACAAAATGAACTATTTAAACTCGTTAGAATTTTTTTTTATTTTTAATACAAAGTCGATTTTTACGTCGTAGATATATTGATGGCTCGATTTTTGTGGTTGAAAAATTGGATTCTGTGTCAGGGTTCCTTAGTTCGTTTTCCGCGCAGAATATATTATATTGGTTGGGCCTACATACTGTGTGATCAGGAATGTATATGTGAGAATTCGTATTTGTAATAATGTCAACGCAAATAGGATTCAAGAGAAAACTCTGGTATATATTTTTTTAATATTGAATAAAAAAGTCATCAATAGTCTTCACTCTACCTGGTACTCGATAGTAGTCGCACACTACGTCGGAAGCAGTACATCATAAATAGGTCATTAACAATCTGTAATATTGCAAATAAAACTTAAATACGAGGCAAAAGTTGCAAATGGAGCAGACGAGGGTTAAAATGGAGATCACGTTTGGGCAAACGTAGGGTGGGATGCCCTGCGACACGAAAGACCGACGGTTTGATGAAGGTGGCTTATAGCGGCTGGATGTGAGCTGACCAAGATCGGGATGGTTGGCGCTCTTTAGGGGAGGCCTACGTTCAGCAGTGGACGGTACCAGGCTGATATATACACACCATCACGCCTGTCGTCCCCGAAAGGTTAGGCAGAAGTCTACTAATGTACACCCACGTATCGTCGGTATGTTTTAGGTCCCATGTAATTGGAGGCGAGCCTATTGCAATTAACCGGGCACGAATCCGAGCTGCTACTGAGAATTTCACAGAAAAACCCAATAACACTTTGCTCGACCTGGAAATCGAACCCAGGACAACTTGCTCGGCAGTCGCACTGTACGACCACTAGACCAACGAGGCAGTTAAATATATGACATAACCTTAATAATTGAGAAACGAATACTTATTAATAAATAATTATGTAACTCCATTGTGTTTTATATAGGTAATAAGTAAGTATATTCATTACCCAGTTTTTCCCCATGGGTGTATTAAAATACTTCAATCACCAGTTGTTTGCCAAGTGGTTGTGGTTATTGCACTATGTAACAATCGATTACTATAATATGCCATTAATGATACCTTAATGTAGTGTTGTTTATGTATGATGCTTTATTAAGTAAATGACTTAACAAAAAGACGTTTTTACGTTAAGTTTGGTATTACACTAAGGTGATCCTATATTAATCTATTGGTACCAAATAAATTATTTAAATCAAATAGGAAATTAAAATTGTTTTTGCATTTTTAAGTTCGATATTTTCGATTTGTATTCCCGCCCTCCTGTTTCAGTTTAAACTTATTATTTATATCTAGAATATCAGACTTCACATCCACGAAGTTGGGGATACAACAGTCAGTAACATAGTTTAATAGAAACTTTTTCAGAACTAGTAAAATAGAGCCTTAGTATTTCAATAACGAAATAAAACAAAACACTCAAGTTACAACGTTTGTTTCACGTACATCCTTGTATCATCCCTCTATATATATAGTGCAAGTTTCTGTAGGTATACTGTTTGTACGATCTATTTCAGTACTGTCATCTACCGCGTGCAGCCGGTTGTTTTGTTAAATTAATCTTTAAGCTTTACTTAGCCGGGGCTAAGTTGCTGCGCGGAATCGCAAATGAGTTTGCAGTCAGACCGCTTAATTCCAGCCTTTTGGCAGATAGACTGGTAACATTCAGGATTAGAGTTATTGATCTAGTGTCCCAAGAGTGGTTGCCAAGGGTGAGGGTCTGGTTTCGGTTACCAGGTCGCGTAGTGGGTCGATTAAGACTTTTAGACGACTTGATTAGCGCAGTAACTAAGCGATGGGTTGCGGGTTCGATCCCCAAACGGAGCAAACATATGTAAAATCTACAGGTGTTCTGGGTCTGAGTGTTTGTGTTTGAAAAAAAATTAATAACCTCTTTATCCGGACCACTGTTAACGAAAGAAAACTGAAAAAAATAAATTTATCGTTTCGTCGACACAATATTTTACACCTCATCATTTAATTTAAAAAATTATAGTAGAGAGAAAAATATATCCCTTTATTTCCAGTTACTTAATCCAACTTACACAATAGCAGGTGTGTGTAAGTTAAAAACGGCTGTAACTTACACATAACTGTAACGTAACTTAATTAGGCCGGCTACCCACTGCGCTGTGGTTAATGAAACGCGGAGAGCGCCGCAATTTGGTCGCCGCCCTCGATTGTAAGACGCCTAATAACGGTCAATTAGCCGCGGAAGATATGCTTAAATCAAGTTATGGATGTGTGTGTTGACTTAATATCAGTTTTGCTATTGTCAGAAACTGCGTTTGCAGGGGTCTTTGTAGAGAGGATGTATTTTTCATTCCTAATTTCGAATACTATTATTTTGGTCTTTGAGCCGCCCATAGCGATAACAAAGCTTAAGATAATAAGCTAATGTGATAGCCTTGTGGTATAACCAATGGTTTGTGAAGTCAGGTCTCAAATTAGATGCTAAGGCACGCACACTTTTCAAAAGTTACGTGATTATTTATCATATTGAAGAAAGCATTATATAGAAACCTGCATGGCGAAAGCATTAAGTGGCTTGTGAAGTCTCCCAACCCACAGTTAACTAGACTGGCATGCAATAACCTAATGCTCTCTCAAATGAAAGGAGACCCGTGCCTAGAAGTGGGACAATAATAAGTATAATCACATTTATTGATATATAAACATATACGGATACTTTACTGCATGTGTAGTTACGAGCAGACTAATTGGGTGTAAATATTAGGTCTCTTTATGTTACGATTTCTAAAAATATCTATAAGAACTGCTTGGTTAGTCTAGTGGTCATAAATGCAACTGCTGAGCAAGAGGTCTTGAGTTCGTTTCCCAGGTCGGACGAAGTATTCGATATTTCCATGAAATTCTCAGTACAGCTCGGAGTTTGGTTTCATGCCGGTTGATGACAATACGCGCGCCCTTTATTAAGACATACCGGCGAATGTGACGGTGACAGGCGTGATGGTATGTTATGTATGTATGTATAGTAAGAATTAATTTTATAAGTAACTAGCTGACCCAGCAAACGTTGTTTTGCCACATTATAGGGGTTGGTGGACTACCCCTAACTTTTAGGGGGATGAAAAATAGATGTTGGCCGATTCTCATAGATACCGGATAAGCACAAAAAATTTCATCAAAATCGGTCAAGCCGTTTCGGAGGAGTATGGCAACGAAAACTGTGACACGAGAATTTTATATATTAGATATGTTAATTAGAAAATGTCAAAATATAGCACTCCGCGTGTTATAAGCAGTTCCCGGCGACCGCGGTGTCAAACGACAAGGATTATCGTTAATTCAATTACTAATACAGCTAATTAAATTATTCATAGAATTTCAACCGTATTCCAATGTAACACAAACGTCGGAAGAAACTATTATTTGATCAATAACTGGCATAAACTACTTAATATATCATTTATAATAATTAACTACATCAGATAAAATATGGCTTAAAACAATAAAAAGTGGCATTTTGTCTGATGCATACGAATAATTAAGGCGTACATATCACTTATAATTAGTTAGCTTTATTTTTTTATTAGTTATTAATCATTATACATACGTATATAGCATAAAAATCATGAATTGTGTTTGTTAATAACAGAATGTTATATTAATATTGTTAAAATTTAATGAAGGAGAACAGACCCGTGCCCCGCAGTGGGGTAGTACGTATTATATTTATTTAATAATTCTTATAACATGTAACCCTTCAGTGACGATAGCAAAAGAAATCAATAAAGCTGAGAATCAATTAACCAAGATAATCGCATACAGAAAGTAAACAAAAACATCGGATAGTGTTAACTAGCCTATCAGAATTGCGAAACACACGCCGAACGAGCATCGAGAGTGTTAATTAAACAAATTCAAACATCGATAAAAACTCGATTGGCGCTGTAAACGGCGCTGATAAAGCTAACGAACTCTTTAATGAGTGCCGGGGTGCGGGCGTACCCCGCTCGCATTAACCCCACCCCGCCTGTGTATCACAAGAACAAGTGCTGTAAAAACTTGTATCGTTCGTGATGCATTATGTATGTGTTCATGGTTCGAGGGGCTATCGCGGAAATGTGGGCTATCAATTGTGTGAGCTGTTTGATTTGCTCCGCTGTGAGCTAGCGATGCGGACGATTTGGGGGATGCGTGGGATGGATGGGATGTCCGGTTGGTTATGAGTGTTATGATGGTGTGCCCTGTAAGGCTCAGTGAAGAATAAACCACCTTATCTACCCTCATAAGAGCCAGTCTTCATTAAATCTGCCTTTTTTGCGGTTGGCTTTCAGTCTTAAATACAAAGAATAAGGGAATTTATTTAAGTCCATAATGAATCCAGTTAAAGATGTTTTTATTTTCAGTTTTAGAGATAAAAATATATCTGTGCCCGTGACCATGGATGCTGTAAAGGAACTACAATGTTAGCATGAAAATTAGTTTTATTGATAGGTATATTATGTCAAAATAAGGTAAGAAAAGCTTTAAGATTTAAATAGTAAAGTTCTCCTTATTTTATCGGTGTGCATCCAGTGTTCATCGGGGTCACGCTGTATGTGACACTGGAACGAGTAATTTTTATACACATATTTTATTTTATTACCAAATTAAATTATTGTTTTTAAGAGAGGTTTGGGTCCACCATCTAAGAAAACTCTCCGCCTAAATTTAACTTATAGATTTATTTACCAGACCACTTTAAGTTGACTTTACACGAATATATAACCCTACGAAGATACAAATAGATACTGTTTTATAGAGAAACAGTAAATAAGCATGTGGTTGTCTAAGAAATAAATTTATTAATAATAACAAGGAACTAAACGTGGAATAGGTACAGGGGAAGACGCGCAATTTTAACCAAAATAATATTTTCAAACGACCTATCCACCCCTACACCATAGACAAGTAAATGAGGGAAAATATCGCCAGTTTTCGTTTAGGGGTGATACCGCAAAAATGTTTGATTTTATTTAGTCATTCATTGACGTGATTAATTTGTATTATCATCATCATCAACCCATTACTGTCCCACGGCTGGGCATGGGTCTCATATCATTAAAGAAGCGTCAGGCTATCCTCACGGGTGATACTACTGCGGGTTGGCAGACTTCACATGCCATCGATAAAATCTCTCAGGCATGCAGGTTTCCTCACGAAGTTTTCCTTTACCGTTTGAACAAGTGATAAATACCCATAAAAATATGTATGGACTTCCTAGTCTGGTCAAAGTCAAAGTCAAAATATCATTTATTCAAAGTAGGCCAAATTTAATTACCTCTTTTTGAACGTCCACAATAAAGACAGCCCCCAATAACGCCCGCCCTTCACGTCAAGTCAAGGGTTTAATGTCAAAAACTTAATACCTACTGCATTTTTTATTACCTTACTTTATATGTGGCTTAAAATAAAACTTTGTTTCTTTTAACGCAATTAATAAATTAAATAAATAATCCATATCCCATAATAAACTTCGTAAAATGCAGTTTTATTTCAATTGACGTATGAAGAATAATGTTAGGAATCTTTTTCATATTAATCGAATCAAATTATTATTAATCTACTAACGCCATGCCCTGACTTCTCGCGGAACATTAGTTTTTTTTTTTTTTTTTAATGAAATATAGCGAATGTGCATCACGGATAATGTAGCGTTCTAATGGTGAAAGAATTAGTCAGATTAGTTCAGTAGTTTCGGAGCATATTCAACACAAACAAAGAAATATCAAATCATTCTTCTTCATAATATTTGTATAGATAATCCTAACGTTTTAAATAAATAATCAGCGTAAATGCGTAAGTTTTCTGTGGTTCCAAAATCAATATTTTGTTAAAGACTATGTAATTAATATTATATTCTATTTCAACCCATTAAAAAAACAAATCACTCCATCATTTTTTAAATATTAACTGGCTAAATAGTCACTTTAATGGCTCAAATTTTCATATGGACAAATTAAAACTCTTAAGTAAACACACAGAATAAATATTACTTAAAAGAAAAATGTTTTCAGACTTTCCGCAAATTACCATTTCATTTACTTACGTGTCAAACAGACGCGAGTCTTGTAAATGACTGAAAACACTATTTCCGATCGCAATTTAAGTTCTGTTACAATAATTTTTAAACGACCTTATTTACATACAGTTGTTACTAAAATAAAACGGCTGTATTAAAACTTATGACTAAACCATCCCTGATTTAAAAAAAACATTTTTTTATAACCACGTCTTATCAATATTCAACTCAAAAACAACACTTTGAAGACCCGCAAGTAATAAGAAAAGTAAACTTACATCGGCGCAATGCGAGAAGTTGTCACACACAGAACACACGCGAGACACAAAACAACACACAAGCGGAGCCATGGCACACAGCAGACTTGTCAGAACCGACCATTTATCACCACCGGCCAAGGGGACATTAGTTACGAAACGTCAAACTGAAATAGAATTCACTTGTTTGTGTCCAAACACCACGTGCGCCTCACAGGGCGGGCCGCTCATATCTGACGCCACACTTACCTTATTAGACGAAAACGAGAAAAATACCACCACTCCACACATTATCTAATAACCATTCCTACATAAATTAATGTAGAATCAATGCAGCCATCCCCTTTGATGTTTCATGTTACGTCGAGCGTCGTTTAATTCTCAAATAAGTCTTTTAAACTGGGCCAAAGCAGTTTATTTTGTAAATGACACAATTCTCCATAGAACATGGCTTTAGTATGATTTATACTAGAACAACCCTACTGGAAGAAGTTTGCCACAATAGCTTTCAGCCAAGTGCAGTAATGTGACAATAAAATCAATATGGCGGGGTCATTAATTATGTTATATCAGTGTTACATGAACGCACCTGATGTAAAAGCGCGGGAAGCCCATCCGTCACGCGGCGCTGTGGCGGGAACGCGTCGCTATTCACTCACTGGCTTACAAACCCACTCGTTTACAAATCCATATCATTGTCACCCCGAACACTCGCGTCGATGGCGTCGCTTATAAAAAAAAGAGCGAAGATACGTAAAGTTTTGTGTCGGAGGTGTCACGGGCGCCGCGCGTAGGTGTCGACCAGCTCGCGAAATGTTGTCGGATGAACTGGAACCGGCGCGGTGTGTCGCGTATTTTTCTATTCTATACATTTGTTCTCCACTCAATCGTGTCATATTATGTTCGTTGAAGATCGGTGCTATTTTTAATTAGCCCTATATCTTTATAAATATGTTACGTGAGATTTTCCTCTGGCCACAAACAATCGCAGCTCATTTCAAAGGTTTATGAGTTTGAAATTTGTTCGCGTCTCGTTTACTTCTTTGATCCGTTTATTGGCAAGATTTTCTAATAGTGTTGAACATTTAAAATCTTTTAACTGTTTGAGTTTTTGTTGGTGTAAATATTTAGGTATAGGTAATGGTTTTGCGTTCACATTTACTTCATTCATATTCACGTACTAAGTACCGTAATTTAAAAGCCCCTTTAGTATGCCATCTTCTAAAAGATTCTCGAACAAATGTTGAACTTTTATACAAAAGGTAAATGGCTGAGTACATTTTTCTACTTATGTCGATAAAACGAATCTGTATCTAAATTCTCGCTACAAATATACCACTCATAAAAATAGGCGCACTTAAGTACTTATGGCTTTAAAACGAATTTAGTTCGCTACAAATTAACATTATCTTAATGTGGCAATCGAACCCGCGACCCCTAGTACAGTAGGCGGGTGTTGCGCTACTACAATATTTAGGTCATCGGTGGTATATATAGATATGACGTCGCAATGAAAAATGTCGTGAAATTTTTAGTCTTATTTTCGTATCAGCGAGGCATAGAGAATAATACGAGTTGTTAAATCTATGGTAAAAAGTTTTACCTACCAGTAAATAGGTGAAGGTAAAATTCATAGAGAGCAGCTGCTAAAAGGTTTGCGTTTAAAAACAAAATTAATTGGGAACCAGCATAACTGTCTCCATCATCATTATCATCATCGTTTCAGCTAAAAGACGTCCACTGCTGCACATAAGCGTCTCCCAAGGATATCCACGATGACTGGTCCTGTGCCACTGGCATCCAGTGGATTCTAGCGGCCTTTATCAACTATGAGTCCCGGTTAGGGCAAATGTTTGTGTGATAAGCATAAACATTTGTATCAGAGTCATGGATGTATCTATGTATAATATAAAAAAAAGATTATATATGTAGTATATCAACAAACCAGTATCCGTAACACAAGCCTCGTTGCTTACCTCGGAACTTGATGATCTTGTGTCAGAATGTCCGGGTATATGTATACATAATAACTAATATTTGTCGGAAATTATGGAAACAACCTTTTTGATCTTCGTAGGCTAGAAGCATTATTTTATCTGCTAGCTTTGGAAAAGCATATAGCCATTAGAATTGTTAAAATTTACAGTCTCAAAGCTGGGCACGAATCAACTCTTAAAATTAAATAGGTATTTTTTAGATAATCGTGCTATATGCCTCAGATCACATCAACACTTACCATCAGGTCAGGTTGTGGTAAAACGCCAACCTATCCTAAGTAAAAAAAAACAACGTTAAGCGATATTCCACCACGCTTGTCAATGCGAGTTGTCAAACTTCAGACACTGTCAAAAAATTCTCTCAGGTATGTTTGTTCTCCTCGTTACCGTGTTCTAAATAAACATACACATGTCCTACACCCTGCCTGTACAAATCTGCCAATTGGAAAGCGTCGTTCCGCAGCTCGGAGCTGACTCATCAACACACACGGAGAATGGCTCAACTCAAATTTTATGAACCTGTTTCCCTTAGCACTGGCTTTTGCATGAAACGTTGTATGTTTGCTGAGAGAGATTTTTTGAGGGCCACACAGTGATTTGTTATATTCATGCTAGGTCACACTCCGGACTCCGGTTTGTAGAAGTATCTTTCCAATGCCTACAATTAGTAAGATGAATGACGGTTGTAAACGCGTCAATGTGTGCGTAAGTAGATTGGGGTAGTGTTAAATAGTGCATATTTGTCTCTTTTACAACAGGTTATTCTCGTTGCGTGGGTGCACAAACACATTTGTAGATCGTACAAATATTTGACCCATATGGAGATCGAACTCGTAACTCGTAACACACAAGCCAATCGCACAGCCACTGCGCTAACCAAAGCGTCAAAAATGTATGATATTATTTTGTTCCGCTTTTTTTTATAGTGAATAGGATGCAAACCAGCTGGCGGTTCACCTGATGGTAAGGGATGACCGCCAACCATGGATATTTGCAACACCTGAGTAGAGATTGCAAACCGGGCCCGGCCGGGTCCAGCCCGGCCGGGCCCGGTGCCCTTTTAGACATCCATCGGGCCCGGCCATTCATACCGGGCCCGGTGACCGGGCCCGGTAGGTACGAGAAATGCAGCACGGAAGCCCCAACTTGTAGAAAATTGGCATGGCAAGTTGCCGTTCTCTTGCGCACCTCTCACCCCTGCTCGCTGTATGCGTGTTTTCTTTTCTTCACTTAGTCACAGTATATTTTCTACTGTGACTTAGTCTACGTTTGTCCTCGGTTGACGAAGTATGTGTGTTGCTCTGTCATTCCGTCGCCGCCGCAAGCACAGCAAGACTAGTTTATTATAGCTACTTTCAAAGCATCATGTTTTACGGAATATTGCTGTGGGGCCGTGCTGCAGACATAGAATCAGTCTTCTACTGCAGAAAAGAGCAATAAGAGCCATTTATAACCTAAGTACTCGTGATTCAGTCAGGGAACTCTTTAAAGAAATAAATATTATGACAGTTCCCTGTCAGTATATCTTTGAAAATATAATGTACATTGGGAAAAATATATCACATCATACGAAAAAATGTGAACTGCATAATTATAATATACTAGATATAAGTCAAAATGAGAAACATACCGGGTTGCAATCCCTACACCTGAGTCTTGCAAATGCGTTGCCAAACCCCTTAGAAACACTTCAGGTTTATTAAAATAGGGAGTTACTGACCTGACAGCAAACGGAATTCTCATGCTGTCAGAATAGTCACCCCCAATGAGCTCTGGTAACCTTACTCACTCGCAGAAAGACAACTTTTGTTGATTCACTGTGGTCTTCTGTAAGGCGGTACTTCCCCAGTCAGGCAGCTCAATTTGAGCGAGAAACCTCGCTATGCCCTACCTCCTACAAGTTTGTTTGTCTTTTGTCACTTGTTTTACAGACAACAATCTCTAAAGCTAAGTGCTGAAAACAAAGTCAAAGTCAAAATATCATTTATTCAAAGTAGGCCAAATTTAAATGGCTCTTTTTGAACGTCGACAATAAAGACAGCCCCCAAAAACGCCCGCCCTTCACCGCTTCCTAGTGTTTTTGCCGGGAAGAAGAAGCGGCGCAACAAACTCCCCAGCACATATTTGTGTCTGTTTATTTAATAAGTGATTCTATACAATACTATAATCAGTATACAATATAGAGTGCAATCATTACCTATGGTTATGTGAGCTAGCATATACCAATCCATTTTACCAAGCCGAGATATAAAAACTAATGATATAGAAATACAGAACAACCGATGATAATATTAACACACTCTTGGCCTCCATTTCTCTGTATGTGCCCGCTCACACTTACACATCTCAACAATTACATTTTACAAAGTAGACTGCTATCTTGGACTAATCCGGCGACCATCTACTGTTATCACTAAAATAGTCACTCAAATTATAATAAGCCTTCTTAATAAGGCAATTTTTTACTTTACTTTTGAATACGTCAGTCGGTAGATCCAAGATATCAGTTGGTATTCTGTTATAAATACGTATACCAACCCCCTCAAACGAATTATGTACCTTATGTAAACGGTGACTGGGGGCACACAATTTATGTTTATTCCGTGTATTAATACTATGAACGTCACTGTTTTTACAATAGGAATGTATATTTTGCCTTATATGTATTATGTTGGCATAAATATACTGCGATGCAACAGTCAAAATACCAATGTCTTTAAAACGTTCCCTAAGAGAAACTCGAGCCCCTAGCTGATATATGGAACGAATAGCTCGCTTTTGTAAAATAAAAATACTTTCTATATCAGCAGCTCTACCCCACAATAGAATTCCATAGGACATAATGCTATGAAAGTAACTAAAATAAACAAGTCGAGCAGTGTCTACGTCAGTGAATTGCCTAACCTTTCTGACCACATAAGCAGCGGAGCTAAGTTTCCCCGCGAGGCATGACACATGTGGGCCCCATTAAAGCTTGGCATCTAATGTAATACCTAAGAATACTGTAGAATTGACGGTCTCAAGTACTTCTTTATTGACAATTAAGTTGGGTCCTAGATTTTTCACGTTAGGCAAACTAAACTTTACACATTTTGTTTTTCTAGCATTTAGTACTAAATTATTAACTGTAAACCAATGCATTACCTGAACAAGTGCACTATTTACGTCGTCAAAATGATCTCTATTTCTATCTACTTTAAAAATAAGCGAGGTATCATCAGCAAACAGTACTACATCACAAATGGATCTCAGATAATGTGGCAAATCATTTATATAAATTAAAAAAAGGAAAGGGCCTAAAATTGAGCCTTGTGGTACACCCAACTGCACAGACAATCCAGATGATTTTGTATTGTTGATATTTACGTACTGTATCCTACCACTTAAATAAGAAGTTAAGATATTAAGTGCCTTACTTCGAATCCCGTAATGTGCAAGTTTACAAATAAGTGTTTTATGGTGGACACAATCAAAAGCCTTCGAAAGATCACAGAATACACCAATAGCGTTCTGCGAATTTTCCCAAGCGTGAAAGATGTGTTTCAGTAATGCAAATCCTGCGTCTGTTGTTGAACGACCCTGTGTGAAACCATATTGTTCAGAGTGTAGGAGGCTATTTACATTAAAACACCTTAGTAATTGCTTCAATAAAAGTTTTTCAAAAATTTTACTAACAGTTGGTAAAATGGATATTGGTCTAAAATTACAGAGTTCGTTTTTACTTCCAGATTTAAATAGGGGGATTATTTTGCTATGCTTCATTAGGTCTGGAAAAGTACCTATGTCAATACATTTATTAAATATTACAGATAAATAAGGAGAGAGTATATCTATCACTGATTTTAAAACAGTGACAGACATATCCCATAAATCACCAGTTCTTTTTAATTTTAAAAATTTAAATGTATTTAAAATTTCACTAGGAGTTACATGATTAAATACAAAAGTAGCTTGAGACCTATGCACACTTTCACGAAGTAAGTTTTCAGCATCGGTAGAAGAAGAACCTAAGGAACTAGTAGTAGTTATGGGTATGTTAGCAAAGAAACTATTAAAAGCGTGTGCTACATCAAAATCGTTAGTAAGCATCCTATTGTTATCAATTATCTCGAATTTATTCTCTCAGAGCACAAACAGAGCAGTGTCTTAAGTTATGGAGGAGGGGAGATTGAGTATAGTCGTTCTATACGATTAGTTATTTTGACGAATGTTATGTATGTTTCAAATGTTTTGCTTTTCTAGAGCAATCACACGATATCTACTCCGCATCTCGAACTTTAACTAAATTATGGGATTTACCATTTAAAAGTTTCATTAAAAATCATTGTAATAATTGTTGTTATTTATGCGTATATAAATATAAATAAGTAGTCAATGTGGAAATCAATTCTGACATGCGTGTGCGTATGTTCTTGCCTTCGATATTACAACAAGCTACGACTAACCGTGTACTCTGTACACCAGCAAGCAATACTTGCTGCAGCGCACTTTTCATATCCAATTTTGTACAAAGTGTTAACGTTAGTTAACTATATACATAGTAACAAACTGTGTATATAGTTAAACTAAAACTCTTATTTTAATTATATCCTATTTTTAACTATTTACAGTCAAATTTTTATAATTGTATATTTGAACAGTGTTATAATATATAACAAAATAATACAAGTCTGTTGTCATTTCTATTACTTATATTATACTATGCATGTGTCAACACTGGTAAAAACAAAAATTATAGTTGTCTGATTGCAACCGTCCACTGGTTTTATTATGGGCCCATGTCTGATGGTAAATGGTTACCATAGCTTATGGACATTTGCAGAGGTGTGAGGTTATATTATTTTTAAGAGATTCAGTAGCATATATATAAATATACGAGAACTTAAAGTTTAGAAATAAATTTAATCACGCAGGTGCCAGTATGTCATTGACGTGTACATTTATTTTAGTTTACTATAAGTACAAGCGATCTATTACTATAGCTATGCCGATTGGTATTTCACGAGTTGCCATGTGTGTCGATAATAATATATTATAAACTGGTGCCCCTTGTTTTTGGAGTAAATATCACGTTTGTTTTCGTTGTGAAATATTTTTGAAATTAGCAGAAAAAAAAGTAAAAATTGATTCCTTTTATTTTGCAAAACTTGTCATGTCTTCTGTATTAAGGCCAGTTAAGCAGGGATTTAAAGGATAAGTATATTTTACATGTACAAAAAATTACCTCTGCCGCATATTATCATGAATATATTATCATCTCGGCATTTATCACTATATCGCGGTTAATTATAATTAGTGCCGCCTATTATCATCAACTGGACACAGAACAAAACTCCACGGACCGAGACCACGGAATTTCTTAATAGAAAAACTCAATAAAAATTTGCTCACAGGGGAATCGAACCCAGAATCTCATGCGCTATAAGCTTGTAGCAAATTCAATCTCTCACTAAATTAGATCTGACCGCTGGCATGACCGGAATGTGTGACAGTTGTGACAAGCGCGTTCTGTCACTCAGTAAAATAAGTCAAAAGAATAACAGAGCCGATAAAATATACCTATAATCTTAATTTATTTTTATCAGCTAGCGTATTTTTTTTTGTAAAAACGAGCAATGTATTGTGTGTTATGATTAAAATAGAGTAAAAATAAGTTCCATACTTTCTTTATTTCATAGTCTTCATTTTGTATGAATTATTAAATAATAGGCTATATCTACAGCTGAATGACTATCCATTAGTTGATAGTCACAGAGCTTCATCTTGGGCTGTGTTCTCTAGTACCCAACCTGAACAATATCGCATTTTTTACATATTATTATATTATCTTATATGGATTTGTTAATTCGTTTTATAAACCTTTGTCACTAAGTAACTAGAAATTCGATTATGAATAACTATAGGCTGCTATTTAGAAGTACCCATTTTTCTACATAAGGACTTTGATTGGGAGGGTTTTGGTTTCAATGTCAAGGTAGTGCAAGCAGGTGCAACCCCTGCAAAGAGGATATTACCGTTTGTTCATACTCGCGACCTCTTGTTCCCTTATGATATCCTAGTATTCAGTGTTATGAACCACGTGGCCTGGATGCTCGTCTAGCCCTACTCCCCTCCCTCCTCCTACTATACTGCACTCTAAATATATAAATTTCGTATCTTTGTTTGCTTCTGGTATCCTGGTAGCGGATGGCCCAAATACGTGACGTCATTGGGTCTTTCCCATAGGAACAAATCTCGCAGAATATAAGCGTTAATCGTTGGGGCGCTACTCAAGAAGTTTGTAAATAAAATATTTTAAACCCTCCGATACATTTTGTGGTGACCATCTTGGACCAATTTTCATCAAATATAGCTAAGAACACTCGTGACTAACCTTTAACACAAAAAAAAAACAAAATCAAAATAGGTTCATCCGTTCGAGAGCTACGATGCCACAGACAGGCAGACACACACACACACACACACACACACAAACTCGTCAAACTTATAACACACGATCGTTTTTGGGTCAGGGGTTAAAAATTTAAATAAATGCACAAGTGTTTTATTTGGTTACGAAAGAAAGCCTACAACACTACGGCGTAGCGAGCTGTAGCCTACTTGACTTTACATGTGATACGGCGTAGCAAGATCTAAACCTTATTTAAAAAAATATTGTTATTACAGTTACATATTGTTATTATATTGCCATTACAGGGAGAGATCGAGGAGTGGACCCCGGTGGTCATCATTAGCATATGAAAGGAGGTACCCTTAAGAAACCAACTTCGTAACCCCCTGTTCAACGCCTAAAAAACACATGAATGTATTATCTACCTATCGAAAAATAATTAATCACATTAGAGTTAGCAACGCGCGTGCGACACGTCTGGCGTTGCAAAATTCCATAGGTTACCGTAACGCTTACCATCAGACGAGCCGTAAGGTTGTAACTATTGCCTAACTCTTCGGGTACGACAAACGAAATTATCCTACTAATATAATAAACGTGAAAGTTTGTAAGTATGGATGTATGTATGGATGTTTGTTACTCTTTCACGCAAAAACCGCTTAACAGATTTGAATGAAATTTAGCATAAAAATAGTTTATTACCTAGATTAACACATAGGCTACTTTTTATACAATATAAACGAATATCTTAGGAGTAATCGTAAAAAAATCATTAACTAGGCTACCACAGCTCTTTATCGCGTTTGATGTGTCATGTCAGTTTTGATAGCTTCTCCGTTGCTTACATAGTTGTTGCTATGTAGCGATATAGACTTCGCTATACACATAGTCGATCATTTATATATATTTATTTATTTATTCTATGAAAACGGGGGCGAAATGAGGAGGAGAAATTAGTATTAAAATGCGCGGGCGAAGCTGCGAGCATCGGCTAGTATATGTATATTATGTTAGAACTGTTCGTACGTCGGGCGATGCAAAGTGTTTAGTAAACGAGTCCATTCTTCCTAAGTAACTTGATTGTGGCTTGATTGGCGTTGTTTTCTTTCAATGTCAAGGTCATAAGTAGGTGCAATACTTTCATCGTTCTCTTGTACACTTCTGATATCCTAGTATTCAGTGTTATGAAACACGTGGCCTCGATCCTCGTCCGGCCCTGCCCACCGCGGTTCATCCCGCCACAGATACAGGTTACACATCCTTATTCGCTCCTGATATCCTGGTAGCGTATTGCCTGAAACACGTGACGACATTAAGTCTTTCCCACGGTAGCAAATCTAACAAAAAATAATCGTAAATAATTGGGGAGGTACCTGGTGGTGATGAATGGTGGAAAGGCTATATATAAAGGCTCAAGTCATACGTATTACAGTCGGAGTGAAATTTTAATCGGATTTAGTTTACATCACCCCCCCCCCCCCATAACAAAGCTTTCGACAAAAGTTTGCTTGCATATTTATTTCAGCATTTTTTTCCGGTGGTATGGCTTGTTTAATATAACATATTAAACAAGCGTATGATGCTGATTGGCAGTGAGTTACGAAACTTAATGCACAGGCAAAATTATAGATCTCATGTAAAAATGTCTACTGTGGCAGGCACAAAACCAACCTTTGAAAACAGAGAACAATGAATTCCTAATAAAAATAAATATACTCTATATATACTAACGATACTAACCTAGGAATCAAACCTAGAGTTTCGCGCAATATCATATAGCTTAAAATTCTGAGTAAATTAAATATGACCGTTGGCGTCACGGTGTCATGCGTGACGGTTGTGACATAAGACAAAAGAATAACAGAGCTGGGAAAATATAATCTTAATTGAAATAAAACTACTTTTTAAGGATTTTATCGCGGTATATTTTTGATATTATTTTAACCCGACGTTTCGGATCCTTTACAGCATCCATGGTTACGGGCGGACTCAGACGAGTCGTGACCATGTGTAGTTTTATTTCAATGTCTAATATTCGCGTAAGTGTAAGAAATCTATAATCTATATTTTTTTGGAACGAAGTTCCTTATCGTGCGTTGCGAAAGGAGGCTAGACGGAAAAAATTAAGACGAAAAGTTGTAACTCAAGGCTTTTTGCTATAGTAAGGTATTGTAAAAAAAATTTTTTTTTTTTAAATACAAGTTATTCATATATTGTGTATTATGATATAAAATAGAGTAAAAATAAGTACTATACTTCTTTTATGGTCTTTTTATGTATGAATTATTAAAAAAAATATGCTTCGTCCTCAGCTGAACGACTGTCCATTGGTGATTGTCACAGAGCTTCACCTTTGACTGAGTTTTCACTACTGCCTAACCTGAACAATATTGCATTTTCTACCTATATTACCGAGATTCGACACTAGGTAAGTAACAATTCAATTAATAATACTTCAATTCAATTAGTATAAGTGTTAATTTTTTCAAGAAATTTGATTCAATGTCAAGGTAGTGCAATGAGATGCAACCCCTGCAACGAGGGGTATAATTGTTCATACGCGTGACCTCTTCTTTCCTTATGATGTCCTAGTATTCAGTGTTATGAAACACGTGGTCTGGATGCTCGTCTGGGCCCACTCCCCACCACCCTCCTCCCACTATGCTGCACCCTAAATATATAGATTTCGTATCCTTGTTTGCTTCTGATATCCTGGTAGCGAAAGGCCCAAAGCACGTGACGTCATTGGGTTATTCCAAGTAACAAATCTCAAAGGAATAAGCGTTTATCGTTGGGACGCTACTGAAGAAGTTTGTAAAAAATAAAAATAAATGCAGCAATGTTTTACTTGGTTACAGAAGAAAACCTAACAACCCTACGCTGCGGCATTGCGAACTGTATGTAAGCCTTCTTACGAATAATACTTATGCTACGGCGTAGTTAGAAGTAAACCTTATTTTTTTTTATATTTTTACTATTACAGGGAGAGACCGGGGGAGGTGGACCCCGATGGTCACGCAACACATGGATGGAGGTCCGGGTCGTCTTAGACCAACTTCGTAATTCCCTATGCAACTCCTAAAAGCATGATGAATGTTATTATCTAGTGGTTGTATGTGCGACTGCTGAGCAAGTTGTTTTGGGTTCAATTTCGTACGACTTCGAGCTCAGAGTTTGGATTCGTGTTGGATTGATAGCAATAGGCTCGCCGCCCCCTATTACATGGAACCTAACACATATCAGTGAAAAGTGAGTGTACATACATCAGCACATTTCTGCCTAACCCTTTTGAACGGAAGACGCGATGGTTTGTATACTATGTAAGAACTGTTTGTACGTCTCGCGACGATACAGTGTTTAGTACACGAGTCCATTTTTCCCAAGGAATTTGATTGGGAGGTCCGAAGGCTTTGATTTCATTCAATGTCAAGGTCATTAAGCAGGTGCAATCGCGTCCTCTTGTTAACTTATGATATCCTAGTACTCTGTACGTTCTGTGAAACACGTGATTTTCGTTCAGCCCTGCCTTCCATTTGTTTCCACGTGTTTGTTGCACATCCCACAGATACAGATTCCATATCCTTATTCACTCCTGATATCCTGGTAGCGTATGGCCCGAAACACGTGACGATACTAAGTCTTTCCCACGGTAGCAAAACTCAAAGAAGAGCTACTAGCTACCTGGTGGTGATGAGTAGTGGAAAGGCAATAAAAGCAGGCTCAAATATTACGTTTTACAATTGGAGTTAACTTTTATCGAATTTAGTTTATAGCCCTAAAAAAAACATTCAACAAAAGTTTGCATAGTTATTTCAGCATTTTTTTTCAGGTGGTGGTATTATAACATAAACTAGCGTATGTATATATATGTATGTGTATAACTTCTCATCCCTGATGGGCAGTTAGGAGTATTGATGTACAGGTACAATAGAGCCCAAGTAACAAGGGGCCTATTGTGACAGACACAAAACCAGCCTTTCGGAACCGAGGACAAAGAATTTCTAATTGAAATAAATACTCCATCACAGTATGCTCTTCAGCCTAGGAATCGAACCGAGAGAGTCACACGCGAGATGGGCTTGTAGTGTTAAATTCTTGAATAAATTAGATCTGATCACTGGCATGTCCGAAATAATAATAACTGCGAAATATAATGACTATGGAATGCGTGTCAATTGTGACAAGTGTGTTCTGACACTCACTAGCGTATAAAACAAGACAAAAAAAACATAGAGCTGAAAAAATATTATTTTAAATATCATCTATTTTTATCGTATGGGAATCGAACCCAGACCTAACGAGATATTTACTGACGTGGGTTTTTAAATTTGCATTTTTTTGCATTCCGACCCTAGTTTTAAGTAGTGTAGTAGTGGGAGAAGAGACAAAACTGTGTGGAACTCTTAAAACGACCCCAATGTTCACCAGATCATGGAATTATACAAGGCTGCAACCATTTTTGCAAACATGTTCTTTTTTCCTAATGGATATGATTAAGACAGCTTTTATTTCAATGTCAAAATCGTAAGCAGGTGCAACCCCTGGGTTCATACTCGCGACCTCTCGTTCCCTTATGATATCCTAGTATTCAATGTTACGAAACACGTGGCCCGATTCTCGTCTGGCCCTGTTCCCCCGCTGCACTTTAAGATAGGGTTCATCCTCGTTCGCTCCTGATATCCTAGTAGCGGTTGGCCCGAAACACGTGACGTCACTGGGTCTTTCCTACGAATATCAAATCTCGTGATTCGTTGGGGGCTACTCAAAAAGTTTGTAAAAAAATAAATGCATCAAGCAGGGTTTTACTTGATAATGCAGAGCCTACTTACTATAAACTACGGCGTAGCGAACCGTAACCTTCTTACGTTTATTACAAGTGCTGCGGCGTAGCGTATGTTACCTTTTTGTAAGAAATTTAAATATTGTGACCATTACAGGAGTATGCATATTTAGATTCCAATAGTGGGATATTTTTTGCTAGTTCAATAAAAAGTTTGATAATCAGGTTTTGGCCCCCCGAACTTCAGGGCCCCGGGGCATTGCCCTGCGTCAAATATCTATCCAAAATTATATAATTAATCACATTGACTGCTGAGCTAGTTTTAAAGAACTGTTTATTGGTACGACAGACCAAATTATTTATTTTATTAGCACACGAGTCCATTTTTCCTAAGGAATTTGATAGAGCTTTGATTTCAATATCAAGGTCATAGCGAGGCGCCCCCTGCAACTCGCATCCTCTTGTTAACTTATGATATCCTAGTATTCGATATTACAAAACACGTGGCCTCGGATGCTCATCTGGCCCTGCCCACAACGCTGCTACATCAGAAAAAGTTCCATGTGGGCTAAAAAAAATATTATTAACCTCATTAGCCCGAAAACAATTTTTTATTTTTTTGTCATCTGCATGGGCCATTTTTTCCTGTACCATTAACTAAATTTACTTATTTAAGAAATAATTCTGTAATATATTTATAGTTGTAGCTTATTATTTGATTTTTGTTTGCTTGTCTTAAATGGACTCCGAAACTATACGACCGATCGGAATAATTCTTTTACCATAAGAATGCTCAATAATTGGAATGGTCCATAATTGTATCTAGCACTAAGCCTTACCACCTGTATTTAAATCATTATGGAAAGCAATAACGTTGAATTGAATTGAATTGCCATTTCCTATAGTTATGAACATCCTACTAATATTATAAATGCAAAAGTTTGTATGGATGTTTCTTACTTCTTCACGCAAACAGATTTGGATAATTATATAGTTTATTACCTGGATTACCTCATAAGCTACCTTTTACCTATATGTACTATATGGGTAAAGCCGTGCGAGGGCGAGCCAGTTAGTATGCTATATACATATGTATACTTATTTTATGTTAATTACTGTAATTGGTGCAAAACCGTGGTAATAAGTTAATAACTAAATAAATCAATAAATATTTTATTTAAAAAATAATTAGGGATAAAATATCTATATCTTAACCGTGCGAAGCCAGGGTTGACCGCTAGTATGCTAATAAACTTAGCTATTTTGCGGCGTGCCGTAGCTAATGTGAAAGTCGTGAGAAGGCTACGGTTTACGGCGCTGTAAGTTTGTTTGTTTGTAAGGCTTGTTTTCTTAATCCAATACATGAAATACCGCTGCATTCATTTTTAATACATAGATAAGTAACCTCCATACTATTACATAGATAAGTTATCTATGACCAATAAAAATTTACCTTCAGTTGTTTAAATAGTCCACTATTCATCACAATACCCCAACTTTTTACGCGTATTTTTTTCTTAGTCACTGTGGGGAAAGACTTAGTGAAATCACGTGTTTCGGGCTATCCGCTACCAGGATATCAGGAGCAAATAAGAATATGCAATCTGTATCTTCGTGGTGCAGCGCGGTGGGCAGGGCCGGGTGAGGATCCGAGGCCACGTGTTTCATAATATTGAATACTAGGATATCAGAAGCGTACAAGAGGTCGCCAGTATGAACAAGCAATGGTAACTTCGTGACAGGGGTTGCACCTGCTTGTGACCTTGATAATGAAATTAAAACCGTCTCAATCCTATTGCTTAGAAAAAATGGGGATGTGCAATTTACGCGTTGCCGTGGAACTAATAAATTAATAAATTTACCACATTTCAAAATGTGAAAGTGTCTAAAACAAAAATACTTATTATTGATGTGAAACATCTATAGCCGCACGTAAAACCGATTTCTGGCGTGGCGAAAGCGTCGCCACGAAATTTAAATTTGATTTTAGTTCTATTTTCAAGTTTACCTTTTTTTTCGAATTGTAAATTGTATTAAACCTTCTTGAGTTTGTGTTAATATGTTTATTTTTTAACACTTATATATTTTTGATGTGGAAAAAAATCGTAATATTTTATTTTATCATTATGACATATTTAGTTCCAATCACAATATGTTCTTTTCTGCATATTACTTTTACAAAATAATGTCGATGTTTCACATCTGCCAGGCGTCCCGTGACGGCTCAATTTTTTTTCTGTCGCGTCTGTTTGGAACGATACAACTTTTAAAGAGGAAATCATGAATGAAAATAACCGAATATCACGAAAAGAAAAAATATGTGCCTCTTTATTTTACGTATAGTTTAAATTCAAATGATAATTTATGTATATAAAAAAAATCAAATGTTGTCAATTAAACTGACTGCAGCAATGTTAATACATAATATAATTAAACGAATGCACCGTTATAGTGTTATTACATAGACTATCATAGATTTTCATCACACCAGACTCATTCACCTTTCAAACAGAGTCAAAATCGGTTCATCCGTTCGAGACCTACGATGCCACAGACGACACCTCGCCGTTTTTGCGTCAAGGGTTAAAAATATAACCGAAACAGAAAAATACATATAACTGAAACCTACATCAGTTTCAGACCTCAGACTTCTGACGTCCGCGAGAATGCAAACATAAACTGAAGTACACTGTATGGCCTCAATGCTTGTTCGTAGTACCAGTCAAATGGCCGCTCGGTTATATACAGAAATACATACATACATAAATATTAGTTATTTTGCTTCAAATCTAACATTTGTACAAAGAGAAGTTACAAACTCTGAACTTGAAATGTTGTTGCAATAATTGCTAGTTTTAAACTACGTACGTAGTACGTATTAATTTCACAAAAGCATTTATTTCAAGCACTAATAACCATTTTCGATAAGGATATTCTTATCAGTGCTAAATAGTGAGGAATAGAACCAAATCACGCGAGATGGGCCTGTAACGTTTTAAATACCATCACATTATCACGCCTATCGTTCCCGAAGGGTATTTTATTCTTTAATTAATTATTGTACAACACATATATTTAACAATAAATTTAGTCCTACATTTAAAGAATCATTTGTTCAGCGTGTTACCAGACGTGTCCATTTTTTCCTGAATTATTGATTGCGAGGGCTTTGATTCAATGTCAAGGTCATCAGCAGGTGCAACCCCTACAATGATGCTCTATCCTTGTTTGTTCATACGCGCGTCATCTTGTTAACTTATGATATCCTAGTTTTCAATATTATGAAACACGTGGTCTCAATCCTCGTCGAGCCCTGTTCATCTCACAGATAAAGATTTCATATCCTTATTCGCTCCTGATATCCTGGTAGCAGATAGCCCGAAACACGTGATGGTGCTGAGTCTTTCCCACGGTAAAAAAAAATTTATCGTAAACGGTTGTCGTACTTAATAATAACTACCGATGAATAGTCGACTAATATTTAAATTTAAAGCTTTTCACGTCATATGTATTATAACTAGTGGTAACTTCTTATCTGATATATTAATTTACCTAGTAAGTGGTTTGCAACTAGTAAAAAAAATGAATTGAGGAGAACCTCCTCCTTTTTTTGAAGTAATAAATAAATACATATTTTTACTTGGTTACATAAATAAGCATACGGCGAAGCGAAGCCGGAGTTTACTTATTATTTTATACCTATATAACAAGTGCTATTATTAACATTATGAAATTGCAAAATAATTTGTAAAGAAATTTCTGAATGTCCATTGTTTTACTACCACCTATATTTTGTTACTAGCTGTGCTCGCGACTTCGTTCGCGTGGAATAGCGACTTTCGGCAGCATTTTTTTTTGGCTAATTATCTGCTACGAGACGCGTTAAAAATATATTTTGTCTATAAAAATCAAACATTAAAGCGTTATGATAGAAAAAGGAGTAAACATAAATTTACTTTCTTTTTTCTTGTCTTTATCGGATGTGCCCCAAAACACCTCTGCTTAGTCCATCGGAGATAGAGCGTCATGGTAGTTACGAACGAGAAAATAGTAAGTAAAGTAGTAGTTGGAATCTCTGCTTAAGATGAGTCAAGAGTTAACTGCATCACGTTTTTGGAAAGCAATAAGTACCAGGATACCATGCGCCAGGAAGAGCATGTACCTAAATCTAAATACCTACACTCCAGACATAATACCTTCGCACGTGGTCAACTCATGTCACCTACATATGATACACAAAGAAATTCCTAAAAAAAGTATTTTTTATCGTTATTTATTTAAATTGCAGGGAAATAGTATTCTAATGTTTTTTTATGTCTATATTTTATATGTCTATGACAACACGTGAGTCGTGTTAAAGACGTGTGCGTGAAAGAGTAACAAACACACACCCACACATTTTTATGGGATTATAATATTACTGGGGATAATTTGATAATATAGGCAGCAAAAATAAATTAATTACAAATGTAGCAGACGTGTCCGTTTTTCCTAATGGATTTGATTGGTTGGGAGGGCTTTGATTTCAATGCCAAGGTCAGCAGGTGCAATCGATTCTATGAGCCTGTGTTTGTTTGTTTATACTCGCATCCTCTTGTTCCCTTATGATATCCTAGTATTCAATGTTATGAAACACGTGGCCTCAATCCTATCATGCTGCACCACACAGAAACAAATCTCGTATCCTTATTTGCTTCTGATATCCTAGTAGCGAATGGCCCGAAACACGTGATTTCAAAAAGCCTTTCTTCCCAAAGTAGCAAATATTAAAAGATAAAAAAAGAATACATAAGGTGGAGAACGCTACCTGGTGCTGGTATTATATATAACTGGAGGTAACTTTTTTATTGGATATAAACTGATTTGGTATGCAATGCGCAAAAAATAAATAATAAGACTTTAATGGTCAAATTATTATTGGTTTAGATAAACCCAATATAGGTAAACCTAGGAATCACGTAACATGGGCCTGTAGGAAATTAAATTTCTCATATCTTCTAATAGTTCCCTAAAGACAAAAAATTGTGTAAAAATACCTAAAGAAAACTACACACCCAATAGTAAATATGTAATGTTTAGTGATGAGATTGGACAAGGAATGGGTCAGTTATTGTCAAATCATATGGGACAAATAACTACCAATTTTTGTATGCCTGGGTTGGATTATAATAATATTGTTAACAAAATAATTGACTCAAATTTTAATCCAGACACCACTATCCTTATATTTGTAGGTAATAGAGGTAATGTAAACAAAAAAAAATGATTGAACTTTTGACCAAGTTGTCTAGTCTAAATGTACACAACATTGTTTTGTTTACATTTCCCTATTCAAAAAGTTTGCCAAAGGAAGAAAATGACATACGATTTAGGCTTAACCTATCTCTGCATACATTATGTACAAATAATTCTAAATTTAATTTGATTGACAGTAATAACTATGTGTGCAATTATTTTTATTTGACGAAAGATAAGTATTATCTTTCAAAGTACTGTAAGAGGCAGTTAGCTGTGTCTCTGTCATACTATTTTGATATTTTAGCCAAAAATATGGCTATTCAACATATTGGTTCTATTGAGCCTGTTTCTGACATTGTAAGTGATTTTAGTTTGTAAGACAACAGAGGTATCCTCTTGCATTAATTCATCCACCAATGATTGCGCCTCGAGTGATTGTATGGTAGACATAGGTCAGTCGGCGTGCAGCATTATGGATGGTAATAGGCATTGTATCAGCCTGGTCCACCAAAATATACAAGGAATAATGAATAAAGAACTAGAAATTGAATTATTTTTAAATTGTAACAATATAGATATTCTTTGTATCACAGAACATTGGCTGAAAAACCATCAGTTAATTTTTAATTTTGGTAATCACCAGGTTGGTAGTTCATTCAGCAGAGAGAATGCCATTCATGGTGGCTCCTTAATCCTATTAAATAATCAAATTAAATTTAAAGAGCGAAAGGACATAGTGAGCCTCTCTGTTGAGCGAACAATTGAGATAGCCTGTGTGGAATTAGAACGGTTCATTATAATAAGTGTATATAGGCCACCATCTGGGCTGTATGACTGTTTTGAAGCGGTGATGGATGAAGTGCTTTATAAAGCCTGTCATAGTACAAATAAATCGATTATTACATGTGGCGACTTCAATGTTAATTTATTAGAAAAATCAGGTTCCAGCATTAAAATCATCACCTTTTTCAGTCATACAATCTAAGTAACATATTCTTGGAGCCTACTAGAATTACTGCTACTTCAGCTACATGTTTGGATAATATTTACACCAATATTATACCAGATGAAAAGAAAATTATAAACCTACTGGACTCCGATCACTGTGGACAGCTGATCTGTTTTCATAGTGAAAAGAGAAAAGTAGCAAAAAAGGATATCACAGTTAATCCAAAAACACATGGTCGCTTGGAGGCATTTAAAAATAAACTTAGTCATAAGTTACCTTTATTACCCTATAATAGTGACCCTAATAAGCTTTATGATTCTTTTTTTAATATTTATTGCAAAGATTTTAATTCTACTTTTACACCCAAGACGATCAGAGTTAATGGAACTGCATCTTTCAGTGAATGGGCCACTGTTGGTATTCATAAAAGTAGGAAGAGACTTTATGAGCTGTACAATGAAAGAACTTATATCACTACCCCGGAGTTTAATTCTTATGTTAAAAGCTACTCCAAACTATTTAAGAAGGTTTGTTGTATAGCAAAGTCTCTTTATATTAGCTCGAAAATAAGAAATAGTAATAATGTTATTAAAATGACTTGGAATATTATCAACAGTGAAACAGGGAGATCTGTTGGCCGTAACAGTGAATATAGTCTTATTATTGATGAACAAATAATTAAATCAGACTTAGAAGTTGCCACCGCAATTGAAAATTTCTTTACGGGTATTCCTGTTGTGGTCACTAGATCCTTAAATTCATCACCCACTGTTGCAGAGAACCTACTTAGGGAAAACGTAAGCTAGCTTTATTGAATTTAATTTTAAACATGTTAACAGTAGCGATATTATTAAAACTTTCAATACACTAAATGTAAAAAAAACTGCAGACCTGTGGGGAAATTCTGTTGACGTTGCCAAATTTATTATTCACATTGTAGCACCCACTTTATCCTTTATATTTAATCAATGTATTGATAGTGGTAAATTCCCTGATCTTATGAAAAATAGTAAGATTATACCTTTGTTTAAGTCAGGTAGCACATCAGACCCTACTAATTTTAGACCGATATCAGTGCTACCAACATTCAGTAAAATTTTTGAAAAAATATTTTTAGATCTATTACAAAGTTTCTTTTACGCCAACAACCTAATTAATAGAAAACAGTTTGGCTTTACCAAGGGTCGTTCAACAACCGATGCCAGTGTTGAACTTCTAGGTCACATTTTTGATGCATGGGAAGAGTCACACGATGCCTTGGGTATCTTTTGCGATTTGTCTAAGGCATTCGATTGCGTTCTTCACGATACATTGATCAGGAAGTTACACCACTATGGCGTGAGGAACACTTCTCTGAATCTTCTTATTTCGTACCTGGGTAAGAGGATTCAGAAAGTGGACGTCAATGGAAAGAGATCCCCGGGGTCGGTTGTTACTATGGGAGTTCCGCAAGGTTCAATTCTTGGCCCTTTTTTATTTCTAATTTATATTAATGATTTACCCTATCTGATGGGAGATAATCAAGAGATAGTGTTGTTTGCAGACGATACCTCGCTTTTATTTAAACTAAAACGTCAGCAAAGAACTACATACGATGTGGACACTGCTATCTCGAAAGTGGTACATTGGTTCAATGCAAATAATTTAGTTTTGAATGAAAACAAAACTAAATGTATTAAGTTTACAACGCCTAACGTCAGACAAGTTAAAACCAGTGTACTAGTTAACGGTGGAGAGTTGGATCTTGTAGATACCACTGTATTTCTAGGCATTACCTTAGATGCTAAGCTTCAGTGGGGCCCACATATAGAGAAATTGTCGAAGAAGCTTAGTTCTGCAGCTTATGCCGTTAAAAAAATTCGTAATTTAACGAATATAGATACAGCACGGTTAGTTTATTTTAGTTATTTCCATAGCGTGATGTCATACGGCATTCTACTGTGGGGGAATGCTGCTGACATCCAAACTATTTTTGTGTTGCAGAAAAGGGCTATTCGATCAATTTATAACTTAAGTCCCAGATATTCACTGAGGGAGAAATTTAAAGAAATTGATATTATGACTGTTCCATCACAGTATATTTACGAAAATCTTTTATATGCTTACAAGAATATCAATCTCTTTGAAAAGCATTGTGATATCCATAATATTAATACTAGGAATAAGAATAAATTTGTTGTTCCTGCAACTAGGCTCCAGAAAATCAGTAAATCCTTTAGATGTCAATGCATACGCTTTTACAACAAAATTCCAACCCATGTACAGACATTAAGTCTCAGCAGATTTAAATCCTTTATCAAAAAGAGACTTTGTGCTATACGTTAAAAGATTACATGGATGATAAAACTGCTTGGGATTGAATAGTTCTAATGAACCGGGCTATCGAACGTCTTTTACTGTAATTTATTATGATTTGGACATTATTTTTTCATGACATTGATGTTAATTATTATTATTTATTTTTTTATTTTTTTTGTTGACATTAATTTATATCTTGACATGAATTGTATAGGTATACCTATAGATTTTTAATTATTATTATTATTTGACTTTATTTATTTTATATTTTTGACATTATGTTAATGTTATGTTTTGACATAATTATTTTATATTTGACATTATGTTGATTTTTATGCATTGGGATTATTTATAATATACATATCTATGTGAATGTGAGCACTTTGTAGGTAGATAAACATACGCTTACAAACTAATGTCTGGCGGCTTTGAGTTTTTGAAATGGCCTACGCAAATGTCCCGCTGATCTTGCATAGACGTGCGTCGGGTCGTTAAGCTCTCACAATAATGATTTGAGCTAAACGATGGCTGACGTATGCGTGCTGTCAGTATGGACAGGTCAACTCAAAGCTGCACTGGTGCTTTCTTCAAAAGGCCATCTCAGACTTTAACCTACATAGTCAGGCTCACATATTGTAACCAAAATGTTTGGACTTTAAAAGAGACCATGATTCTCTGAGTTTGTTTCGGCATTTCTTCTCAGAGGTCGTCAGTTAGGAAATGCCGATGTCAACTAGATACTAAAAAAAAAAAATGTACATGACTTGTAAAAGTGTCTTTAAAAAGATCTATTTACAGAAATAAAACAATCATTCAATCATTCATTCATTCATTCAATGAATTCTGACCACAGACATTTGAGAAAAACGCGGTATGTAATTCAGTAGTGTCAAACAAAAAAAAATTTAGAGCTAATTAAATATTATTATAAACTCGTCTCCAACTGGAAAAGTATAAATTTATGCAAATATCGAAAAATTATATTATGGATAAAAACAAAATATTTTATTTTACCACAAAAAAATTAATATTTTATTTATAAGCAATCTTGCAAAAAAGTATACAAATAATTTTATGTATCATATACATGGGTACAAAAGTAATTTAATCACATTGACAGCTATGCTTGTTTAATTTTATATAATTGTTTGTACAACGGCGCAACGTAGCATGTATTACTGTTTTTTTATGAGGTTTGATAGATTTGAGAGCGCTTTGGTTTTAATGTCAAGGTCATAAGCAGTTGCACTCCATATTATAACAAAGCTACTGTACACTTCTGATATCCTAGTATTCAATGTTAAGAAACACGTGGCCTGGATCCTCGCCTGGCCCTACCCAAAATGCTGCATCGCACAGATACAGATTTCATATCCTTATTCGCTCCTGATATCCTGGTAGCAGATGCCCCAAAACACGTGATGTCACTAAGTCTTTTTCCCACGGTAACAAATCTCGAAGAAAAAAAAAAGTAAGCGCAAACGATTTGGGCGCTACCTGTTAGTGATCAATAGTGGACTAATGACAGCCATCACACCTAATTTACTAGTCATGTTTATTTAGAAATTTGTAATAAAAAATAGGCAGGACCTACCAGGGGGATACTTTTTGTTTAGTATGCTGCTGAAACTTTGGCATTGTATTCCTAACCGGTTAAAACGTATATAAAAAGTCGTGAAATAAAATCTTACCTCTCGGAAAATTGTTTTTCACTATGTCCTTTATAAAGGACAATGTGACGATATAACTATAGCATTTATGTAGCACATAAGAAAATTTGGGAATGTAAATTATAATCAGGATAGGCTTGTAACTTAAAAAAAAATATACTTTCTTTTATATTATGGTTTTTTATTAGAAAATATAAAGAAAAACAACATAACTTAACATTTTCTCAAACAAAACTGTCAAAGTTGATCATGATTCTCCTAAAACAAACATAAATGAACTAATGAGCAACCTTATCAGATGTAAATTAGGATAATTGGTATCAGGTTAGGCAGAGATTAAAACGGAAGTAACTTATATACTCACTACTCTCATGAAAATTGGAATAACAATTCCGATTTTGCGTAAAACAGAGTTAAATATCATATTTTTTTACAAAAAACTGTTGTCTTTTGTCACATCCGCGTGTTGCAACACGTTTCTTTAGGATCATAGTCATATAAGTGTAAAGCTATTTTCTTACGAAATTCTTTGGAGGTTATCGGTTTTAAGACTTTAGGCTTCTTATGATTTGGGTAAATTTCTTCATTCAAATAAAATTACACGTGTAAAGTATCACTTAATTTTTTTTTTATATACCTAAATATCTGATAGAGGTCACTATTAAGTAAAATTAGTATTTTCGTAGAAAAATACAGCCGGAGATTTTTTTATTCTTATGTTTTCGTTTTGACGACCCAATTAGTCCTACGGTAGTTAACACTGCCTGCTGGGACAAATGTTTGTGTGATGAGCATCAACATTTGTATCCGAGTTATGGATGTATCTATGTATAATATGTATGTGTTTACAACAAAACAAAAAAGTATTTATGTAGTATATCAACCGAACACAAGCCTCGTTGCTTAGCTCGGAACTAGATGGCGCTGTGTCATAATGTCCAGGAATATTTATAATTATTTAGAATGCATTTACGAGAAAAGATAATATAATCGGCTCAGTGGTAAAAGCGTGAAAGCGTTCGAATTTATAATAATACTAGCTTTTGCCCGTGACTTCGTCTGCATATAATTAGTATTATACGGCATTTTTTTATATTTAAAGCGTTGGTATTGATGGCGTCGATTTTGTTGGCGTCGGTATTGTTGGCGTCGGTATTGATCGCATCGTGATTGATGGCGTCGATTTTGTTTGCGTCGGTATATGTGGCGTCAGTATTTATTGCGTGGGTAATTTTTGACGTCGGTATTGGTGGCGTCGGTATAAATGGTGTCCGGTATGGGTGGCGTCGGTAGGGTATAGCTGGTGTCAGTATTGCTGGCGTCGGTATTGGTGTCGTCGGTATTAAAAGAGTCGCTATTATTGGCGTCGGTATTGGTGGCGTCGGTATAAATGGTGTCCGGTATGGGTGGCGTCGGTAGGGTATAGCTGGTGTCAGTATTGCTGGCGTCGGTATTGGTGTCGTCGGTATTAAAAGAGTCGCTATTATTGGCGTCGGTATTGGTGGCGTCGGTATTGATGGCGTAAATTTTATTGGCGTCGTGATTGATGGCGTCGGTATAAGTTGCGCCGGTATTAAAATAGTAGGTAAATTTGGCGTAGGTATTGGTGGCGTCGGTTTTAATAGAGTTGGTATAATTGGCGTCGGTATTGATACAGTCGATTTTGAAAGCGTCGGTATTTGTGACGTCGTTATTGTTGGCGTCGGAATTTGTAGCATCGGTATTAATAGAGTCGCTATTATTGGCGTCGGTATTTGTGACGTCGGTATTGGTGGTGTCGGTATTGATGGCGTCAATTTTATTGGCGTCGGTATTTGTGGCACCGGTATTGTTGGCGTCGGTATTAATGGAGTCGCTTTTAATGGCATTGGTATTTGTGGCGTCGGTATTGGTGGTGTCCGTATTAATAGAGTCGCTATTATTAACGTCGGTATTTGTGGCGTCGGTATTTATAGCGTGGGTATTGTTAGTGTCGATAATTATTGGCGTCGGCATTGATCACGTCAGTATTTTGGCGTCGTTATTATTGGCGTCGGTATTTGTGGCAAAGGTATTCTTTGCGTTAGTATAGCTGGCGTCGGTATTGGTGACGTCGGTATAGATGGCGTCGATTTTATTGGTGTCTTGATTTATTGCGTCAATTTTGTTCGCGTCGGTATTTGTTGCATCGGTACAGGTGGCGTCGGTATTAATAAAGTCACTTTTTTTGGAGTCGGTATTTGTGGCGTCGGTATTAATAGAGTGGGTATAATTGGCGTCTGTATTTTTTGCGTCGGTATTATTAGCGTCAGTATTAAGGGCGTCGGTATCGATGGCGTCGGTATTGATTGCGTTGGTATTCGTGGCGTCGGTACTGATGGCGTTGGTATTGACGCGTCGGTATGGGTGACGTCGGTATTTAGGAGTTAGTACTGGTGGCGTCATTATTGGATGCGTTGATGTTGATGGTGTTGGTATTAATCGCGTCGGTATTTTGGCGTCGGTTTTGTTGGTTTCGGTACTGTTGGCGTCAGTATGGTTGACGTCGGTATTGATCTCATCGTTATTGGTGGCGTCGGTATTTGTGGCGTTGGTATTTATCGCGTCAGTACTGTTAGCGTCGGTATTGGTGGCGTCGGTATTGATGGCGTAAATTTTATTGGCGTCGTGATTGATGGCGTCGGTATAAGTTGCGCCGGTATTAAAATAGTAGGTAAATTTGGCGTAGGTATTGGTGGCGTCGGTTTTAATAGAGTTGGTATAATTGGCGTCGGTATTGATACAGTCGATTTTGAAAGCGTCGGTATTTGTGACGTCGTTATTGTTGGCGTCGGAATTTGTAGCATCGGTATTAATAGAGTCGCTATTATTGGCGTCGGTATTTGTGACGTCGGTATTGGTGGTGTCGGTATTGATGGCGTCAATTTTATTGGCGTCGGTATTTGTGGCACCGGTATTGTTGGCGTCGGTATTAATGGAGTCGCTTTTAATGGCATTGGTATTTGTGGCGTCGGTATTGGTGGTGTCCGTATTAATAGAGTCGCTATTATTAACGTCGGTATTTGTGGCGTCGGTATTTATAGCGTGGGTATTGTTAGTGTCGATAATTATTGGCGTCGGCATTGATCACGTCAGTATTTTGGCGTCGTTATTATTGGCGTCGGTATTTGTGGCAAAGGTATTCTTTGCGTTAGTATAGCTGGCGTCGGTATTGGTGACGTCGGTATAGATGGCGTCGATTTTATTGGTGTCTTGATTTATTGCGTCAATTTAGTTCGCGTCGGTATTTGTTGCATCGGTACAGGTGGCGTCGGTATTAATAAAGTCACTTTTTTTGGAGTCGGTATTTGTGGCGTCGGTATTAATAGAGTGGGTATAATTGGCGTCTGTATTTTTTGCGTCGGTATTATTAGCGTCAGTAGGCGTCAGTATTAAGGGCGTCGGTATCGATGGCGTCGGTATTGATTGCGTTGGTATTCGTGGCGTCGGTACTGATGGCGTTGGTATTGACGCGTCGGTATGGGTGGCGTCGGTATTTAGGAGTTAGTACTGGTGGCGTCATTATTGGATGCGTTGATGTTGATGGTGTTGGTATTAATCGCGTCGGTATTTTGGCGTCGGTTTTGTTGGTTTCGGTACTGTTGGCGTCAGTATGGTTGACGTCGGTATTGATCTCATCGTTATTGGTGGCGTCGGTATTTGTGGCGTTGGTATTTATCGCGTCAGTACTGTTAGCGTCGGTAATTGTTGGCGTCGGCATTGATTGCGTCAGTATTTTGGCGTCGTTATAATTGGCGTCGATATTGTTAACAACGGTAATTGTTGGCGTCGGTATTCTTGGCGTCGGTATAGCTGGCGTCAGTATTGGTGGCGTCGTTATTGTTAGCTTCGGTATTTATAGCGTCTGTATTGTTGGCGTCAAAATTGGTGGCGTCGGTATTGTTGGCGTCGGAAATGGTGGCGTCGGTATTGATGGCGTCGGTATTGTTTGCGTAGGTATAGATAGCGCCGGTTTTCGATGCGTCGTTATTGTAAGAGTCGGCATTGATAGCGTCGGTATTGATGGCGTCGGTTTTGATGACGCCGGTATTGATGGCGTCCATTTTATTTGCGTCTTCATTTATGGCGTCGATTTTATTGGCGTCGGTATTTGTACAGGTGGCGTCGGTATTAATAGAGTCACTTATTTCGCGTCGGTATTGTTAGCGTCGTTATTGATAGCGTCGTTTTTGTAGGCGTCGGTATTGATTGCGTCGGTATTGGTTGTGTCGATTTTTTTGACGTCGGTATTGATCGCATCGTTATTGATGGCGTCGGTATTTATTGCGTTGGCATTAATCGCGTTAGTATTGTTAGCGTCTGTAATTGTTGGCGTTGGTATGATCCCGCCGGTGTTTGTATCGGTATTGGAGGCGTCGATATTGGTGACGACGATATTGGGGGCGTTGGTATAAATGGCGTCGGTATTTGTTGCATCGGTACAGGTGGCGTCGGTATTAATAGAGTAGCTTTTTATGGCGTTGGTATTAATAGAGTGGGTATAATTGGCGTCGGTGTTTTACTCCCCAGTATTGTTAGCGTCGGTATTATGGGCGTCGGCATTGATTGCGTCGGTATTAATAGAGTCGATATTTGTGGCGTCAGTATTTGTGGCGTCGGTATTGGTGGCGTCGGTATTGGTGGCGTCGGTATTGGTTGCGTCGGTATTTATGGCGTCGGTATTGTTTGCGTCGGTATTGGTGGCGTCGGTATTGATGGCGTCGGTATTGTTTGCGTCGGTATTGGTGGCGTCGGTATTGATGGCGTCGGTATTGTTTGCGTCGGTATTGGTGGCGTCGGTATTGATGGCGTCAGTATTGTTTGCCTAGGTACAGGTGGCGTCGGTATTAATAGAGTAGCTTTTTTTGGCGTTAGTATTTGTGGCGTTGGTATTAATAGAGTGGGTATAATTGGCGTCGGTGTTTTACTCCCCAGTATTGTTAGCGTCGGTAGGCGTCGGTATTATGGGCGTCGGCATTGATTGCGTCGGTATTAATAGAGTCGATATATGTGGCGTCGGTATTGGTGGCGTCGGAATTGATGGCGTCGGTATTGTTTGCCTAGGTATAGATGGCGACGGTATTGATCGCATCTTTATTGATTGCGTCGGTATTATGGGCGTCGGCATTGGTCGCGTCGGTATTAATAGAGTCGATATTTGTGGCGTCGGTATTTGTGGCGTTGGTATTGTTTGCGTCGGTATTGGTGGCGTCGGTATAGTTTGTTTAGGTAAAGATGGCGTCGGTATTGTTTGCCTAGGTATAGATGGCGTCGGTATTGGTGACGTCGATGTTGGGGGCGTCGGTATAAATGGCGTCGATATTGTTTGCGTCGGTATTGGAGGCGTCGGTATTATTTGCGTCGGTATTGGTGGCGTCGGTATTGATGGCGTCGGTATTGTTCGCCTAGGTATATATGGCGTCGGTTGTTTGCGTCGGTATTGGTGGCGTCAGTATTGATGGCGTTGGTATTCTTTCCGTCGGTATTGGTGGCGTCGGTATTGGTGACGTCGGTATTTATGGCGTCGGTATTGTTTGCCTAGGTAAAGATGGCGTCGGTATTGTTTGCCTAGGTATAGATGGCGGCGGTATTGTTTTCGTCGGTATTGGTGGCGTCGGTATTGACGGCGTCGGTTTTGTTTGCGTCAGTATTGGTGGCGTCGGTATTGGTGGCGTCGGTATTGATGGCGTCGGTATTGATGGCGTCGGTATTGTTTGCCTAGGTATAGATGGCGTCGGTGTTTGCGTCGGTATTGGTGGCGTCGGTATTGGTGGCGTCGGTATTGATGGCGGCGGTATTGTTTGCGTCGGTATTGGTGGCGTCGGTATTGGTGGCGTCGGTATTGATGGCGTCGGTATTGCTTGCCTAGGTAAATATGGCGTCGGTATTGCTTGCCTAGGTATAGATGGCGTCGGTATTGTTTTCGTCGGTATTGTTGGCGTCGGTATTGATGGCGTCGGTATTGGTGGCGTCGGTATTGGTGGCGTCGGTATTGTTTGCCTAGATATTGATGGTGTCGGTATTGTTTGCGTTGGTTGCGTTAGTATTGATGGCGTCGGTATTGCTTGTGTCGGTATTGTTTGCCTAGGTATAGATGGCGTCAGTATTGGTGGCGTCGGTATTGTTTGCGTCGGTATTGGTGGCGTCGGTATTGATGGCGTCGGTTTTGTTTGCGTCGGTATTGGTGGCGTCGGTATTGTTTGCCTAGGTATTGATAGCGTTGGTATTGTTTAAGTTGGTGGCGTCGGTATTGGTGGCGTCAGTATTGATGGCGTCGGTATTGATTGCGTCGGTATTGGTGGCGTCTGTATTTTTTGCCTAGGTATAGATGGCGTCGGTATTGACGGCGTCGGTATTGTTTGCGTCGGTATTGGTGGCGTTGGTATTGATGGCGTCGGTATTGATGGCGTCGGTATTGTTTGCATTGGTGGCGTCGATATTGAATGTGTCGGTTTTGTTTGCGTCGGTATTGGTGGCGTCGGTATTGTTTGCCTAGGTATTGATGGTGTCGGTATTGTTTGCGTTGGTGGCGTCGGTATTGATGGCGTCGGTTTTGTTTGCGTCGGTATTGGTGGCGTCGGTATTGTTTGCGTCGGTATTGGTGGCGTCAGTATTGATGGCGTTGGTATTCTTTCCGTCGGTATTGGTGGCGTCGGTATTGGTGACGTCGGTATTTATGGCGTCGGTATTGTTTGCCTAGGTAAAGATGGCGTCGGTATTGTTTGCCTAGGTATAGATGGCGGCGGTATTGTTTTCGTCGGTATTGGTGGCGTCGGTATTGACGGCGTCGGTTTTGTTTGCGTCAGTATTGGTGGCGTCGGTATTGGTGGCGTCGGTATTGATGGCGTCGGTATTGATGGCGTCGGTATTGTTTGCCTAGGTATAGATGGCGTCGGTGTTTGCGTCGGTATTGGTGGCGTCGGTATTGGTGGCGTCGTTATTGATGGCGGCGGTATTGTTTGCGTCGGTATTGAAGGCGTCGGTATTGGTGGCGTCGGTATTGATGGCGTCGGTATTGCTTGCCTAGGTAAATATGGCGTCGGTATTGCTTGCCTAGGTATAGATGGCGTCGGTATTGTTTTCGTCGGTATTGTTGGCGTCGGTATTGATGGCGTCGGTATTGGTGGCGTCGGTATTGGTGGCGTCGGTATTGTTTGCCTAGATATTGATGGTGTCGGTATTGTTTGCGTTGGTTGCGTTAGTATTGATGGCGTCGGTATTGCTTGTGTCAGTATTGTTTGCCTAGGTATAGATGGCGTCAGTATTGGTGGCGTCCGTATTGTTTGCGTCGGTATTGGTGGCGTCGGTATTGATGGCGTCGGTTTTGTTTGCGTCGGTATTGGTGGCGTCGGTATTGTTTGCCTAGGTATTGATAGCGTTGGTATTGTTTGAGTTGGTGGCGTCGGTATTGGTGGCGTCAGTATTGATGGCGTCGGTATTGATTGCGTCGGTATTGGTGGCATCTGTATTTTTTGCCTAGGTATAGATGGCGTCGGTATTGATTTCGTCGGTATTGGTGGCGTCGGTATTGACGGCGTCGGTATTGTTTGCGTCGGTATTGGTGGCGTTGGTATTGATGGCGTCGGTATTGATGGCGTCGGTATTGTTTGCGTTGGTGGCGTCGATATTGAATGTGTCGGTTTTGTTTGCGTCGGTATTGGTGGCGTCGGTATTGTTTGCCTAGGTATTGATGGTGTCGGTATTGTTTGCGTTGGTGGCGTCGGTATTGATGGCGTCGGTTTTGTTTGCGTCGGTATTGGTGGCGTTGGTATTGTTTTTCTAGGTATTGGTATTGATGGCTTCGGTATTGTTTGCGTTGGTGGCGTCGGTATTGATGGTGTCGGTTTTGTTTGCGTCGGTATTGTTCGCCTAGGTATATATGGCGTCGGTATTGTTTGCCTAGGTATTGATGGCATCGGTATTGTTTGCGTTGGTGGCGTCGGTATTGATGATTCGAATGATGAGGATTCGAACCCGGGACCCTTAGCACAGAAGGCAGTGTTAACTGACGACCCGAATGACGACCCGTTTAGCTCAGCGGTATTTAACGCTGCTTGTTGTGCTATGGGTCCCGGGTTCGAATCCCGGTAGGGACAAATGTTTGTGTGATGAGCATCAACATTTGTTTCCGAGTCATGGATGTATCTATGTATAATATGTATGTATTTACAAAAAAAAAGTATATATGTAGTATATCAACCAACTAGTATCCGTAACACAAGCCTCGTTGCTTAGCTCGGAACTAGATGGCGCTGTGTAATGATGTCCAGAAATATTTATTTATTATTATTATTATTAACTACCGCTGGACTAATTGGGTCGTCAAAATATTTTACTTGGTTACAGAAGCCATACCAAACCGTAGCCTTCTTGCGCAAGTGCTACGGCGTAGCAAGTTACATGTAAAACTTCTAATATTGCTTCTTTTAATATTTATTTAGTTCTTAAACCTAATGCAATTGGATCAATTTACAATTACAAATGCCTCGTTGGCCGAGTGGTCTGGGTTCAATTCCGTGGTCGGGATAAATATTTGTCTGATGAGCATCAACGTATGTATAATACATACGTTGAATGCATTTACGAAAAAGGATAGTATATTATATGTAGTTTATATCAATGATCTTAGTATCCATAACACGAGTCTCGTTACTTACTAAATAGATGGCGCTGTGTAATAAATAACGTCTAGATATATTTAATTTTTTTACTAACATGGATTTTTAACTTTTTTTTAAATCTACTTTTAAGTAGCAAAATGATCAAATTAACTAATAATAAGACGCAATAATAAAACTGTAACCTCCAAGTCAAACAAAGAATAAATAATATCTATTTCTAGTTCTACCAATTCGGGTATTTTTATTGAAGCCTAAGGAGTTTTAATAGAAAGAAAAATCTTTAATTCGATAGTAAAAACACCACTTTTATTTTCCCATAGAAAATGTTCATAATAAATTTTGTCATAATTAATGAAAACTTATATCTGTTGGTTACTTCTTCACGCTTTAAACCTCTGTACTTATGTTTTTCCCGAAAATAATGCCTTAAAAAAATATGTATGTAGTAATTAAGTACCTATGCATCGAAAATGAAATTGATTTCTTTTTAATGTCAAGTTCAATTGATTTTTTATTTCAATGTCAAGTTCATAAATAAGCAAAAAAGTACAACTTGTGGAACGAGGCTACTGTTCACTTCTGATATCCTAGTACTCAATGTTATGAAACACGTGGTCTCGATCCTCGCTCGGCCCTACACTACCACGCTGCTGCACCCCACAAATACAGATTGCATATCCTTATTCGCTCTTGATGTCCTGGTAGCGTAAGGCCCAAAACACGTGATATCACTAAGTCTTTCCCACGGTAGCAAATCTTGAAGACAACAACAAATAAGCTTAAACGGGTGCGGCGCTACCTGGTGGTGATGAATATTGATGTTACCTGCAGGTAACTCTATGTCTGTATGGAGTAAATAACTGGTATAATTAAAAAAAAACTTGAGAGGTGTCAAGGGACACCCGGATGGAACGAAGAATTTGTGAAGGAATAAAATTGTACTTTTTTTTTACAATAGCTTACTATAGTAATAAAAAAATTAAATTCGTTGAACACATTCAAGAATCGACTTACTCGATTTATAATCACCAACAATTCATGGTTATCATCACCTTAATAATTGTTGGTGAATGCGTTTGACGATAGTAACAAGGGCATAATATAAAATTTTCCTGTATATTTATTTATATATTGGGTTCCTACAAATTATATATCTGTATATTCATATTCATATTCATATTCATATTCATATCGTTTATTTGCATTCCACAATGATAATAAAGATGGTAACAAATAATCTTATGCTAGACACAATTATGGACCCTGTAGGGCACAACAAATATTGCACATTATATATTGTAGACATCTATTATACATATACATCTATCATTACATATACATATCTTAATTTATATTCTATCTTTATTAATAAGATTCTATTAAAAATTTAAAATATAGTATAGTATAGTTTTGATTCCTTTGTTATTTTTGTGACGACGGACTCTGTAATATTTTTTTTTTCTTAAACCATGTTCTCATGGAAGTGATTGTAATCTTTATATGAGAATAAATGTCTTTAAACCTAAACCTATAGCAAAAAGTGTCGTTACAACTTTTCGTCTTAATTTTTTCCGTCTAGCGTCTATCGCAACGCGCGATAAGGAACTTCGTTCCAAAAATGCAGCAATATTTACTTGGTTACAGCAGCAACCCTACAAAACCTACTGTGTAGCGTGCCGCAGCCTTACTCAGGTGCTACGGCGTAGCCTTATTACAACTACTAACATTAAATTTTTAAATATACAGAATGACTTTGAAAACATGTGGCTATCAGGAACGACTACCCATTTATTTTAAAGTGTCGTCCTTATGAATATGTAAGTCCTTCCCCAGTACTAAAAAAACTACCTAACTTCGGTAATCGGCTCAGTGGTAAAAAATTGTATAAAATAGCATGAAGACATTCGCATTTTTTTACTGTTTGTTCTTGCGATGAGTTTTGCCTGAGATCACGAGTTAAGGGATGCATCACGTTTTTGGAAAGCGATGAGTACTAGGATACCATACGCTAAGAGGAGCATATTGTTTCAACGTAACAACATACCTACACACATACAAGGGAAGCATAGTACCTACGCACGAGGTGAACTCGAGTCAACACTGTGATACACAAATATCTGAAAAAAAGGATTTTCTAATGTCATTTATTAGAATTACAGGGAAGGGAAGAGGCCTCCTAATGAGTTTTGATGTCTTAGTACTAGACTTTACCAACACGTGAGTCACATGATGCCAAAACGTGACGCACCCCCTCCATCTATTTGAGTCTACATAATATTGAAGACCGACGGAATAATAAAACTTAGAACTTCTGAGCAAAAGTTTGTATGGATGTATATGTGTATGTTTATTACTCTTTTACACTAAAACCATTGAACTTTGCAAGAAATTTAGCGTACAGATAATTTATTTTACCTGATACCTGGTTTGGCTCGCCCATATGCTAGTTGTTATCTATATACCAAGCCAGCAAAGCCACAGGAGGCAGCTTGTATAAAAATGAATACATATGCATGTAGTATCTACGTATCGAATATAAATTTGACAGCTGAGGTTGATTATTTTTTTAGCCTTTTTTTGTAGATACATTGGTGGTTCAGTATACGTGTCTAAATGAGACGGGATGCATTGATTTCAATGTCAAGGTCAAGGCACATAAACAGGTGCAACCCCTGCAACGAGTCTACTGTACACTTCTGATATCCTAGTATTCAATGTTATGAAACACGTGGCCTCAATCCTCGCCCGGCCTTGCCCACCGCTCTGCACCACACAAATACAGATTGCATATCCTGATTTGCTCCTGATATCCTGGTAGCGTGAGGCCCGAAACACGTGATGTCACTAAGTCATTCCCACGGTGAAATCTTGAAGAAAAAAATATATATTCGAAAACGGATGGCGTACCTGAGTGAACTTAATAAAAGCTCTCGTCACAACAAAGGTAACTTTTTATCGGATATACATCACTTATTTTGTTTATAATATTTAGGGGACAATGTACTTACTCTGAGGGAACATATATTCAAAGCTCAAAAACGCTGCATAAGGGCAATGAGTGACATGAAAATTACAGAAAGCTGCGTACCTATCTATGTTTAATAAGTCCCTAAAAGTGCTAATATTTTCATCGCAACACATTTTCAAAATGGTCGTTTTTGTAAAGTCAAACATGCAGCTTTTTAATACAGTGTATACAAATATGTTACTTGTTGCTGGCTATCATCATCATCATGTCAGCTAGAGGACGTCCACTGCTGGACATAAGCCTCCCCCAAAGATTTCCACAACGACCGGTCTTGGGCCATCTGCATCCAGTGGATTGCAGTGACCTTTACCAGGTCGTCGGTCCACCTTGCCGGAGGCCTCCCACGCTGCGTCTTCCAGTTGGTGGCTGTAAAATACGGCCTTATTAAAAAAAAGTGTGAAATGTATGGACCCAATCTATTTATTTAACAAAATATCCGATGGAATAAAAAATGTAACTTAAAAAAAATACAGTTTTATTAATTGACAAATGTTATTATTCTATTTGCATTTTTTTAAATGATAAAGACATACAAGAATAATAAAATAAAATTGTAATTTATCTTGTTGACATATTCTAATTTATCTTCTTCGTGATATTTTGTTTTCAGCTTATTAAACACAAATTTAGCATGCCTAATTTAAGGGTAGAATCAACAAAAGTAAACAACACCTGTATCAGGTACCTATTTTCTGAGCAAATAAAGAATAATAATTATTATTATTATAAAAAATAAATACAGCAATATTTTATTTGGTTAGGAACCTTCTTAAAACTATTGCATACATACCTAGGTAACCCATATATAATATTTTAAAGAAAACAATATATGAGTACAAAACTTCACCTACTAACTATTATTTAATATTTTGTATACAGCAGGTATTGGTGAAGAAAATTTGAAAATAAAATTGACAACTAACACAGCTGTCAATTTTGTTTTTCTGTTTTATTTTTATAGCTTTTCTTGTCGGTTCATCGCTGAAACGTATTTAGCAGTCGTGTTCATTTTTCTTAAGAGAGGGGATGCTTTGATTTCAATGTCAGTAGGTGCAATTGCAATGAAACTGCTAATCACTTCTGATATCCTAGTATTCAATGTTATAATACACGTAGCCTCCGATCCTCGTTCGGCCCTACCCACCACGCTGTTGCGTCCCACAGATAGATAGATACAGATTGCATATCCTTATTTGCTCCTGATATCCTGGTAGCGTAAGGCCTGAAACACGTGATTCTTTCCCACGGTGACAAATCTCGAAAAAAACAACAATAAACGGTTTTAACTGTATGCATACCTGATGGTGATGAATAGTGATCTCATAAAAGCTCAAGCCGTCTTACAACTGGAGGTAACTTGTTTATCTAATATGGAGATTAAAAAACAAATGCAGCAAATATTTTACTTGTTTACGAAAGCAAGTCTACAAAAACCCTACTGCGTAACGTAGCCTTTCAAATTTATTTAGCAACATTTTTTATATTGTGTTTGAATTTTACAATTATTAAATTTTAAGAATAAGAAGCCTCTTTACCAAGGTTCCAAGGCGTAATAATGTTTTAACTTTCTACTAACATTGTTCGTAAACATTTCGTTTCGTTTGAGTTTGTTTTGTGATATAAACTAAAAAGAAATTAATTATGAGTCCAACGAACAAAATATAAAATTTCCACTTCAGAGCTACTGAAGGCGACTCAATATATGTTTTTACACTTCCCCAAGTACTTACACAATATAAACACACGCGCGAAATATTTTTTTACAGCCTAGTAGGATAAATAGGTCGTGAGTTCGATCCCCACACGTAACTAAAATGAATTTTTACTCAGTGTCACACGCGAGCAATATGGGCTTCTTGTGAGCTAGCATCTAAATTAACTAGACCACTGGCATACAACAAACTCGTTCTATCACTCAACAGAGTATAAAGTGAGAGGAAAAAAAACATGAACCTGTATTATTTTAATCTCGTTAATAAAAATAAATAAATAGGGACATTATATTCCCAGATTCAGCAAAGGGTATTTGGTTTAATTATGATATTCTCAGTAGTAGCTGGAAGTTAGGGTTGATGGCAATAGGTTCGCCCCCTATTACAAGCGACCTAAAACATACCAGCAAAATGTGTGTGTACATTAGTTCACTTTTGCCTAACCCTTCGGGAACGACAGGCGTTATAATATATGTAGGTAATCAATTTTTACTCTGATCTTGCGATGATTTGCTTGAAATGAGTCACGAGTTAAGGGATCCCTGCATCACGTTTTTTTAAAGCGTAGAGTACTAGGATACCATGCGCCAGGAAGAGCATAATGTTTCAACATAACGATGTACCTACGGGCTAGACATAGTATGTACTTAACACACGTGATCAATTCTGCCGTGTTAACAAAAAAGGGCACAACTAACATTTTTATCGAAATTGAGTTATACACATATTCGGAATCAGGAAAAAAAGGCCTATCTGCTCAATTTTTTGTGTATTTCTAGCAATAAAACAAACAAAGATAGCTTAAGCTTAAAGGGCACAACTGCACCATTTATTAAGATTTTGTATAGAAAAAGGTCACAACGTGATATATGTCTTCTACTTCACATTTATGTTTTTAAAATATTTAATAGAAAAGGCATAATTGGCGCATGCCAAATATGAAGGGCTTATGTGGCAATTGTGCAATTTTTTGTATACCGACACCTTAGCAAGAAATCTAGAAGCAAAGTCACAACTGGCAGTTGTGTCTTTTCTATTTACCCTACGCTTTAAATTTTATACATAAAAATAGGCACACTGGCGGTTATGCCTTTACGATTTAACATTTCTAAAGAGGGATGAAGTGCGGTGAGCGAGATACGCGAGAGATTACGCCAGTTGTGCCTAACGTGTCACGACGAGTCCACGCATCATTTAAAATTTAGTATTTTTGTTTTACCAGAGATAGTTTTTTTTATTTTGTGAAAATATTTTAGAAGATACTTTTTTCAAAGAAATTTGATACATAGTGCCATTACTAGTAATAAGAAGTTGATTCTAGTTTATGATTGTGATAAAACTACATAGTAGTTGATAGACTATTTGTTATTTTATTATTTTAGCCCGAACTGTCCCAAAATTGAGCAAAGGCCTCCCCCCTCTTCTTCCATGCCAGTTGGTTGCACGCGACTGTGGACCAGTCTGGTTGAAATTTATCCAAATTGTCCCGCCACCGACGACTTGGGCGTCCTCGTCGTCGCCTGGAAGTGGGATGCCACTTAGTTGTTATTAAACCCAGTTCTGGTCTGGCATGCGGCTAATATGGCCTGCCCAGTCCCACTTAAGTTAGGCAGCTTTCTGGGCGACGTCGGTGATCTTAGTTTTGGAGTGCAGTATACTGTTTCGGATCCGGTCGGTCAATTTAACTCCCAGAATACTACGCTCCATTGCTGTTTGGCAAACCTTGAGTTTGACCTTTTGACTTTCTGTCGAAGACCAAGTTTGGGCACCGTAAGTAAGAATGGGGAGGATGCACATGTCCATTAATTTCCTTTTATGTTTCATAGGTAGGCACCCTTTCATGAAGGTTTTTAAGGACCAATAGCTCCTCCAGGCATTTTCAACTCGTCTTTCAACTTCCTTGTCTTGTCTTGCCTGAAAAGAGACTATTTGGCCCAGGTATAAGTATTCTTGGGCATGCGCTATTTCCACGCCATCGACTTTAATTGGTCTCTTGGTGCTATTAGACATAACTTTGGTCTTTGACATGTTCATCTCTAGGCCAACCCCAAGGCTGGCGAGTTTAAGATCCGCGAGCATTGTGCCGAGTTCTGCTGATGATGTTGAGAACAGCACAATGTCATCAGCAAAGCGCAGGTTCGTCAGTCTTCGCCCTCCGATATCGATTCGTTTGTTTGCCCATCTGTCAGCCAGCTTGCGGAAGACCTCCTAAGGGGTGCTAGTGAAAAGTTTTGGAGACAGAGGATCTTCCTGTTTGACCCCCTTGTAAATGTTAAAAGTTGGCCCGGTTGTGTGAAGATGGATTGTTGCTGTACTACATGTGTTATAATAATTATTAATGTTTCTGAAAACTAGGTTCATTTTCTTTATTTTGATAAATATTGTTTATATTTCTTACTTGATTTGGTTGTCTTACTTGATTTTTTATGGAAAATAATTTTGTGCTAAGACGCATTTCTAGTAATAAAAATTATAGTCGGGGTGGGCAATTTTGTAGCTCAATTTTAATTCGAGATTTTGATTAAAATGTTAATAACTTAGTTAATTATTATAGTTTCTAATTATGATTGAAGGTTCCTACTTTAATAATATGATATTTATTTTGTTAACTTTTTGAAATAAACGTCTGATTTTCTTGTAATTACTTTATTTTATTTATTAAGAAGTTACCTCTACTTCCCTACTTAATATTGACTGACCAGATTCTAATGAATTTTTAATGAACCTCAGGCTCTAGACTATCTGTGTAGTGTAAAGCTTGAGCAAGTTCATAGGCTAGTTTTTATTCCGAAATTTCCGCGGGAACGGGAACTAAGCAGGTAAAACCGCGAGGCACAGCAAGTTTCTAATATTTTACTGTATAAATCTATACGAATAATAATACAGTGAAAAGGCACAATTGAATATATGTGCCTTTTCTATGTAACATTATAAAAAAATCCTCAAAATTTTACATTAAAAAGGCACAATTTGTTGTTTGTGCCTTTTAAACGTAATATTATAATGTATAACTTAATTTTTATGTTAAGATAAAAAAAAATAAGCTAATTATCTATTTTATGCATTAAAATAAAATAAAAAATATACTATGGTCTTATATGTACTATATAAATGCAAGTATTGCCATTCGCAAAATTTCGGAAAACATAGTTTATGGGTGTTTTTTTCAATAAAAACTAAAAAAATATTCAAACTCTATTTTCTCAATATTTACTGAATGTTAGTTATGCCCTTTTTAATTACGACGGCAGAATTCATGTCAACATTTTGCTACACAAACAGAAAACCTGAAATTAAAGATTCTAATGTTATTTATTTCAATTACTGACAAAGCCTTCTTGTGAGTTTTGATATTAAATTACATACCTATTTTATTTATTTACTAACATGGATTTCTCGTTTTACTTTTTTTTGCATTCTTATTCATATTTTAAGTAGCAATACGATCAATAATAACGTTGAACAGAGACGAAATAATAAAGGTCTAAACTTCCAGGTAAAGTTACAAAGAATTTGTAACTTATATTACCTTCTAATTACTAAAAATAATAATTGATAGCTGTGTTTGTTTAATTTTGTGGCCATTTATGTAAATCGGTGGCACGTATCAGGCGTCTCCATTTTTCTTAAAAGCAGAGCTTTGATTTCAATGTCAAGGTCATAAGCAGGTGCAATCCCTGCAACAAGGTTACTATTGTTTGTGTGCGTCCTCTTGTTAACTTATGATATCCTAGTGTTCAATGGTATGAAACACGTGGCCTCGTCTGGCCCTGCCCAGTACACTGCACACATACAGATTTGATATCCTTGTTTGCTCCTGATATCCTAGTAGCGAATGGCCCGAAACACGTGACGTCACTGGGTCTTTCCCACGATAATTGCAGAATATAAAAAATAAGCTAAAGAGACGGTTGGAGCGCTACCTGGTTAGTTGTGAATAATGAACTATTATAATAAAAACTCGTACAATAACAACCGATGATTACTTTTTTATAGAACACTTAAATATTTAAGAGTTTTAAGACTATAATGATTTCATATTTCATTGAAATATACTGACTTCTTATTCCACTTATCTTATGAATTATGATATAATGATGATGATTTGAATGTTATAATATTCAAATTATCATCATTATATCAACCATTTAACGTCCACACTGCTGGATGTAGGTCCCCTCCAAAGATCGCCACGACGACCGGTCCTCTAATCCTGTGACCCGATCCAGCCGATTCTAGCGTTTTTACCTGGTCATCGGTCCACTTTGCCGGACTCGAACCTTCAAGCCCCATCAGCCATCAGTTCTTTGAGTGACATTTAAAGAAAACGATATTATTCAATAGCAAAATAAGAGATGCTGTAAATATGTGTAAACTGTAATCCAAAAAGTTGGTTTAATATTATGTGTAAAATAGATAAAAACAAGTATTTTTGTCAACAAAATTTGAGCTCAATCTGTGTAAAAACTTTTTGAGTATTTGAAACTTACACAAATATATATCGAAAGACTACCTTCCACTCGCAGCTTTGCCCGCATGGCAAACGATGAATATATGTAGATGTGTTAACCCAGTTAATAAACTACCTATATGCCAAATCCCATACAAATCTGTTGAGCGGTTTTTGCGTGAAAGAGTAACAATCGTCCACACACAATCCATCCATAAAAACTGACGCGTTTATAATGTAATAATAGATAGACGTATATTGGGATGATTTTAAAAGATAATGTTTCTGTGTAATTCGTTTATCTTAGCTAAAGTTACAAGTCATGTCGTTAGTCAGAACATATCGCCTACACACACACATGGTTGTTTAGGGGTGTCTAGACTGTGTGGACACTGCAAGCACGTGTTGTGGGGGCCACTCGGTACTAGGACATCAAAAGACATCAGGAGTTGTCGACACACTAATATTAGGTACTCATACACAAACAGTACTTGTGTTACACACATGCCTATAGTTGTTACACTTAACTATCATGAAACTTGAAAAAGTTTGAAAAAGTAATATTAAAATAGTAATATTGAAGTCGTCTGTGCTGTTCATGCTTGACCATGCCCATGGATGCTGTAAAGAATCTGAATCGTTGGGTTTAAATAATATCAATATACCGCGATAAGATATAATATTAATGTTATGTGCTCTAAAATATATATATAAATAAATCCGTAAAGAATAACAAAAGTACGGAAACTTTTGTCAAGAATAGTTATTTTCTATCCATCTTACTGTCAGTCTGCCCGTGTCCATAGATGCTGTAAAGAATCCAAAACGCCGGAATAAAATAATATACTTAAAATCCATAAGAAAATAGTGCCTTATCCAAGTGATTTTATTTGAAAAAGTATAGTTTATTTTTTCAACATGAAATTCAAAATTCAAATGTTTTATTCGAACTAAACCAATATCACATATGGGTGGGTTGCTTTTGAATTATCAACACTAGTTACACGGTTCCAAAGGCCTTATGGAGAAGAGCAGGCAAGAAACTCCATAGATATACTTTTAAATAAATTCTAAATTAGAAAATAATTGAATTCATTTACTAAGTTGCAGGCGAGAAAATGATGGATGATTATAATTAGTGTACCTACAATATGATGGGTTTACAGATGTCTAATTAATATTATAATTAATTTCGGTTTATTTATTTTTTTAAGTTTTTATAAAGTAGTTTATAATTATTTATAGTACTAACAATTTAATAAAGTGATTTTTATATCTCTTAGACAATATTTTTAAATGTTAACTACCACCAGATGGCGTTGTGTGATGTGATGTACCTACCAAGTTCACTGTATTTTGGCATCTTCATAGTTGCTATAATAAAAAGCTGGACTGTCCATCTTAGAGTTGAAACTATATAAACAACTATACCAAAATTAAAAACATCGTCTTTTGATATCAGTGATCAGTAATAAAAAATAATTTTATGTTTATTATAATTATTTAATAATCCGAAACGTTGGGTTAATAATATCAATCAATATACCGCGATAAAATCAATAAAAAGTGTTTTATTTCAATGTCATTCGCCAAAGTCGATAAATTTTACAAAAAACTACCAAAAAAACGCCCTCTATATTTTGGTAGAACTAATAATAACCGTGGGAAAAGTACGACAGTGGAGACGCCACGTGTTAAACGGGCATTCGGTACCAGGAGTCCATGGGTTGGGAGGAGTTACATATTATGTTGCACCGAAAATCAATAAATCACACCAGACAGTGCATAGATAACTACGCTACGATGAGCTTTTATGAATGAAACCGCACACATGCATTGGTTTCACACATGCATGGACTGCATACATTCATAGACCGCACACATGCGTGGATTTCACTAGGGTGGATACAGGCTATGTATATTTTTAAGTAGGTATGTACATTTATATTGTTCCGAGTGCATAGCGTGCACAGACCCTTCCATAAAAAGGTCCAATTTCTGCGCACTTTTTTAAGAATAGAAAATAATCGAATCTAAATGAAATAAGATAAACAGAACAACAATTCAAATATTTTTTTGTATTTTCGTATTTCTGCATTTTTTTATAAATATACACATACTAGGTATCTAAAAAGATACATACTATTAGTTCAATTGAATTCATATTCATTTAGTTTAATTGAACTTCAGGAATATTTTTTTAAGAAGAAGACTGGCAGCATTGATTGCCACAGGCCCGCCTTTAGGTCACGCGAAACGTGACTATTTCTATTTAAAAATGCAAATGAAAACCTGACTTTAGATGTCAGTCAGAACTGAACCAAATTGAAATGGGACCACATGGGAAGCACAAGCAAGAATTATCAAAATCGGTTCTCCAGTCGAAAGTTAACTATGAGGTAACAAACATAAAAAAATACAGTCGAATTGAGAACTTCCTCCTTTTTTGAAGTCGGATAAAAATGAAAATATAACGTTAACCACATAGCTACACCATAGCACTAATCAATAGTCTTAAGAAAGCTATAGTTTGCTATGCTGTTAGCTTGCTTCCGTTACCAATAAAAATATTTTCTGCATTCATTTTTATTTTTTACACACAAGGACAAGACACGTGTTCTATATCCAATAAAAAAGTTATAATCAGTTATTGTAATTCATAGTTATGATTTATTTTGTTACAGTTTTTATTAATCCACTATTCTTCACCATCAGGTAGCGCCCAAACCGTTTATGATTTTTTTTTTATATTCTTCGAGATTTGTCACCGTGGGAAAGACCCAGTGACGTCACGTGTTTCGGGCGTTGCGCTACCAGGATAACAGGAGCGAATGATGGTACAAAATCTATTTGTATATGGGGTATGCGTACTTGGATATCGTATATGTATGGGGGGGGGGGTGCAGCGTGGTGGGCAGGGAGGGCCACACGAAGCCAGGCCACGTGTTTCGTAGCTTTGAATACTAGGATATCATAAGTTAACATGATATTAAACAAACAATAGTACGCACCCTTGTTGCACGGGTTGCACCTGCTTATGACCTTGACATTGAAATCCTACTGAAACAAACAAGCACAGCTGTCAGTGACATTATTATATTCTTTGGTAGGTAGTTATGTCAAACACATTCGAAACAATAAATTTTAAATGTTATGTTGATCTCAATTAACTATATAACATGCTAGTTAGTATGTTACAATGTGTACTCATCGAATCCTAGAAAAGGCTATTAACTTAGTAATATATTCCACACCTCTCAAAACCAATATTTTAACACGTAGAAAGCATTAGCTGTTATTTATGTGCAGTTTTATTAATTGGTCTAATTATTTACGAAACGTTTTACGACTTTTAAGAAGTATAAATTAAAGTTTTACCTCCTTGAACCATTCGACCCGCGGTCTCCTCATAGTCCTATGGTACTAGTATTGTAGTTTATTATTATTATAGTTTTAATATAATCTTTCAATTTAGAGTCGACCGAATTCTAATTTCAATCCGTTATAAGTTACGCGTATTAAATCGGCTTCAATTACAATCACCATCACACACAGCGGATAATTCGAAGAATTGAGGAGGTGGCAGGCTGTGACGCACATCAAAATCTCCCCAAGATCACCACCGTAGGTACACAAAATAATTGGCGCAGTCGATAGGATCCACAGCGGCTCAGATAAGTGACAATCCTTTCAATCTCGTCCTGACGTCGCACGTCGTGTCCTTTTCTAAGGATTTAATGTGGTTCCCAAAAACACGCTGAATATTGAAGGTAGAATAAAGGACTATACAGCAACCACACTGTATAATAATTATTTATTATACAAATTATTTATTATACAAAGAAGTAACCAACTACCATCCGAATTATTTCATACATTCTTCATTCTAGATAAGTATACTTCTATATTCGATAAAAAAGTGACTCCCAATTGTCATTCTTATGAGGAGGATTTTTATTAGTGTAGCGTCCAAACCATTTACGCATTTTTTTTTGTATTTTTAAAGATTACCGTGGGAAAAACTTAGTGACGTCACGTGTTTTGAGCCAATCGCTACCAGGATATCAGGAGCAGTGAAGATACGAAACCTGTATCTCTGTAGGGTGCAGCAAACATGGCGGGCAGGGCCAAGACAAGAATCCAGGCCACGTGTTTCATAACATTGAATACTAGGATATCAGAAGTGTACAAGAGGACCCGAGTATAAACAATGGCAGCCACGTTGCAGGGGTTGCACCTGCTCGCGACCTTGACACTGAAATCAAAACACCCAGTCTGGTAAATACGTGGCATCAATGCACAAACAATTATATTAAAAGAAAGTATTTACTGCTGCAATGTAAATAATAAAATTAATTTTGGGTAGGTAGATGATAGGTACATATTATTATTTTTATTTATTCTTTGTGACTTTATTCAGTGGTTTAAATTAAAACCTTAGTATTATTCCGCCTATTAATAGTTATTATTGATAAAATTGCTACCTTACATAAAATCGTAGGATGTAAAAAAAAACGGAATATTTAGGTATATTCAAGTCGTAAGGGCGTCGGACAAATATGCATAGTTAGCGTTTTTTTACTAAGATACAAAATTCATAAGGAGGCTTTTTAGTGTAAATCCAATAAATAAAATTTAAAAAAAAAAATTTGTTTGTGTGTCAATGTTGACATGAGTAGACCACGTGTGTGTGGTACCGTATCTGGTTTATTTATAGGCACATAATATTCATCGTTAAGTTGAAGCAATATGCTCCTTTTGGCGCATGGTATCCTAGTACTCACAGCTTCCCAAAAACGTGATGCTGTCCCCTTAATACCTCGTGACTCATCATCTCAAGCAAATTCCAAACGTCTATAAGTTCAGACCATATTCAATATAAAAACAAAATTGAACCATAAAACTTGTCCACCATACATTAAGGTGGAAGGAAGGTCCACGCTAGCCCGCGAAATTCAAATTTTCGTACGTTTTTTATTTGTCAGGCTGCATTGTATAAAATATGATTCGCGCCTGTAATAGGTATTTAGCTACAGAATTATAACCTGGAGCTTCCACCTTAAATATTAATGGTAATTGCCAGATTAAATAATAATGGTAATTTTAAAAGATAAATCAAATCCTGATTGCTGCAATATTATCTATCATCTACTACGAATAAATAGCATCAAAAATTCAAATTAAAGATTTCATTCAGTCCTATTAACATCGACCGGGCGCGAATGCTGACTGTGCTCAGCTGCTATTGAAAATTTCAAAATCGTACCCAAATATTTTGTCGCATTTATATTAGAATAGTAAGTTTTTTTATTTACCACAACGAGCTTACAGACCCCTTGGTAACCCATAAACATCATTAAAATACAGCTAAAATATAACGATAGTTACTCAAGAAGCCCTATTTTTATACCCGACTGTGGAAATATTTTGAGACCACTGAAGTTCTCCTAATGACTCCTGATATCCTGGTACGAAAACGCCTGCCTGAGACGTAGAAACGCCTTCATTTTCCCACGATATGTCTCAGAATCTATTTGCTTATAAAAACGTGGGACAGGATATTCTAGGGGGTCGAATCGCTGGAGGCAGGTACTTGGGGTTGTGGTTTTGCTCAACAATGAATTGCTATTGGTGAAAACTTAAAATGTATATTAATAATATGGGCAGGGTTAAACTAACTGTAGTTTTTATATTTACTAAATTAAAAATAAGGAACATGTTTTTAATCATTTATCATTACCACATTAAAATGTGATTTAATTTTATATTTGGTTTTTAAAGATACGAAATTCATGTTAACTACTCCATTGGCACAGTAGCTGAGAGGTTGAGTTCTGATTCACGAGTTGCAGGTTCATCTTTACGGAGCAAATATTAATAAGATGTCATAGAAAAACAATTAATAACAAATTGTTAGTATGTAAAAATAATTATGTAAAAGAAGATATTGAAACTTGTAACCATAACAAAAATACATTTAAGCTGAGTTTGTTCATTATTTAATAAATACATAAACTTTTAACCACTGTCAAATTGACGATGATATTATTACCAAACAATCTGTCAACTATCAAAGTTTTGGTTACAGTTTAAAATAAAACATACATAACCGCCCTTATAAAGTTGCTATCACCTGTTATCCACTCCTGTTGCCCTGGTATATGATGCTCGATAACACGTGACGTCAGCTAGCGTGTCCCAACTCCCAACCCCTAACTAAGGGTGGTTCTCGGAACAGATTTTTTTTCTGTTCCGTGGGGTGGGCGCCCTGATCCGTCGGTAGTTCACTCGCCTACAGACAAATGCTAATAATTAACTTACTAATAATACTTAGTTTATTTTCTGAATAGTACATAAATATCTTAAATATAAAAAAAACTCTATAAAGTAAAACAGATTAAATACATATTGAATATAACGCAACTTAAAAACTTAATTATATTGAATCTTATGTATAAAAATCTCGGGTCACAGTATTTGTCGCTGAACTCCCCTGAATCGGCTAGACGGATTATTATGAAATTTTGTATGTATATTTGGTGGGTCTGAGAATCGGTCGTAGGATATTTTTAACATCCTATATATAAAATACTTATTACACTAGATTTTCACTCTTCTAGCACCAACTCCTAAAATATGGCAAAACAACGTTTCTGGGTCAGCTAGTATAATTATGTATAAGAAAGACATCGAAATAAAACACTTTTCCGATATTTATCGCGGTATATTGATATTATTTCAAGCCCGACTTCACAGATCTCATAAAGCATTCATTCGCGGTTGGGTGTATTGAACTATTGATATTAAAAATAACTAAAACCTACAACCCTTTATTTTTAAATGAACGAAGCCAGATTACACTGGCGCACGCGTCTCGATTAAAAACATTTGACCTTAATTTTGCTAATTATTTTAACTGTTTTCCATTTTCGACAAACCTACATTGACCTCGCACACATGTTATCAGAATATTTTACTACATTAAAGATTGTATTACCGTTTATTTTTAAGTGTTTATGGAGTTTCTTTACGGATTCCACTCTAGATCAATTATTATTATTGGAACCACCCTACAACTGCATAAAATCGAAAAAATTTTTTTGTTGAAAACCTTTCGATTTGGTTGATTTGATTTGATATCAGTATACCGCAATCTATATTATAATATACTTTTAAAAGTAGTGTCAAGTTAAATTCAAACTTTGTGACTTACAAAACTAATAACTCTTATTGAAACATAGTATCCTAGTATATCAATTGATCACACCAAAGTACTAGGTATTCAGGAACGAGCGAGAGGAGACGTATGACGTCACGACGTGACGTCACTTACAGCGAAACCTTGCTCTCAAGGTCAAGGTCTCGCGTGGTCTAGCTAGCTTACCGTAATAAGACTGTATGCTCAACATATAACATAATATAAATATTATGTCTGATTCTCCCAATGCAGATAAATTACTCATGAAGGTACTCCGAAAGTTCGCTGGTATGTTTTAAGGTCGCATTTGTGTGATTACATAACCTTCTGTGGACCTAAATATTTTCTAAGGTCAGTTAAGTTGAAAAACCTATATTTATTTAATTTAAAGACTGAAGATAAATAAGGTCATCATTAATACTTTATGACTACGCAATTGCTACGAAGCGCTACGTGCCTACGGCGTAGCATGAAACATGAAATAAAACTACTTTTCACAGATTTTATCGCAGTATATTGATATTATTTTTTCCTATTACTAAATTCAGTTTCATTTTAATGTCATACATATCTAACAATACCAAAACTAACAAAAAGGCGCTAAATTAAAAGATATTTGTGCAACAAATATTTTTATTACTCTCTTCTAATGTACCTTTTTTACCGTGTTTGTATTGATTTTTCTTATCACATTATAAAGGTTTACTGGTTCCAATTAGACGGTGTTTACAGTCAATGGACGAAGAGGTCAAAGACTATCTCATTGATAAATCAGATGAGTTTACTATAGTGTCGGCAAAGCTCATATGCGTTGGTGCAACGATCACACCTCTTGATATGTTCTGTTGTCCTAGTACCTTTCTCCAAAGAACACGTGGCCTCAAAATCATGCAATCACTCACGTCATTATTTTCGAAGGTTTGGCAGTAGCGACTTGAGGTACATCTATAGTTTCCGTGTATGTTTATAAGTAATATGTAAAACGAAAGAATAATAAAAACTAATCTGCTTATCAATCAATTACTACAGAAAATATATATAGAAAACAATAAATACGTATTAACGTTAAACGCTAGACCGATTACAATGAATTAATTAATGTAATTGAAAAATTAGACTTTTCGAAAATTATTTTATTGGGCCCAACTCAAATAACCTACGTGCATATTTAGGATCAGTAGCCCCTAACAATCATCCTACAAACATGACTATGATGTAAAATCTCAATTATTATTAATATTACAAAATGGCGCCTAATATGCCATTTTAAAAAGTTAATTGGCCGCCATACTATACTGAAGTTGATCATTCGATTTGATGATTTGCTTTTCACTATGATTCAATAACGCGGTAATATTGACATAATTAATCAGATCCTTCCTAGAACAATATCAATTTACCGCGAAAAAATGTGTAAAAAGTAGTTTTATTTCAATGAAATTCGGTGAAGTCTCTCCCCCCTCCTCACATTGTTAAGTGTTAGCTAACTTATAAACTTCAAAAGCTACAGAAATTTCTATAAGGATATAATTAAAACCCCCGAATTAACGATTTAGATACGTATAGATCTTCATCACGACTAAAAACTCAAATATTACGTAGATTGTACTCGTTCGGTGTAAAAAAGGCATTTTGACGGACTTCCGCGTAAATATGAGTATTATTTCCCAAATATTACGATTTACGACATGACCTCTTTTAACTTCTGTTGCACTGGTGTTGCTGCGATCGGACGCTTCGCGTATCGACGGAATCGGGTACTTTTAAATGTTTCAAAGTGTAAACTGACAATTCTATCTTGTTCATTTTATTGAAGGTATAGGTCCCGTCACGAGTTTAGAGCTCTGGCCTTGAATGCGCAGATATCATTTTTTGGGTCCGTTTGGTGGGGTGTGCGGTGTGCGGCGGGTAAGCGGCCAGTGCCGGCGCCGTATTGGTGTATTGCCCAAAATACATTCACGCACATATTGCTTTCGTATTTTTTCATCGTCTTGACCTTTTACCTTTCAACAAGTAGTCGCAGTCGCATCCATCTACTAACTTCAACTTCCTTAATTAACGACGATTTGATGAAAGGAATAGGATTATTGCCAAATGATTAGAATTTAAGTTTTTTTTAATATAATTGATTATAGATAGATAGATAGAATATACTTTATTGTACACCAATAATTAAAAAACACATTACATTAATTTTATTATTGTATATGTAATATTGATTCTATAGGTATCTACAAAAATAATAAATTATTATTTTTATAAAATAAACCGTGGTTATATTTTATTTTTCTCTTTTAAAATACCTATATAAAACTTCTATTTCTTTTCCATTAAAAGTAACAACTCAAGTTAATCTAACTTTTCTAAAAACTCTTCGTAATATACGTGAGCACGAGTGTACAACATGCGCAAGTCTCCCCACTACTTTCGTCGAGCGCTCTAAACTCGTGACGGCAGCTATATCCTTCGATGATAAACAGAGATAGTAAGAGAGTGCAATAAACATGAACGCTAGTGTTTGTGATCTAGAAACCACGCCCCTTGGGTCAACCTAAATGGCTGTTTGGGTAACAAACAACAAGTTGAGAGGCACTTGGTAATTTTATTGTTTAATGCATTTTAAGTTGACATTCATTTTCTTTTGAATAACGATTTAGATACATAATTCTCATCGGGCTATGCGGCTTTTGGCCCACCTGATGTGCCAAACAATTCACAATACAGAAGGGTAATATGATGGCCGACGACCCTACGTTGCGCGATGAGGCCACGTATTTCAGTCCACTTTGTACCAGGACAATAGAAGCTATGAAGAGATACACATTTATAACATGTGAAAGTTCTTGTAGATCGTACATACGTGTGAAAAGTTTAAGTCAGGAAGGAAAGTTCTACTTTTCAGCGGCCAGCTAAGTTATCCACTTAAATCGTTTACCTCAGTTCAGATGAAACTTTAGATTAGTATTGATAGGCGTCCCGATTTCCGAATCACACATGTTTTTTTTTTTTTTATGCTAACGAGTAGGCGGCTCCCCTGATGGTAAGTGATCACCGCCGCCCATGGACATTTGTCATACCAGAAGGCTTGCATATGCGTTGCCAACCCCTGCAAAAACCGTTTAGGTTTCTAAAAATAGGGAATTACTTAACTGACAGCAAACGGAATGCCTATGCTGTCAGAATAGTCACTCCCCCAACGAGCTCTGGTAACCTTATTCACTGACAGAAATACAACTATTGTTGATTCACTGCGGTCTTCTGTAAGGCGGAGGTACTTCCCCAGTCGGGCAGCTCAGTTTGAGTGAGGAATCTCACTATGCCCTACCTCTCATAAAATCGGAAAATCTCACATGATCGGAAACGTTTAATGTCCCAATTTTTACAAGGAACTTGACCTTAGTCTGTGGGTACTATAATTAATAGTGTGACAAGAAAACAGATATGTCAGTAAGCTTTTATTTACTACGTAAAAAAATTTTATAGTTTCATCTTTAATTTCTCACTAAATTCGGATTAAATATTTATCATAAAAATTTGAGTATTGTGTGTCCGCGCCTATTGTCCGTTTGTGTCTATATTCGAAGGCAAAAAACCCGATTAATTTAAATTTAAACCACACCGACTCCTAACATGATTGGTAAGCAAGTGACGTCACATAGAAAACAGTATGGCGACCGATGTTTTCAGCAACAAAAAAAGCGGTCTTCTGCCGACTGTAAGCTGCGTTATTGCATTTTTTTATGCTAATGATCCAATTTGGAAAGAAAACAATCGGTTAAAATAATAAAAAAAAACAAAGGTGTTATTTAAAATAATTAACGGTATCGTTACTCTAACTTTTATTTCAAAAGACAGGTATGCAGTTATTATATTGTATGCCATGTGTTATACCAACTTTACCCCAATGCCGTATTTTATATTATTATGCAACAGGACCGTGGGAACACATCTCCCTGTGTCACGTGTAAAGGGGTAATCGGTACCAGGATATCATAGATCACGAAGAGCTTTATTGGAATATTTGGAACGGATGCATTGGAACTAGATTTTACATTCGACTTCGTCCGTTTACATTTTATGTTTACTGTAAAATCTTTATCCGATATAGATTTCTTTTTATAATGTGAAATGTATGATCAGTATCAGATATTTTTTATTTAATGTGTAGAAATTAACTAATAATAACATTTTTTTAGCTGACGGTTAGACCTCTAACTGTCATTGTTTAAAGCAAGATAAACGAAAAAAGGTAATTATAATGACCAATTAAGCGGACTTGAAGGTGTTTATTGAGTTTCTGTACCAGTTTCTTTACTTATCGTATCTTCTTTCTTTCAAATTCAAATTACTACGCACTACGTACAATGTGCAAAGTTTCATTAAAATTGGTTGAGACGTTCATCGCGGACAAACGTCACAAGGTTTTTTTAAATTTGAACTATATCGGATCTATTGTAAAACTTGTATATTTTACACCAATTTTGTTCGGTTGGTTTTGTAAAGTGAAGAGTGAAGAACCTAGCATTGGTAAACTTAAATTTTCACAAATAAAAGAATACACAAAATGACAAACTATCTCCATATTACAATATGTGTACCCTAGTTTACTCCTGTCCTATCTAGACTGCATTGGGGGAACTCGGCGTGACGTCACACTATGACGTCAGCCGCTAGCTTCTGAAAGCCTGGTACTGGCCTACTACTCTACCATACACCAGAGATCAGCTGATTTGTTATCAAGTAAACAAAAGTTACTGTCTACTTACTGTTAAGTTATTGTGCACTGCAATTAAATATGTATGAAAAAGGATAATTAATGAAATTAATCCTTATCACACATTGCAAGAAGAGACGATAGGTGGAGCAAAACGCTCACTGAGTCAGGCCAAGAGGCCATAAACGTAGTGTTGGACGTCACGCGGCGAGATGGGTCGACGATATTGCTCAGTTTGCGGGTCGAATCTGGACGTGATTGGCGCAAGACCGAAGCGAATGGCATGCATGGAAAGAGGCCTATATCCAGCAGTGGGATCAGAAAGGCTGTGGATGATGATGATGAATCCTTGAAAAAAAAAATATCGCTTCAATAAAGATGACTAAAATAATAATGAAGCCTTCCTTTGCCACAAAAAAAAAAGAGAAATGTGGAAAAAAAACTTGAATTATAAGATCTAGTAGGTAGTAAAGACGTCAGAAGTTGGCACCACGCAAAATTATATTTAAAAATGTGTATATACATAATATAATCTTTTGCAGTAAACCAACCAATAAATTTAACGTGGGTACGAATTTGTAAAATTAGAACATGAAATACAATTTTAGTTTAAAATTCAATTTTTCCTTATCTGTTCTACATATTTTTGGAACTTTTATTTCGCCATATAATATTATGTCAAATTTTATAAATGGTATTTTTTTTAAAATAGTTATCGGGTACCGTAGCCTATGGATGATTGCAACAACAGAGCTTTGCTTATTGCAATGATATATTTTACGATCATGTGATCCGAATATCGTTCTCAAGCTTTAGGGTGGGTCTTTTCGAAGTCATGTCAGAATCAAAAATGTAACTAATTTAGTTCTTATTATTTTTTGACTAAGATGTCAAAGGACCTAAGGCACGCACTACTGACTTTTCGGAACTAATGTGCGTATTTATCACATACACTAACGGTGAAGGAAAACATCGTGAGGAAACCTGCATGCTTGAGAGATTTTCTCATGGCATGTGAAGTCTGCCAGCCAACCTGCAGTAGGCTAGCGTGGTTGACTATAGCCTAATTAATCCCTCTCAAATGAGAGGAGACCCGTGCCCAGCAGTGGCACATTAATAGGTTGTTGAAGATGATGATTACTTTGACAGTGAAAGGCATCATAAAAAACTGCGTAATAAAACGTCGAGTCTTATAGACTCGAAGGTGTCTGAAAACCCAAAAGGAGACGGCGCGGCCGCGGCGCAGCGGTGCCGCGGTAGGTCGGACCTGTATGTCTATTCTATGACCTAGCAAGCAAGATCATAAATAAATAATAATAAATAACCAGACAAATAGAAAAGACTGTGTGGAGGCAGCGAGCACGTTTCAGCGGGGAGTTTGACTACAAGGATATCATAAGTTATTAGGTACTACTCGTTCATAGTTCGCAAAAAGCTTGCCTCGGCCCCCCCGACTTCGCTTGCTTGCGTAAAAAGATTTCTTACAGCGCATGTGCTGTTTTAGAAAACGCAACGCAAAAGAAGTATTATTATTTTGTAAGCCAAGACACTTGAATATGAAATAAAATGGACGTTTACGAAATTAGTACATATAATATTTCACAAACTTAAAATTCTTCTCGTCAATTGTTTGTTGTATTTAAATTCTGTGAATGGCAAATAGTGTGAAAATTAAAATTAATTAATATGTGTTGTTTTATGTATTTAAAGTTTAAGCGACCATGGAGCGATGTAGTCACGTTTCGAAACGGACCCAATCACTAGGGCATCAAAAACTGGTGGATATCTCCTACCAGTTTTTGATGCCCTATTTAACGGAAAGATAGTAAGTAGTAGCAGTAGAAAGGTTAGGCAGAATAGGCGGTTCCTAGGTCCGTTATAGACTGTGTAACCAACCAACTGATATAAAACCTACCACTCTTTCCTAGTGCGGGCTAGTAGACTTCACATGTGATCGAGAGAATTATCTCTCAAGCATGCTTAATTTCTCACGATGTTTTCCTTCACCCATTCAGCGCCCAGTACCCGGCTCCTGGGTCGTTATTATAGCAAGGCTCTGGGCATTTAATATTTATGAAGACTTTTTGACGTAAAGTAAAAAAAATAGAAACATCCGAATTGAGAACCTCCTCCCTTTTTGAAGTCGGTTGAAAAATTAAGCGACCATGACACGATGAGTCACGTTTTGAAACGGACCCCGTTACTAGGACATCATGAACTTGTAGGAGATAGGCTAGTGGTTATTATTATAGAGATAGTAGCTAGAGCAAAATCTACGCTACATACCCTACCTCTATCTAAGAATGACGTATTTTAAAAATACTTATAGTGATAGCCAGGGGTCGAAATTCGACCCTAATTCTAACATAAACGTCGTAATAATAAAATGTTTGTTTACAGGTTTCTGCACTACTTCAATATCGAAAAAGGACTACAGAACAAAATTTTGGATCAGAAACTTTTCAACTTCGCAATTTAAAATTGGAATATCTTCTTTTGATTTCTAATCGACTTTGTATATTGTTTTGACAGCTTATAAATAAATTTACATCTCAAAATTATGACAGCGCCATCTATACAGTTGCGAGCTAAACAACGAGGCCTGTCTTGAAACCCGCAGCGAAATTACCTAAATATTTATATTACATAGAAATATCCATGACTCAGGTACAAAATAATAGGCTCATCATATCACGCAAACATTTGCTCCTATCGGGATTCGGACTCTTACCTCAGAGGCAGCCTTTTATAATGCTACGCTACTTACGCTTCTACCCTAATTCATACAAAAATATTGCAATGAAATTTAATTGTTATCACTTCTTTAATATCGAAAACGGAATTTTTGAAATCACTCAATACTCGCGATACCATCATCATCATCAATATCATCATCAGCCTATACTCGCGATACCAACGATTTTTTAATTCAGGAATCTCTTCAGACTTCGAAATTTAAAAAATATCCTTATGATTTATAACTTCACCGGGTCAGCTAGTGATATTATAAAAATAAGATTATTATTATTATTTCATTAGAATCTTATTTTACCTACCTATTATTTTTAAGGTATAATAAGATTCTATTATTTTTGTGTTAAACAGCGCCAGCAGCAGCAGTGGTGTGTGGATGACGTCACGTGTTGTGAAGCGCAAAGTACTAGGACACCATGAGTCAAGAAGAGTTCTCATGTCAAACTACATGAATATATTCCTTTAACGGTCGCAAGCGCGGCTGCGGCAAAGCTTAAAGCTCTGGGTTCAATTCTATTTTTAAATTTCAATAACTGCTCGGAGTACGATAAATTAATGATGTTCTACATTTAAAAAAATATACGCGTCGACTTTTTACCGCCGTTTTTTGTTTGGTCGGTAAAAAAACATCACTGCGAAATAAGGCTGATGAGGATATCTTTTTCCTTCGGTTTCCATCATAGGACGTATTTTTTTCTAGACAAGTATGATATCGAGTCCCATGGCCGGTATTTTAAAAAGCATTCATCACTATTATAATATTCCCAACCGTTAAAAGCAGTTGGAAAAAAATACCCCGGATACACCTTTTGTGATACAGATGAGCAGCCAGGACCGTGTGAAAACCCCGCTGACGTCACGTGTTAAAGGGTCACTAGGAGCTCAGAAATAAGCAGGAGTATATCTATAATGTATATATTGTCCACTATAAACAATATTCGTCCTTGAATCAAATATATCAAAGTTCATTTTTAGGCACACCCTCCTTGTACAATCTCAATATCATAGAAAATGCAACTCAAATGCATACAAGTTACAACGCATTTTTGCGTGTCTAAGGACGTGGGAATCCACTTCGTTTCATCCCTGTCACTTACAATTTTAACTTATGATTCATTTTCGACCTTACTAGCCTGTACATACAGTGTATTTTCACGCAGTTGTATCTAGTTTATATGACCTATTGACAAATAAGTTGTATAATTGCATACCCCTAGGAATGCTTTAGTACGAGAGAGATGCATCACAAAAAAAATGTATGTTAGAAAGAGACGGATGATATTAAATTCATTTTATAAACGACCACACCAGCGCACAGACGTGATAACACTTATTTATAGAATATCACAAAATTTTTCGATCACTTTTTAATATATTTGTGACTAAAAAAGTGCACATAAAACAATTAACATCATATTCGACGTCTATATGTACTTATAAGACAGATATTGTAAATAAATATTACATAATAAACAGAATGTTCTAGTGGCAAAGATTAATTAATTAATTATTAAACTACCTACTAGCAAACCCTACAATTCTCTGTGACACATAGTGGTTAGGAATAGAACCAAACATTACGATCTCAAACGCACAGATATTTATTGAGTTTTAGAAGGTTATAAACCTTAGTATTTTTATATGTATAGAATGCCAAATTACCTATCATCATACTACATTCTCGAATGTTCTATTTACCAGGTTTACTGCTAAGGATGATGGCGTTATTATGTGTTAATGGCAATACCTACGAGCCTATGGAACTACCCATAAGCCTCTGGATAACCTGCCACGACACCCTGGAGACTTGGTAACTCTTCCAGCCCGAGTGGCCATAACCGTAATAAATAACTTAGGATCTCTGCAAAATAATGACTTTGTTGGTGGTTAAATTGACTTAGAAAATAATGATTTACTTGAATTCTTGCTATGCTACTGATGGCGCGAATTTTGAACTGGAATGATCTTATTTTATAAGCGTTAATGCTAGAAAGGCTATTTAATTATTATCATAGTGAAGTTTTACTTCCAAAAACTTCCTATATTACAAAAAAATCTATTCGTAAAAAGATACTTTGACATAAAATTGTAATTCAAAAATTGCAGAGACGATTTTTGCCATCAAATCGTAAAATTTCTACCAATATACTAAATAGTCACGTTATGTATCATGTTTACAGACGTGATAAAGCAAGATCTAACATGACCTTGACAACCCCGCCTACCCGCCAACCCATACAGACACGCTGCAGTGCCATCCCTTATTTCCCCACCCGAAATATGTCTACCACACACAAACAATTACACAGCGTGCGCCACCACACACACACACTCGTCGTGGGCCCCCCGTGTGTGAGAGAGTGACACGTCGCAACACGTCACCTCACGTGTTTCTTGATCCCGAGGTACCAGGCGCCCATACATGCCAAGGAGATGTATAGTACAAAGATTCGTTTGGCAACCCATCGCGGTTTGGGATGAATGCACTGACGTTGTTACAGTCGAAAAAAATCTATGGCTGACTATGAATGGCTTTCCCATTACGCTGATAAAGGCGAGGACTCATACTTAAATATGTTTTTAATTAATTAATTATTAATTTTAACTTATTTTGAGTTGGTTACCTACGACAAAACTTGTAAACATTGAAGAAAGTTTCGTAAATATCTTTTTTCATGTGGTATTAACAGATTATAGTTCTGCATAGGATAAAGTCTTACACATACACACTTATCAAAACATCGATTACTATTCTTTGTATTATACTTTTTATATACTGCTAGCGGACTAAATAAATTGTTCTATCACGTTATATAAACATCTCCCAGAGGGAACATAAGACAATAAAAAGTTCACACCATAAAAAACTATATTTACAGCATAGTCACGTCATAAAAAGAGAGGATAGATAGTGAGCTAGTTGATATCAAAATCGTGTGTCGACCCACAAACCTTGATATTTATAAAAGCCGCGACACACAGGGGCTTCCTAATGCGTTCCTTACAATCCTAGGAGCATTAGCGGTAAGCTTACGGGATTGTCATACATACATGTGTAGCCGCCTGGCTCCCCCTGCGCTAGTATTGTGCAAGTAACAGTCATTAGCTTACTCGGGTGAACACGCGACGAACAATAGTAGCAGAACGACGACACTGCATTTATAACTTCTAGAAACACAACAGGTTAAGAAACTTGGTTTAATGTTACAAGAAATATAACGCTTCATATTTATTGATTTCTTACACTTACGCGAATATTCATAAAAAAAATACTTTTTACGGATTTTATCGCGGTATTTTGATATTATTTTAACCCGACGTTTCGGATACTTTGGAGCATCCATGGTCACGGGCAGACTGATGTGTTAGTTGTCTTAAAGTTTTAATTACTAACAGCTACCCTACATTTTTAATTATTATTGACAATCCGATTTACGCAGAACGAGCTCCTGTGCGCTTCGGTCAAGCTTAATTTTTTTTTTTGGGTTTCTTAAAAAAAGAGTGAATAGGTTCCTACAAGATTGACAACGCGCGAGCGACTCCTCTGATATTGCAAACGTGTAAGCTACGGTAACTGCTTGCCATCAAATGGGTCGTATGCTTGTTTGCCAAACACGTGGTATTAAAAGAATAGTATTTTTTTTCAAAAGCATCCCTATATTATCTTCACACCAAATTTTGCACATCACTTATATTATTTGTCCGCGAGAAACTTCGACCAGTAGTTTGGTCCAGACAAGATAGTTTCGACTGTAGGCTTTTCGCGGCTAGTATATTTACATCAACAACAACATCAATGTTTGTTTGTATGTATAAGTCGGTATTTAGTAAGTTATACGGTAAGTTAGGCACACAGTACATACTGGGTCCTACACGTGTCAAGCAAGGCCAAGAAAAACTAGTACGAAATCTTAAATATAAAAATCTGGTGTCACAGTGTTTGTCGCTGAACTCCTCCGAGACGGTTGAACAGATTATTATGAAATGTTGTATGTATATTTGGTAGGTCTGAGAATCGGTCGTAGGCTATTTTTTATACCCCTAGGTGTCCCTCATGTCCCTCAACAGATTCTTTTTCTTTTTTTTTCTTGACTAAATATTTTTTTTGTATTTTTTTATGATTTGGAATAAAAAAAATACTTATAATTCTAAATTTTCACCCTTCTACCACCAACTCCTAAAATGTGGCAAAACAACGTTTGCTGGGTCAGCTAGTATCTAATATTATATTTATGATTTTCATTTCATAGGAGTTGGGAGACAATTTAATATAATAATTTTATTAAACACATCAAAGTCAGATGAAGTTGTAGAATAGTTCATTTGCAGTTAGTAAGTTCAACACTTAAAGCTGAAATAAGTAGTACTAAGTATAAGGTCTGGTTGAAAACCAGCGCCAGACTATCTGTCTGGCACATGCTGAACCAGGACCTATTCAGCGCAGTCGTGGGGCACACATTGTTATAAATCGTCTGTTTTGCTTTTTAATCCTGTATATATTTTGTTGCCTCTATATGCCTGAATAAATGTTTTCTTTCTTTCTTTCTTTCTTTCTTTCTTTAAGTCATAAAAGTCAAACTTTTCTACTGTTATGTTGTTCATAAATGTTTCACAACACAAGCCATCTTTGAAATATGTTTGTAACAAAATATAGAAGCTTTGATTATACACTTCTTTTTACAGCATATCGTAACGCTTGTACCTCGAAGAGCTATCTTAAAAGTGTACTGGTGTACACCAACAATTCATCTGCATGTAACTTTTAAGATCCATGTGATAGGATGCGAATATATTGCAATTAACCGGGCACTTATCCACACTGGGCTGGCAATTGAATGAACCCAACAAGACTTCATGTAAGGACCTCAACAAGTCAATGGTATGAGGTGGATTATAAAGAAACTTTTTTTTTTAAACTAACATTAAATCACATTATACAAGCTTACTGGACTCAAGAACCAATTGCACTAGTTAATATACTTTAATAATCGCATCTTGCGGAAATAGTCAGCTCCATTTTCAAAAGTACACAACACGCCATCTTTCCTATCGTTCCGACATTACTTGGTACTCGTAGTACCATAACCGTAGGCCAGGCAGTTACGGAGTCACTCACTGTTTAAACTGAAAACGCCATCTATTGTCGATTGGTCGCAACTTTTGAGAACGTACAACAAAGACGCAATCACCCTACTGAAATACTCATTGTATAGAATTAAAGGGGGCTTAAACACAGTATTACGTCCCAGCTTCTTATACGACTTCAATTTCACCCCAGTAGATGGCGTAACTGGTCTATATTAGAAGCTAACCATAGGAAATTGCTTACACATTTTGATTTTACGTCCATACCATTTCGCTTGTCGTCCGCGAAGGGTTAAGCAGAGGTGTCCTAAATTACACGTACATTTCTCTGGAATGTTTAAGGTCCCATGTAAAGAGAGCGAGCCTTTTTGGACGGAGAAGTCGACCTTTGAATTCTCCGTCCAAAAAGACTAGCTCTCTCGAGTAAAATATATACTTATAATTTGTTTTATCCCTACAAGACTTTTCAACAAAAACTGAATAGGCTGGTATGTACTGAGACAGAAAGTTTTTTATTATATTATTAATGCTTATAGTATCAATACAGCCTATGTTATGTGTAAATTATTTTATTATTGGCAATCGCATTGATTGTCACGAAAGTACTAAACTACTATGATTGGATATTATGAAGATTGGATGGATTATGTCAAATCAAATCAAATCAAATCATTTATTTAGACCAATACAGGTGCTTTAGAATTGTCGAATTTAATTGAATTTAGTTGCACAGTTCCAAAAGGCCGTGTTCCGTTGGCTTATGGAGAAGAACCGGCAAGTAACTCCATTTGTTTGCTTTGATTCTGTTTTAAAGTTTACTCAAATCATATTTAAGAAAAGCGATATACTTATACTTACCATACCAATGTGTTGAGTGATCTAACTGGTTTCTATTTCTAATTTTCATATAAATTTAAAGCAGAATTAACCTTAGACCAGTCACCCCAAGGTATGCCGATTACCCCTCAAATAATAAGGGCGCCATAAATGGTAGCAGATTAGGCTTTTATTCGAGAACGAATGAAACAGAACGAATCAAAAGACAGGGGCACAAATAATTTTACCGATAACCTTCAGAGGTAGTTAAACAAGAACTTAAGAAGGGAACCTTTTAATCCAAACTCCTCCACTCGACAGCCAACTCACACTCCAAGTCGTAGCTCCTGATTTGATCTATCTCCAGCTCGATGATCTCCACCGCATCAGGACACATGTCGTTGTCAAACTCGATGGACTCGTCGTAGTACTCTATGGAGCTGAACATGTACTCGCTGGCGCGCCTGGCACTGTCCACGTTACCGGTATCATTCTCCACCTTCTTCTGTGGTATCGGTTCCTTTGGTTCCATCGTCGTCGCCTGGTTAACTTGCTGCGGTGTGGTTTCGTCCACTTTTATCGAAGGTGTTGTTCCTTCCGTTTCCTTTTCTACAGCTGTAGTAGGTAGTATATCAATATTTGCTGATGTTCTCGAAATAGTTTCGTTTAATGCGTTTGTAAGCGGGTCATCGGCAACTCTGCAAGATTCTGCTTGAAGGTCAGCCGGGTCAATAGAGATGGGATCCGCTGATACAAACTTTACCCTTGCGCCGTCATTTTTCAACATCTTCCTGTATCTTCTAGCTTTATCTGCGAAGGTTTCACCCATACAGTCTCTTCGGCCATCGAACACGTCCCCTTTAAGATGTGCCACGTGCCACTCATAATCGTCTAGGTCTTCCAGAAATCTTCTGTCAATATTCGCCTTTTTTATATTAATCTTCTCTTCTGCATTTTGAGTAGAAATTTTCAGTTCTTCATACAACACTTGTTGACACTTAACTTTAAAAATAATCATAAAAAATATTGAATTTATAAGAATCTTCATGACTGAACGACACCCGTTATCAGAATTGTAGGTTTACTTCGTGCGCTAATTTAAATTGTAGGATATTGTGTTGTGATTTGCTTGTTCACGCGTAGATAACTAAAACGCTTCATATAATTAATATTTTCTCGAGAATGATTCGGCACAAGTAGTTAATTTGCGATAGCGATTTTGCTCCCCAAGTTTGATCATTGATGAATGATAGGTTGAATCAGTGTTAGTTACAATAATTGTCTTTAACAACATTAAGTTCCCAATACAATAATCACAGCCACTGAACATATACAAACTGTGATGAAACACAAACAAACTAAACGAACATAATCTATAGCGAACAGCGGCTAATAAAAGAATACGGCGACACCGCCCATTATAAAGGCATCATTGACAGATCGTTATCTCGCGCGCGCTAACTAATCCATTCAGCCTCGGGTAACGTAACTACCCTCCAAACGTCGGGAAAATACTTCAATTACCCTCGCCTCCCCCCACCCCCCACCCGCGACACCCCGCCAGAGATCAAAACAGCCCAATTACACGAGCCCACCCTTTAATAAACCCTCGTTTGCTCAAATCTGCAATAAAGACGGATAAATCATCAACAATTTTGAAACGAAAAGCTACAAATTAGCATTTGTTTGAATAAATTGAACAGTAAATGTGACTCTGAGGCCCGGTCAGACCCGTCTGTTTGACAAATTTAAAAGATTGTAAAGCAATAACGCGCTTTAAAGCAGAGTGAAATTCTGCACAAAGTTTGGTGCAGTTAAAGTTTCCAGCGATGCATCGGCTGTGTTCCCGTTTCAAATGTTAACAAGTCGCTAAGAGATGCAAATTGCGAGCGGTTGGCAGCCATGGTTCGGAATGGCGCTAAAACATTTGCATAATTCGCACGGAATTGAATGGCGGATTCAGAAATGGAGCGTGATTGAAAAGCTGTGGGTAGTTTGGGATCACTTTACTTGCTATTACCAAGTAGAACTTATTATTATTATATATTAAGTTCTACTTGGTAATAATAAGATACAGTGGTCCATAGCTTAAAAGATAAACTTATGTTTTTCAGTACGGATAATTTTATAATAATACTAGCTGACCCAGCAAACGTTGTTTTGCCACATTATAGGGGTTGGTGGACTACCCCTAACTTTTAGGGGGATGAAAAATAGATGTTGGCCGATTCTCATAGATACCGGATAAGCACAAAAAATTTCATGAAAATCGGTCGAGCCGTTTCGGAGGAGTTCGATAACGCACCCCGTGACAGAAGAATTTTATATATTAGAAATTACTATATACCTGATATGATCTGGACAAGCGGTGAATTAGATACGAAAAGATTTTTTAAATTATCTTTGTTTAAAATCACTTTGTTACGTCAGTAACTGGTTAGTGACGTTGAGTTATTATTTTAGTATATGGTAAAAAAAAATCTGTCAAGTGCGAGTCAGATTTGCATACACTGTGGGTGTCCTTTCCTCCCTTCCTCTCTTTCATAAGAAAATAAAAATATGGGTACTATGTGTACTCGAAAACGAGTTTTTTTTGTATATTCTCCCAAACTAATATCGTTTTCATGTTCACTTCAAATGATAAATGTTGGTCGTTTTAAAAAGCACCGTATACGTTATGATTACTGGCTTAAATTTTTTATTGACTCTTTTAATTGAATTGACATATAAGCTTGAATTTGACAGCTCAAATTATTATTAAGGCTTAAGTACTTAATTAACACTAAGTAATTTCGAGATGATACGATGATGATATTTAAAAGAAAATGCAGTAAAATAAATAAAAGAATTTTAATAAGTATTTACATGACAAGTTATATACTAAGTAATTCCCAATTTTATTGCACATTGTATTACTTACTACCTTAATTAAAATATACATACAAACGACATTGACCGGATTTTGTTAACTCTACTATAACCTCTAATTTACTAACAACATTTGTACTCATTATAATCTAGGTAAATCATATTACATACTTGCTTACACCAACTTGTCCAGTGGAGGTAAAGATATATGTAGTTGTAAGATTGAAGAACTAATGTCCGAGGCTTCCTGACTTCGCTGGCTAGGACACGAAGAAGGAATGGGAGAGGATCGAGCGGCTAAGCGAGCATATCTCGGACAACCGTCCGGGCGTCGTCCGGCGGGTCGCCCAAGATATCGATGGAAAGATGAAGTTGCCAAAGACCTAAAAGAGATGGAGGTGCTTGACCTGGCACAAGAAGAAATGGCGCACTTTAATGTCGGAGCCCAAGATCCACTTCGGGTCGTTGAGCCAGCGAAGTAAGTAGCAAGCAAGTTACTCCAACTTACCTAGGACTGTTTGAGATCAATGATTTGTATTTTAAACAAAACAGTTTTATGCTATCTTGATTAGAACATTTCTAGAGAGCATACCATCACGCCTGTCGTCCTCGAAGAGAAAAGCAGAGGTGTATTTCACCGGTATATTTTATTCACCATGTAATAGGGGCTTTTGCCATTAACCGGGCACGGATCCAAATTCCAAGCTGCTATTGCTTTCATAGTAAAACCTAATAAAACTTTGCTTGACCTAGAAATCAAACCAAAGTGCTCTTAGCAGCTTACGATTTACAGATGATGCCCTATTACAAACGGAAAATGAGAGAGTTCTTAAATATATGTATTTGACTAGGTGTGCGCTGCAATTTCACAAACCCTTTATTATTACTTTTTGCTAGGAGCCTTAGGGTTGATGTAAAAAACTCTAACTTACCTCAACAAATGATATATAAAACAAAACAGATTATTTCAAATCCGACGAATAGTTCCTTAGTAGCATGTTTAAATAAATATACCCTTCAGCTTTCTGTTAATACATAGTACACGTAGGTAAAATTATAATTAGATTAGATTTATATGGCACAAGGTGAGATGTACCTACATAATATAATATGATACATATGTGTAGCTAGGATTTTATTATAAGTACCCACTCGTTTTTGTTATTTATATACAAACTATTTTATTTATGTGTGTCGCTTACAAGTGAATAAATATATTTACTTTCTTTCTATACAAAGCTGGTTTTACAAACTGATCAGGACCCCTCCAGAACTCCGGGTTCTAGATGCGCCTACAACTACGCTCACAGATGGCAGTGCATGTAGGCTGGGTACGGTGGCAGCAGCGCGCAGGCGAGCGGCAGCGTGTGAGCAGACAGCTCTCGCTCGCCGCTGGCCGCCTGCGCGCGCAGCTGCTCCAGACGCAGTTGGTTCTGTCGCTTCCATTTAGTCCTATGTGGAAGGTAAAAGTTGCATTAACCAAAGAAGTCAAAATACTACTCATACTGAGCAGTTTTAAAGTAAAGAATATTATAATAATATTAGTCTTTAACGGTAAGGTAATTGCAGCCCCTTGTTGGGCAAATGGGAAATTAACTCCTGAACTTCCTAAATAGTACAACCCTGGGAGAATCGTAAATACCTAAAATTGTTTCACTGTTTATGTGATTACTTATATAAGATTCTAATCGAAACAGGACATTTAATTTAAAAGACTATTCTACCTATGTTGTGTCATGCCGTTTGCTCTTCACTGTAAAATCTACATTTTGTACCCCTGCAACTAAATAGTTTTTATAACTATAATATACTGCATGGAACTATTATAACGAAATTTATATATATTTACTTGCTTGTCTTCATATTTTCATTAGACCAGTGCTTACTCAGACAACATAATTCTGAAGGATTAATCATTTAACACTCACCGTCGGTTCTGATACCAAGTCTTGACCTGGGTCTCGGTGAGGCTGAGCGCTTCCGCCACATCCCCGCGATCAGCGACGCTGAGGTACTTCTGGCAGCGGAACTTGCGCTCCAAGTAGGCGAGCTGCGCGTGAGTGAACGCGGTGCGGCGCCGGCGCGGCTTGCGGCTTGAGCTCGACGACGTCGGGGGCCGGCTGGCGGACTGACGGTCTAGCAAAATACTAATGTTAATATGTACCACTGCTTAAAAATGTATAGGCCTCACTCCCCCTTTTCCACTTATCCATGAAATATGAAATCAAATTTGAATAATGTCAATGACCTGTTATGAATGTATCTGTGCTCATTATGTTCTCGTTTGAAAATACTTTAAATCATTTATTCATTTATCATTCCGCAACTTTAGTCTTGGAAGTTAGCTAGAATTATGCCATTATTGTATTGCTGAAATAAATAAAGAAGACTGGCATCTCAACTACAAGGACAACGCTTTTATCACTTCATGCAGGTACTGAGCAAGTAAAAGAATAATATCTTGTTTGAAATCGATCATCCCTTAAGTTTTTTTAAAGCTGAATAAATTCGTTTTGATAATTACCACTGGACTCTTGTGACTCCCTCTGCGCACTGCCAGCTATGACTGAAGCGAAACCAGCCAAGAGTTGAGACTGGAATGAGTTCTTGGAGAGGTCCATCGACCGGCCATAAATACTGTCCGACAACGACCCGCTTATGTGCTCATAGCTCATGCCTTCATTCGCTTCATCTTTCTTACTATCTCGCTCTGGCCTGTACAGGTGGAACAAACTGGTATCATACAACTTCATCCGCTCATCTGGTCTATTCTCATATTCATTCTCGTCTTCTTTGTAAGGAGAACTGTAGTCCTGGTTGTTTAAGTTGTATTCTAAAGGCGAAGACCGGTCTGTTTCTTCGGTATCCAATTTCTTTTTATATTCGTTTGGATATGATGTGCATTGTGAATTCTTTGGCGTGGATGTCTCGCTTCTGTTGTCGCCAACGGAAATATCATCTTCAGCATCAGATGTTTCCACATTTTGACTGGCAGTCGAGTTGCATCTTAACGGTTCTTGAGCCTCTTCACATCGAGGGGTACCTAGCGAAAGAAATCGATATGATTAAATGTGATTCTTGTGATGGTAAGATACAAAACGGAGCAAGCGGATCCACTTCAAAGGAACTTCGCTACTTGGTGTCAAATGAGGATTTCCCGTAAATTATAGTCAACAAAGAGGTTAAAGCATCGCTTGACACTAAGACTTGACACTTAACCGTGAGCACAAACGGAACGTGTACAAAGGCGGCGCTCGCATAAAGACCTCAGTTTTAAAAAAGGAACGGCCATAGACGCGAGTTTTCTGCTCTAATTAATGCCTCGGGGCGTTCCGTTTCGCTCTCGAGCAATTGAATACGATGTCTGTGAATGGTGTGTTTTAGCGCGCGCGGGAAATCTCGTCTATGGTTACGTTTGTGTCTTTTAATTTGCGTGAAAATGGTGAGGAGTGGGCGTCCAGTATTCAGGTTGGGTGGTCGCTTTTCATAGAATTTTCTTTCGCTAAACTTTTGTATTCGCGGTTGATAATGGCGTGGCCGTACACGATTACTTGTTACATGGCGGGGAGCCGTGGAGAGCGGGCCTCGAGTGTTTCTCTCGTTATAATATCGCATAAATATGTTTTAGCGTGCACTCCTCCCGCGAACTCGAGAGGTCTTAATGTTTCCGCATGAGTATCTTCTACGAAAACATCGTTAAAACACGACTTTACCTATGTACTATATTCAAGTTGCCTGTAAAGTAATCAAATATTGTATACATTTATGAAAAACCGAAAAACCTTATTTTATCATAAAATCTTATTGCCTTCAATTCTAAATGTGTAAGTCTATTTAAATAGGGAGATGTATTTTGACCCTTTCCCGTAAAAACGACCGAATGGATTTTGATGAAACTCTACAGCAATTTATGTACCTACATTAGAGTAACACATAGGCTACTTTTTATAAACATGTAACCGAAGCAAAACTGTGGGTTGAGCTCGAGCTTATTAATATTTATATGACTTACTTATTGCTACGAAATAACAAAAACAACATAATTCCTATACTGTCACTCCCCTAATGAATTCTGCGACGCTACCCACCCGCAGAAACATATTGTACTGGTTTTACACAGCTACATATAATACTTTATCTTGAATTTTTAAACATTGTAACCAATAGCAAAATATATTTTCTTAAATGTGGCATCTTCGTAAAAATACAGCCAGTAAGTTCAAGTAAATTAGAAATAATTTCGTCTTCCTCGTCATTCTCATTGTTAGAAAAGAAATTATAAAAACAACAAAGAACACAAAATGATCAAAGTTCAAGAGAAGCCGTAAAATGAGCGTCGCATTTAAAATTTAAATCTCACGGCCGCAATTTTATAAGTAAACATTGAACCTTCTGAATTTGTTATTTCAGAAGATTATATTATTTTTATTAATTTCTTACGCGAAGACATTAAAAATTACATAAACATACTTACATCACGCCTGTTATCCCCGAAAGGTTAGGCAGAGGTATACTGTACACTCACGTTTCGCCGGGATGTTTTAGGTCCTATGTAATAGGGGCGAGCCTATTGCAATCCGAGCACGAATCAAAACTCCGTGCTGTTACTGAGAATTTTATAGAAAAACCAGATAACAATTGCTCGACCTGGGAATTAACCCAAGACCTCTTCGGCTCGGCAGTCGCGCTGTACGACCACTAGACTTACGCGAATACTAGACATTAAAATAAAACCGCTACTAGTATTCCTATAAATAAACCGGTCAAGCGCGAATCGAAATCGCGTGCCGACGGTTCCAAACTCTTCCAGTTCTTCAAAAGATTCTTTAAAATAAATTCCATCGCGAACATAGTTATGTTAAAAATCACACAAATAATAACATTGTCGCCGACACTTTTTTATGTAATTAAGTAAGCTTGTAATGGCAAAAACAATAATGATATATTCGGATTTAATTTACTTTTAGCAAAATGTTATGATTTTTGATCAATGAGGAGAGCCCTATAAAAGAAGTACCATGTAGTTTTTGTAATTTCGTCATCATATCAGCCAATAAGTATATAGGGGATCATATGCCCATCTCGTTAGAGACTGTCTCACACTGCATCTTCCGATGCGGGATCATTATTCAAGAACCTTTCAGCTTTCATCAATTCTACGACTACATACTTCGCCTACTATATACTGCAACTTTAGCTGACTAATTGTTTCAGCTGATGGGGACAATATGCATGTTCAATTTAACTTTGGTCTTGTTATGTCATGTTAAATTTAGGTGCCAACTGTTGAAGTACTTTCGCCTTACAGAAGACCGTATGAATAAACCGCACTGAAACAGCAGTATTTGTTTTTCTTTATTCTGACAGCACGGAAACTCTGTTTACTGTCACATTAGTAATTCCCTATTTTAAAAAACCTGAACGGTTTCCAGGATTGGCAATGCGAGCGACGCCTCTGGTGTTGCAAACGTCTATAGGCTACGGTAGCCGTTTCCCGCCAGGCGGATCGTAAGCTTTGTTGCAATAAAATTGATTCCTACTTTTTAGATCATGAATTTTGTTACCCAGATGATGAGATGCCGAAGTCGGTCCAAACGACTACAGTATAGGGTTCTTGATTCCTCTGGTGTTGTAAACGTCCAAATGCTATGGTAACCGTTTACCATCAGGCGCGGGCCGTAAAGTTGTTCGCTATCTTCATGGTTCATGGTAGCCACCTATTGTTTAACGCTGCCAATCCTGAGCATGGGTCTCAAATACTCTCTATGCTAAACTAGCGGCCTGTCCCAACTTCACAAATACCTATGTGTGGTGGTGTGGTGTGGTATTAAGTAACTATTTAAAAATTATATACTTCGAGAGTAGGAGATTTATCAACATGAACCATCACGTTAGGAAATTTTTTCGGTACATTTTTCACAGCTTGAAAAGGCTACATTGAACTTTCGATTTGTAAATAAAATCTTAGCCTGTGTTCTGGGTATAATGTAGCATTCAAATGGTGAAAGAATTAAATTCAAACAAACAAAGAAATAAAATGAAATCTTTATAATATGTACTAGTATAGAAGACTATAGTCAACAATTCTAGGAAACCCGTGACCAGTAGTAGTAAGTATAGTTAATAGGTTAATAATGACGTTGATCTTGTAAACAAAAGGTACAATAATATTGGTCGGTTTGCAACCCATTACCCGCCGGGCGCCTTGTGCTGGTTGCTCCCTATAGGCGCCGAACTACAATGTAAACAGCACGCGTGACAAATTAGCGATGTCCCGCTGTGCTCTTTAACATGGACACCCCTGTGGCCTTCACTTACAACGCTGAACCAGTCTTGATACTTAGAAATAGGAAAAAGTATTTATAAATAAATGTATCTCGTTCATTTAGTACGGAAATGTAGTTTTTATGCCACAAACAGACGGCCTAACTGATGATAAGCCTTATTGTAGCCTATCAATGACATGTCGTTTGCGCGTTTTCAACCCTGTAAAAACTTTTTCCTGTTTCTTTTTAAAACAAGCCTGTGCTGTAGTCGTTTTGGATAACCTTGGCAGATAGCTCATTATACAACCTGATTGTAGGAGTGATGAAGTTCCTATTTATCTCATTTAATTAACCAATTATTATTACTACATACCCGTTGAATTTGGTGTTTTTCATTATATGGTATTGTTAAAATAAACATATTTGGTGTTACTGAATGTCAATCACACAAATATTCCCCTATATATATTACAAGATGCAGTGTATAATAGGTAATTATGGTTTCTGTATGTTGTATTTGATGGTTGAATCATTGATTAAATTTTAATGGAAGTAACTTGAAGTAATAAACAATTACGAGTGTCTATTTATAAAGTGCCAAGTAGTGTCGATTGTAGTACAATCATTAAAGTTATTGTAAGGGTTGGCCGTATAAATTTTGTGCTTGTTATAATTACCACAATCACATGTTTGCACGGTATGGTTTGTTAAACGTTAATCAGTCAGAATTACAGCTTCATCATTAGGTACATGATAGAATTCACGTACTGACAGACCAGAAACTGCAAAAAATGTTTGAATTTCTTACCATACCATCACGCCTGCCTTCCCAGAAAGGCACCGGCAGAGGTATTCTAATGTTCACCTACATTTCGCTGATAGGTTTTAGGCCCCATGCGATAGGGGGCGATGGCTATTGCCATTAACCGAGGACGTACCCAAACTCCGAGCTGCTACTAAGAATTTTATAGAATAAAACCGTAATTTCATATAATAGATAATAAAGTGTACAAAATTATTAAAAACAAGCCATTCATTAAAAAATCGCCAACCAAATATATTTGTGCGTTTTTTAAGTAAATTCTGCCCGGGTCGAAATAATCGTTGTAGGTACCTATTTGAGGCTGGACCTACTGTAGTATACATTACAACTTATAAGAGAAATGTATTTTGAAAATGTTTCTTTAGTTAAGTAATACGTTACTTATAGTGCAGTTCTCAGGTGTTGAACCTAGGATTTATGTTAGAGTGAATGAAATCAAAAAAATCTAAATGGAATATTCAGCTAATAATATTGTTAGCTGATCATCCCTTTTTGTTTTTTTTTAAATTTTATCCACTCTAACGAAAATCCGAGGTTTTCTTGTTTTTAACGCACTGAAAACTGTATCTACTATTAGCGAAATAGACATTTAGAAAGTTGAACGAAGGAATTATCTATAATATATAGAAAATTACGACTCATGCTGCGATAAATATACCTACTAATAAAACAAGACTGTTATCGACAAAATGATTCCTGAAACGTTGGTAGTTACTACGCAGTTTGCTTTCAATGGCCATTGATTATAAATGTGTCTATTATGTAAACTCGGAATATAAATAGATTAATTTTATAATCATGATAATGCCATTTTTGAAAAGCTTTGTGGTGTTTTTCCATATTAATTTCAGACGTGGCCAATTAAATGATATTTGATTATGAAATGATAAACGTATTGAATTGAAAATTTAATTATGAATAATATTAAACGGATCGTAAAATATAATCAAGTACATTTTCGGGACTTATTTAAATATATGAAAGAGATTCATATATTTAAATAAGTCCCGAAAATGTGTCTGACCAAAAAAAGTCGTAAGAATGACTTATAATAATAATAATAATAATAATAATAAGTTTATTTGTTTTCTCATCATCGTAGATATTACAGTAAAATTTATATTAGAATACACAGTATAGAGACTGGTGTCTATGGTAGGTAAAACCTGTATTACAGATCACCAGGCAACCCTCCGCCGTTCATTATAATACTTTACTTAAAGCACAAACAATTTAGTAATAAAGTTATTATAAGACAACATAGTGAAATTTAAAATTATAAATACAAAGAAAGAAAAATAAGTTTAAAACTAATATTAATACAAAATAAACTGTTCCTTAAAGAATAATAATTAAACTTGTGTGTGTGTGAGTGTGTGTGTGTGTGTGTGTGTGTGTGTGTGTGTGTGTGTGTGAAAGTGCGTAAGTTAATACTGTTATGTGTTTAAGAAGGGTATGTGCATGCATTACGTATGTATACATATATTTCGTTAAATTCTATTTTAAGGGTATTAATAGGGTTTCCGTCGCATTATAGTCTAATTTTTGAAGCCATAAACAAACTTCTTTTTTGCACTTTGCTCTAGTTAGTGGATAAATTGTTATATGTTTATTTATTTTATTATATAGAAAATTATTTTATTATATAAATTTATAAGAGAAGTTACATTTCTGATAATGTGCCGCATTGTTAGATTTTTATGCTAATACATAATATATGCACCAGTGGGTATCTTACTATGAGCGTGAGACGTTTTTTGACGATAATTTTCGGATACACAACTAAACTAAGACGAACAAAGCATGAATTTGCTTGAACAAAACAAATTAAAAGTCGTTAATTTGAATTGAGAACAAGCGGAGTCAATCGGTGCTCGACCACGGCGCGTGGCGGACGCGTGCGCGCACAAGTGGCGGCATGCTGCGCTCAAGAGCATATGTAACGTCATTGTGAGAATTATTATCTTATATTTATCGGTGAATGCCAACTATGATAGAAATAATTTAGGCATTTTGCATTGAAATAGGTTTACTGGATAATGCCTATTTAAAATTGATTATAGGTATGTATTTAGAATGCCGGAAGTTACGTTTTTAAGCAAGTGATATTTTTAGTAGTCTAAAAAACAAGTATTCAAACTAGGTAGACTTTGAAAATAAATCAGTATAGAAAATTTTTGTTTATTTACTTAATATAGATTATATTGGTGGTGGTGCACAGATTACAAGGCAGATTCAATTAACATAGGTACTGAAGATTATAGTTAGTATGGTATAATATTATGTAAATATAAACTTACATTATTAATATTAGTGTATACCTACATTTTAGTTCCTTTACTCCTCCGTAGAATATAGAGGCTTAAGTAACCTTGCCGACGTTAAGGACTGTCTATCCGTGGCCCTGGTTTTTTAACACAACTATATTGACTAACTTATATACCTTGAATTCCAGTTTCAATTATTGTCCTACCTCTGTTCTGTCGTACAGAAGATTTAGGCATTTAGTGTTACGGCTTATAGACAACAACCAAAGCTGTAAGCCTCATTTAAAAAAATGTATTTATATCTAGGATATTAGTATATTTGTTTAAAACAATATTAACCCTATTCCAATGGTCAACCATCCCGAATCAAAATGCTTCACCATAGTCCTTATTATATGGGAGTTAAAATCTTTAATAAATTATCAAAAGCCATTAAACAAGAACAAAAATTTAGTCTATGTACCAGAAAATTTAATAACTACTTGATAGAGAATTGTTTTTACTCAATCACGGAATTAGAGACGAAGTTGAACGGAAAAACAAATTTTAAATATGTGTCAAACTTTATAATAACACAATTTCATTTTTAATTAAATAATAAAATAAATATTAAATGTATCACCATCAACCCATTATTGTCCCACTGCTGGGCACGGGTCTCCTCTCATTTGAGAGGGACTAGGCTATATATTAAATGTATACAATATATGAATTGATGAAATGAAAAAATGAAATTTGTTTTTATAGATAACAAATATATATAATTTACATTACAATATTATTATTTAAATTTATTTTTTTGCATTTATGTTACTGCTAGAAATGTAATTTAATATGTTGCAGTGTCCTTACCGAGTATCATGTTGGAGCTAAGTCGATGTACCTAATGAACATCCTGAAAAAAAGGTACACATGAACGCAATAAAAATTATGACTATGATTTATCCCAAGAAATAAATGGGAATAACCTCCTTGAAAGTGCAGTGCTGCGCAACGGCATATTTTTTTTCTGACTAATGTTTTCATTTGAGCTTTACAAATGTAGTTTATATGCGTGATATGTTCAGTAAAAATTTTATGTTTGATGAAGACAAATTCCCCCATTTATAGGTACTTTAAAAATATCTAAAAATAATCGACAATCTGTCCGCGTGAAGTGGTCAAGTCGGTGAGTGGTCGTTAGTCGCCCATAGGCCGTCGTTACAAAGAAATAGTTGTTACAAACTAGCGGGTGCTTAGACCTCGCGGGAGTGTACTGCCGGCACGCGCGCCTCTTGTGTTTTTAAACACATTTTATTTGCCGGGAAGAAATGATGTTATGTTTCATTGCAGTGAAAGCCAAGAAGTTACTTGATATAACAATTACACACGCATATTTTTAATGCCGTTGCAAAAAGTAATTAAAAATATATTTATATAAACAATAATTATTAAAGAATTATATGTATTCCAAATTTTGAGCACTTTTCATCTGCGTCTGTGCAAAACTGTAAGTATGTACTATTCTGAGGAATTGTAGTGTTTACAACTTACTTAAACTATGACGTCAATTTTAAGTAGTGTTGTTTCTGTTCGGTTAACAATTTGTTTTTTATTATATTAATCGAAAATGCAGTATTTGTAATAAATATTACGTTTGACGCGGTGCACGGTGTTTTGAAATTGTTAGCAAAACAGAAACAACACTACTAAACATTGACGTCAGAGTTTAAGCAAGGAGTCCACCGCGTCAAACGTATCTATATATTTTGTTTAAATACTGCTTCTTCGATTAATAATCAAAATATTCCGACCGGTAAACAAATACTGGAGCAAACACAACAAAAATAAGAAACGGCAACCGAATTACAATGCAAACACATTCAAATAAATCCTGCCTCGTTACAACCACCTTTGTTTATTGCCCCTCTCTATACAAGTACGATCGTGAAAATGGCCGGAGATATATGAAAAATTCATTAAAAACAGGCTAATTATTAAGTCGAGATTGGTAATTAGGTTGTAATGCATGCATGACACACGGTAACCGGCGGCAGTAGCAGCTAGTTACCGCGTAATGTATGCACCTACAGGCCGCGCGCACACACGCAAAATACCGGCTAATTACCGCCCCGTCCTACACTCTTAGACACGTAGACTTGTAATAACACTATTGTTTTATGCTGCTACTGTAGTGCTTTAATGCATATTCATAAAGCTGTGGTTCAATGTTTGAGATTTATCATGAAGACTATGATTAGGTATTGGGAATATTATTACGTTGCCGCATTGGTTGATAAATTGAAATATGAACGTGAATAAGTATAACCCATATGTTTTATAGTTTAGAAAAAAATTTGCTCAAAAATTTGTATGTTTTATATGGAGATTAATTTTGAGAAGTAAGGTTTGTTATTTTTTTTATACAGGGGGTTTAATGTGGTTTTTAAAATAAGTAAATTGCGTACAGAGATTTGATAGCCTAGTGATGTTACTGGTGGACTTTTAAGCCGAAGATCTCGAGTTCAAACTCAAGGCAAGCACCATAGACTGTTCGAAGATATGTGCGCATGGATAGTTGAGAGAGCATGCCTGAGAGATCTCTCGATAGCGTGTGAAGTCTGCCAACCCGCAACAGGCTAGCTATGTGATCTACCGACCCGTGCCCAGCAGTGTGACTGTGAATGAATGCTGATGATGAATGTTGCGCATAATATTAGTGATAAACATCCTTAGGCCAATTTAATAATCATAATCCGCCGCCTTTTGTGGCGGTGAGTAGGGTATAACGAACAAATTGTTCACGAATTTTGAGGCCCTAAAGATAAGGCAGGTAAGCATCAGAGTGTAGATAGAAAGATAGAGTAACACACAACAAAATGGAATACACAGATAGTAAAAGTACAATTGGCGGTCTTATCGCTAAAAGCAATCATTGGATGGACAAGAGTTGAGGGAAGAGAAAAACGAGTAGTCGATGGTGTACATAATCAATATAAGTCTAAGATACACTAGATGTCATACACATAAATATAATATATATCTATATAAAGTATAATTATATATAGTATGAGTGTATTGTTTTGTGTGGTACCATTTCGTACGTAGCATCTCGGTGCATCCTCAGGCGATAGATAGAATAGAATAGAATAAAATAGAATAGTAGTTTATTGTTTTCAATATTACAGCCATCGTTGTAGTAATTAGATACTTACAAAGCAACTATAATACCGAAAGCTGGCAATAATAATGGATGATCCATATAGTTTTAAAACACTATAAAAAAGTGCGAGCCGAATAGGATCCGCACTCGTTCCACCCTTCCCTCCTTTCAAAAGTAAATATAAAATATACTCTAATGATGATGATCAATTGAATAGAAAAACAAACTCAACTTTACACTGAGAAAGATGGTCCTGACGGGCTCAGCGAACGGGCAGACTGACGGTCGGTCCACTAAGTGATCCTAGATTGAGTTTTTAATTTTTTCAAAAAGGACGGAATACCTACGCATTATTTTACCTTCAATATTCTTTTGAATTTACCTTTTACTCGACCTGGGAGGCCCAGGACATCCAAGTTCAACGGCTGTGCTAGCGACTAGATAATCAGAGCCTTATTATGACAAAAGACACGAGCGGAACACCAGTATGCGTTGAAATTGTTCAAAATACTGCAATTAAATTATTCTATCGTTTTCAGTGCATTTAAAACACTATTATCTTCTATAGTTATATAAGAGTACCAGAAACACTGTATTACATTATGCAGCAACTAATTAGATTTTTTTTCTCTCTAGATCGAGACATTATAAATTCTTGTATTGTATTTTTTTTTCAAATATTTGAACAGTATTGTTACTTGGATACTACTTTAATTGTTTAAAAGTTAAGACAAATGAAGAAGGAACATAATAGCTGTTAATTCTTTACAAAAAGTTACATATCTATCTGTTGAAAAAAGAAAAGCTAAAACCAACCACATAAATACACCACGTAAAATATGTACGTTCCTTGACAATTAAGTACCTGCAAGGATTTTATTTATTATTCAAATTGTACTCCTTACAATTACTAATGTTAACTACGATCAACATTTCATATACGGCAAGACGAATTCTTCATTTTCCCATTGTATTTTCATAATTTTAGAATTACGTGTTGTAATTTAATAACTTTTTTATTTTTACTACCAAACTATTTTTTAAATAAAATGTAGTTTCATGTTTAATAATAATTTATAGTACAACTAAAACCACTACAAACACAAATCGCTTTAAAGTAAATTCGCTTTATGTACTACAAGTATCATATTTGGTAAGATATTAGTAGTTCTCTTCAGTAGGTAAATGATGAGAGTTTATAATTATAATTTTGTTATGTTTTGTGCAATACCTATACCTAATTTTTGTAATAATAATTAAGCTGCACTATCGCATTTGGTCCACTGTTAAGATAGATGTAAGGAGTATTTAAATTAATAAATCAATACATATCTCGTTAAATCACAATATTATAGACATTTTAAAAACATTGTATAAGTAATAGCCAGTGCTACGACTGTGCTACAGAACTGCTGCAAACGCTTTTGTGAGCGTTAGTTAGTAGTTAACTAAAAACATCATGAATAGTTGTAACATAATTGTCAAATAAAATAAATCAAAGGTTAAGCTGCTGTGTTAGCCTGGTGCTGTGACCAGCGGACTGTGATAGTCAAAGGTCTCGTAAACGAACCCAAGGAACACTGAACTTTTCGGAAGATATGTGCGTATTTATCGCATGCCCAAACGGTGAAGGAAAACATTGTGAGTAAACCTACACGCTTAACAGATTTTGTCGATGGCGTGAAATACGCCAACCTGCAATAGACTAGCGTGGTGGACTATAGTCTAATCCCTCCTTAATGAGAGAAGACCCGTGCCCAGCAGTGGGACAATAATTGAGTTGGTGATGATGATGGTGGTGAGACCAATATTGCAGGTACTATTGAATTGTTAAAACAAGTTGCCTGGTAACAAAATCTAATTCATCTGGATGGTCTCTTAAAAAAATTTAAAAATCGATTACGACACTAAAATGATGCAGATTGATATAATTAATGATTAGTTCAATAAACTAGCTCGATATGATTATTTTTATTAGTAATTGTATAATTTTTACGCTGGTTAAGTTAATAGGTGATTTGAAAGATCTAAGATTGAATTCATGTTCCTTATCAAAAAAATACGAATCTGATCTAGAAAATATAAAGAAATCAACAAGGAGTCCTTGTGTCAGTAAAAACAGGGTTTATTTTTAATAATTTAACATTGACAAAGGAGTAAGACAGGTACATCTAGTACTACCGGTCGTGGAGGTTAGATTTATTTATAGTTATTTGAACGAATCGATCTGAAAGTGTTGAAAGAGAGATTTTATGAGAGGTAAACCTTAGCGAGATTCCTCGCTCAAATTGAGCTGCCCGACTGGGAAGTACCTCCGCCTTACAGAAGACCGCAGTGAATCAACAATAGATGTATTTCTGTGAGTCAGTAAAGTTACCAGATCGTTGGACGAGTGACTATTCTGACAGCACAGGCATTCCGTTTCCTGTCAGTTTAGAAATTCCCTATTTTAGAAACCTAAATGGTTTCTGCAGGGGTCGGCAACACGTTTGCTAGCCTTCTGGTTCTGGTATTGCAAATGGGCGGCGGTGACCACTTACCATCACGTGAGCCGTCTGCCAGTTTTCCCTTTTATCACCATAAAAAAAGAGATGTTAAATGCAGTTGAAGAATGTACATATGAGTTCCTGGTCAAATATCTCCTCTGTGCCAATGATCAAATTATTTATAGTTGCAGCTTCGGAGGCGCAGTTACAACAGTAGATAGTAATAATAATGAATGGTGCTTTACGACGTAAATAAATGAAAGTGTGTGAATCGTTTTATTGAATCTATCTATATATACAAATGTTAAGTTGTTTTATGTACGCTTCAAAAATTCCAACAATTTCTGCTCTGGGCTTTAATATTTACACGAATTTAATTATAATTTCTGTATAATGCGCAGCTATATATTTATAGTAATTAACATGAATACGTATATAATAATATATAACAGCAATCATTCGTTATTTTGTTTCATGATCTATTGTAAAATTGGTTCCAGAATTTTGTACGAAGATACGCTTTATATACTCTACAGAACCCAACAGGCAGTATATAAAAATAACAATAAGTGCGACTGAGTATTTGGTAATTATGTACATACACAAAATATGCTTTACGCATTTTAGCGGCTCCTTAATGTCCATCTTATATTTGTATATCAATAAATTTATCATTTATCATTAGTATCATCACCTACCTATGATTGCAGCCGCACCCGGCTTTAGCACATCTCCCAGCAGATCTTTGATTAAAAACGATTTGTGACTGTCCTGCATCCTCGAATCCATTATTTTTCCACTTCGATAAAACTTTTAAATTATCCAAACTGAGTACCTATTACTTGTTAACTCACATAGCTCGCTACTAATAACAGTTTTAAACTTTTAATATTTTAAACATTACAATGACAGCTCCAGATGCATTTATTTTAAAAACAGAATGGAGGAAAAGCTTTTTTTTTAATAGAACTTAAGACAAAAGTAACTTATAAACAGCCTGCACTTTCCCGCGCTACCGAGATAACTGTCCGCCATGTTCTCAAAATAGTCGTTCAATCGAGAAAATCTTTTCATTTAGCTACGCCCTACCCCTAACCGATGTTACATACATTTTCTTGTGGTTTTGGACCAAAATACCGCTTAAACGGGGTTTAAAGCGCGTTTAGCATGCGCGGCGGGCGCCGGGCGTGGTCTGCGGACTCCTCCCCGTACGCTCCCGCCAATGACAGCACAGCCGCAAAGTTTTACAGTCGAATGATTTCTAAAGTACGCAACCAAATGGGGGTTTAGACTTGTAGTTATTGAGTTGGGTTTTTTAAAAGACCGTTTTGAATGCAAATCGAAAAGTTAAGCGGGGTAAAGAGGCTGCCCGCGGATCTCCAATTAAATTGATAGTGGTTTGTCGAGTGCAAACCTCGGGCTGATTCGATTCGATGGGGCATTCTTTTTCTTGGATTACTTTTCATCAAGGTTTGAATGTTTTGGTTCAGAGTTCGGATGGAAAAATGGCTAAGAAATTTTATTGGGTCTTGTGGGTGGGTGCGCGGAAATATGCACGTGTTTTTCGGCTGTTCCATCTACATATGTTACTTAATTGCAGCAAAGATGAATCGGAGTTAGAGAACCGGAAATTACGTTATTTTAAATTTAAATCTAAAATTAAATTAAATTTGGCGACCTCTGTTGTGAGTGGTTCGAGTACCGGTCTGCTAATTACGAGGTCGTGGGTTCGATTCCCACAGGACACAAATATTTATGTGATGATTGTGATGAATATATGAATTGAATTTGAATTTAGTACCCATAGTACAAGCTCTGCTTGTCGTCGCTCCACCTGGCCGGCGGCGGTCGTCCTACACTACGTTTGCCGAGACTCGTGCATTTACTCTGGACCGATGTGAAAAATTCTATACTGCCATTTTTTTTTGGATCTGCTGATAAATATTTGATCATACATTTTTCTTTGCGATTAGAAACATGAGTATTAGGAGACCATCTTTTTACTGCAAAATTAATTATGTGATTAAATCATTATATTTTTCTTAGGATCAATATTTTTTAAGGCAGGGATGGTACCGATACCTCGTTGTGCGAGTCTGACTCGCCCTTGACCGGGTTTCTTTTCAATACTGTCACGAATAATCCCTGTCAGAAATCGGTTTTCTTTTGTTAGAAGTTTATCAAAATTGCAACCTTTTTGGAAAGGCTGTGTTTAAATTAACCTAGCCTGTTTGTTCTTTTACGCGGATCGTTATGCTTTTTTTCCTTAGCATTATGTACAGCAATCGTAATCATTGACCTGCATCTTGTATACAAGTATGTCGCCCCGTCCTGGCGTCACCCTGACTGAAGAAACTGAATAACGTATAACTAATGGGATCACATTCACTGTTGAAATATTAGCGTACTTTATGTCACCAATCCAGTGCGGCAAATGCTAATGGTCGTCAACAAAAAATTTCTTCTGGTGCTACGAACGCGTACGTATGTCGTTCAAATCTTTGTCTAAGTGCGACGCTTATGTGCGAATGAAAATTTTATGAGCCCTGTTTAACTACTACATAGCCTAGTGGTGAGACCAGCGGACTAAGATGTCAAAGGTCTCGAGTTCAAACCCAAGGCTTGCACCACTGACTTTTCGGAAGTTATGTGCGTATTTATCACATGCTCTAACGGTGAAGGAAAACATCGTGAGGAAACCTGCATGCTTGAGAGATTTTCTCGATGGTATGTGAAGTCTGCCAACCCGCAATAGGCTAGTCCCTCTCAAAATGAGAGGAGACCCGTGCCCAGCAGTGGGACAATAATGGATTGATGAAGAAGATGTTTAACTACTGGTTAATTACAGTATACTTAGATCATGAGTGAATCGTCTAAGTTGATTGAAAGAGGATGATGGGAATGAAACCAAGCAAGTAATTACAACATTAATTTTATTAGGCATTATTACAAACTTCGTATAGTAAATGAGAAATAATCAGTAAACAGTTAAACATAATCAGAGCGGAGAGAACTGGACCGTGGTCTTGATGTCTTTTACTAAGATCTCGAGGAAGCTGCGCTGCACTTGTGGCTGATTCTGAAAAACGAGAAATGGCGTAAGATTTTACCAATAAAATATTCTGATTTCTTCTAGCTACGGGAGTAGCTAAGGGAGTAATAGACATTGAAATGAAAACTACTTTTTACGGTATCGTAAAAAATATAAATATACCGATTTATATTATTTACATGGCGACGCTTTGGTTTTTTTTTATCCATTGCTGTGTCTATGGTTCATCTATGAATGTAGAAAAAAATCATTCATTAAATTATTAAACATTTGATTTGATGTGTATTTTTGTGACTTTTTTTTCGTAAAGACTATTTGCTAGGACTTAAAAGCCGTGTGTGAAGGTGTACCTTGGCGGTGTCGAGCAGCTGTTCGGTGAACCGGTCGTTGAACACGGCGATCAGTTCCTTGCGCAGCTCGGGCAGCTCGTCGCCGCCGCCGCGCCGCGCCGCTGTAGCGTTCAGTAACGCTGCCATACAAATGTATGTTTAGTTTGTAGTAGAAATAAAATAATGTTCAATGTCAAAATATGATGCATTCGATGACTGAACTGTTATGTAGTAAAATTGAGCAGTTTTACATAGGTACTTAAATTATAATGATTGACATATTATGTAATTGATTTATAAAATGTTGTGTTGCAGTAAGACAAATATAATGAATTTATATTTTTATACTAAACAAATAGTCATTTTATGTTTTCTAGCGCAAATAAAATAGTGATGATGATGAGATGATGATGATTGTGATGATGATGGTTGTGGTGATAATTTTATAAATATGTTTGCATGATTTTGATGATGATGATAGTGATGATGATGACTGTGATGATGATAATTGTGATGATGATTATTATTATGATTATTATTGTGATGATGATTATTATAATGGTGATTATTATGAGATTGATGAAGATGATTGTGATGGTGATGATGGTGATGATGATGATGATGATGATAGCTGTGATGATGTTATAAATATGTTTATATGTATTAATGATTACTATGATTTGGATTGTTGATGATGGAGGCGATGATGATTATTATTGTGATGATGATAGTTGTAATAGATTATTGCAATAAATGACACAACTACGTCATCAATACCGACCCCAGCAATACCGACGCCACCAATCCCGACGCCAACAATACCGAAGACATCAATGCCGACGCCATTTATACCAACGCCATCTATACCCACGCCATCTATACCGACGCCGTCTATACCGACGCCGTCTATACCTACGGCGTCTATACCAACGCCATCTATAAGACGCCGTCTATACCAACGCCATTTATACCGACGCAATTTGTACTGACGCCACCAATACCGGCAACATCAATATCTACGCTATAAATATTGACGGCACCAATTCCGACGCCACCAATAACGCGCCACCAATAACGATAACACCAGTGCCAACGCCGTCAATATCGACGCCACCAATACCGACGCCACCAATAACGACGCCAACAATACCAACGCCAAAATTACCAACGCCAATGATACCGACGCCAATGATAACGATGCCACCAATACCAATGCCAACAATACCGACAACACCAATAATGACGGCAACAATACCAACGACAATACTAACAACGCCACCAATACCGACGCCACCAATAAATGACGACGCGATAAATATCGACGCCAGCAATACCGACGCCATCAATACCGACGCCAACAATAACGACGCCACCAATACCAACGCCAACAATACCGACTTCTCCAATAACGACGGCAGCAATACCAACGACAAAACTACCAAAGCCACCAATACCGACGCTACCAATAACGACGCCACTAATAGGTACCGACGCCAAAAATACCGACGCAATAAATACCAACGCCATAACTATCGACGCCACCAATTCCGACGCCCGAATAACGACGCCACCATTAACAACATCATCAATACCGACGCCACAATACCGACACCATTTACATCGACGCCATCAACACCGACGCCACCAATACCGACGCCACCAATACCGACGCCATCAATACCGACGCCAACAATACCGACGCCAACTATACCGTCGCCGCCAATAACAACACCAACAATATCAATGCCAAAAATACCAACGCCAAGGATTCAATGATAAATATCAACGCCACCAATTCCGACGCCAACTATACCGTCGCCGCCAATAACATCACCAACAATATCAATGCCAAAAATACCAACGCCAAGGATTCAATGATAAATATCAACGCCACCAATTCGACACCAAGACCGACGCCAAGAAAATTGACGCTTACATTACCGACGCCACTAATACCGACACCAACAATACCGTGGCCACCAATAACGACGGCACCATTGGGTACCGACGCTATAAATACCGACGCCATAAATACCAACGCCATAATATCGACGCCACCAATTCCTACGCCACCAATCGACGCCACCATTAACAACATCATCAATACCGACGCCACAATACCGACGCCATCAATATCGATGCCACCAATACCGACGCCACCTGTACCGACGCCATCAATAATGACCCATTAATACTGACGCCAACAAATTTGATTGAAAGCGTCAATTTTGTTGGCGTCAGTATTGATGGGTATCTATATCCTATACTGACCCCAACAATAACGACGCCAATAATACAAACGCCAACAATACTAACGCCAACGATACCGACGCCAACAATACCAACACCAACAATACTAACGCCAACGATACCGACGCCAACGATACCGACGCCAACGATACCGACGCCAATAACGACGCCATCAAAATTTACGCTTTCATTACCGACGCCACTTATACCGACGCCAACAATGCCGACGCCATCAATAACGACGCCACCAATATCGACGCCAGCATTGACAACATCATCCATACCGACGCCACAATACTGACGCCATCTATAAGGACGCCACCAATAACGACGCCATCTATAGCGACGCCACCAATGACGTCGCCACCAATAGGTACCGACGCCAACAATACCGACGACATCAATACAAACGCCAACAATACTAACGCCAACGATACCGACGCCAACGATACCGACGCCAACAATACCGACGCCAACGAAACCGACGCCAACGATACCAACGCCATAAATATCGACTCCACCAATAACGACGCCAGCAATACCGACGCCATCATTTCCGACGTCAACGATACAGACGCCAACGATACCGACGCCACCTATACCGACACCATCAATAACGTCGCCACCAATAGGTACCGACGCCATCAATACCGACGCAACCAATACCGACGCCACCTATACCGACGCCACCTATACCGACGCCACCTATACCGACGCCACCTATACCGACACCATCAATAACGACGCCAACGATATTTCAATATTGACGGCAACAATACCGATGACATCAATGCCGACGTCATTCATACCGACGACAACTGTACCGACGACAACTATACCGACGCCACCTATACCGACGCCATCAATATCGACGCCACCAATACCGACACCACCTGTACCGACGCCATCAATAATGACCCATTAATGCTGACGCCAACAAATTTGATTGAAAGCGTCAATTTTGTTGGCGTCAGTATTGATGGGTATCTATATCCTATACTGACCCCAACAATAACGGCACCAATAATACAAACGCCAACAATACTAACGCCAACGATACCGACGCCAACAATACCGACACCAACAATACTAACGCCAACGATACCGACGCCAACGATACCAACGCCAACGATACCGACGCCAATAACGACGCCAACAAAATTTACGCTTTCATTACCGACGCCACTTATACCGACGCCAACAATGCCGACGCCATCAATAACGACGCCACCAATATCGACGCCAGCATTAACAACATCATCAATACCGACGCCACAATACTGACGCCATCTATAAGGACGCCACCAATAACGACGCCATCTATAGCGACGCCACCAATGACGTCGCCACCAATAGGTACCGACGCCAACAATACCGACGCCATCAATACCGACGCAACCAATACCGACGCCACCTATACCGACACCATCAATAACGACGCAAACAATATTTCAATATTGACATCAATGCCGACGCCATTTATACCGACGACAACTACATACCGACGCCATTTATATTGACGCCATTAGTACCGACGCCATCAATACCGGCGCCATGCCATCAATACCGGCGCCACCAATACCGACGCCACCAACGCCACCAATACCGAAGCCACCAATACCAACGCCAATAACGACGCCAACAAAATTTACGCTTTCATTACCGACGCCACTAATACCGACGCCATCTATAGCGACGCCACCAATGACGTCGCCACCAATAGGTACCGACGCCAACAATACCGACGCCATCAATACCGGCGCCATCAATATCGACGCCACCAATACCGACGCCAACAAAATTGACGCTTTCAATACTGACGTCAACGATACCGACGCCACAATACCGACGCCATCTATAGCGACGCCACCAATAACGACGCCAAGAATACGAACGACATCAATGCCAAAGCCATCTATACCAAAGCCATTTACATCGACGCCATCAACACCAACGCCACCAATACCGACGCTGCCAATACCGACGCCGCCAACAATACTAACGCCAACGATACCGACGCCAACAATACCGACACCAACAATACTAACGCCAACGATACCGACGCCAACGATACCAACGCCAACGATACCGACGGCAATAACGACGCCAACAAAATTTACGCTTTCATTACCGACGCCACTTATACTGACGCCAACAATGCCGACGCCACCAACAACGACGCCACCAATACCGACACCAACAATACTAACGCCAACGATACCGACGCCAACGATACCAACGCCAACGATACCGACGCCAATAACGACGCCAACAAAATTTACGCTTTCATTACCGACGCCACTAATACCGACGCCAACAATGCCGACGCCATCAATACCGACGCCACCTATACCGACACCACCTATACCGACACCATCAATAACGACGCCAACGATATTTCAATATTGACGGCAACAATACCGATGACACCAATGCCGACGTCATTCATACCAACGACAACTGTACCGACAACAGCTATACCGACGCCACCTATACCGACGCCATCAATATCGACGCCACCAATACCGACGCCACCTGTACCGACATCATCAATAATGACCCATCAATACTGACGCCATCTATAGCGACGCCACCAATAACGACGCCAAGAATACGAACGACATCGATGCCAAAGCCATCTATACCAAAGCCATTTACATCGACGCCATCAACACCAACGCAACCAATACCGACGCTGCCAATACCGACGCCGCCAACAACGACGCCACCAATACCGACGCCACCAATACCTACGCTAACAATACCAACGCCAATAACGACGCCAACAAAATTTACGCTTTCATTACCGACGCCACTAATACCAACGCCAACGATACCGACGCCAACGATGCCGACGCCAATAATACCGACGCCAACGATACCGACGCCAATAACGACGCCAACAAAATTTACGCTTTCATTACCGACGCCACTAATACCGACGCCAACAATGCCGAAGCCATAAATAACGACGCCACCAATATCGACGTCAGCATTAACAACATCATCAATACCGACGCCACAATACTGACGCCATCTATAAGGACGCCACAAATAACGACGCCATCTATTGCGACGCCATCTATTGCGACGCCACCAATGACGTCGCCACCAATAGGTACCGACGCCAACAATACCGACGACATCAATACAAACGCTAACAATACTAACGCCAACGATACCGACGCCATCAATACCGACGCAACCAATACCGACGCCACCTATACCGACACCATCAATAACGACGCCAACAAATTTGATTGAAAGCGTCAATTTTGTTGGCGTCAGTATTGATGGGTATCTATATCCTTTACTGACCCCAACAATAACGGCGCCAATAATACAAACGCCAACAATACTAACGCCAACGATACCGACGCCAACAATACCGACACCAACAATACTAACGCCAACGATACCGACGCCAACAATACCGACGCCAACGATACCGACGCCAACGATACCGACGCCATCCATACCGACGCCATTTATACTGATGCCATTAGTACCGATGCCATCTATACCGACGCCACCAATACCGACGCCATCAATACCGACGCCACCTGTACCGACGCCATCAATAACGACCTATCAATACTGACGCCAACAAAATTGACGCTTTCAATACTGACCCCAACAATAACGGCGTTAACAATATCGACGCCAACAATACTAACGCCAACGATACCGACGCCAACGATACCGACGCCAACGATACCGACGCCAACGATACCGACGCCAACAACGACGCCAACAAAATTTACGCTTACATTACCGACGCCACTTATACCGACGCCAACAATGCCGACGCCATCAATAACGACGCCACCAATATCGACGCCACCAATATCGACGCCACCATTAACAACATCATCAATACCGACGCCACAATACTGACGCCATCTATAAGGACGCCACCAATAACGACGCCATCTATAGCGACGCCACCAATGACGTCGCCACCAATAGGTACCGACGCCAACAATACCGACGACATCAATACAAACGCCAACAATACTAACGCCAACGATACCGACGCCAACAATACCGACGCCAACGATACCGACGCCAACAATACCGACGCCAACGAAACCGACGCTAACGATACCGACGCCATAAATATCGACTCCAACAATACCGACGCCAGCAATACCGACGCCATCATTTCCGACGTCAACGATACCGACGCCAACGATACCGACGCCAACGATACCAACGCCAATGATACCGACGTCAACGATACCGACGCCAACGATACCGACGCCATAAATATCGACTCCACCAATACCGACGCCAACGATACCGACGCCATAAATATCGACTCTACCAATACCGACGCCAGCAATACCGCCGCCAACAATACCGACGCCATCATTTCCGACGTCAACAATACTGACGCCATCTAGAGCGACGCCATCTAGAGCGACGCCACCAATAACGACGCCACCAATAACGACGCCACCAATAACGTCGCCACCAAAATTTACACTATCAATACTGACGCCAACAATACCGACGACATCATTGCCGACGCTATCTATACCGTTGCCAGCAATACCGACGCCATCATTTCCGACGTCAACAATACTGACGCCATCTATAGCGACGCCACCAATAACGTCGCCACCAAAATTGACACTATCAATACTGACGCCAACAATACCGACGACATCAATGCCGACGCTATCTATACCGACGCCACCAATACCAACGCCATCAATACCGGCGCCATGCCATCAATACCGGCGCCATCAATATCGACGCCACCTCGACGGCATCAATAACGACGCTAACAATACTGACGCCAACAAAATTGACGCTTTCAATACTGACGGCAACAATAACGACGACATCAATACCGACGCCATTTATACCGACGACAACGACATACCGACGCCATTTATATTGACGCCATTAGTACCGACGCCATCAATACCGGCGCAATGCCATCAATACCGACGCCATCAATACCGGCGCCATGCTATCAATACCGGCGCCATCACTATCGACGCTACCAATACCGACGCCAACAAAATTGACGCTTTCAATACTGACGTCAACGATACCGACGCCAACGATATCAACACCCATCCTCTACATGCGATTCCGTTGTTATCAACGATGTCGTTATAATTGGATTTGACTTTAGTTGTAAATATACAAGTTACAATTCGCATGTTAGTAATCATGATGATGACGATTGTGATGATGATGATGATGTTGATGATGATAGTAGTGATGGTTGTGATAGTGGTGATGATGTTGTGAAGATGATTATGATGATGATGATTGTAATGATGATGATTATTATGATGATTGTAGTGATGTTAATGTGATAGTGGCGTTGTTGGTGTGGTGGTGATAATGATGATCATAATGATGATCATAATGATGATCATAATGATGATCATAATGATGATCATAATGATGATCATAATGATGATCATAATGATGATCATAATGATGATCATAATGATGATCATAATGATGATCATAATGATGATCATAATGATGATGATGATGATGTTGTTTATAATGATTGTGGTGGACTTCATGATGATTGTGGTGATGATAATAGTTGTGATGGCATTGTTGGTGATGTCAATGTTATGATAGTTGTGAGGATGAGGATGATGATGATTGTGATGATGATTGTGAGTGACGATGATGGTAATAAACTGATAATGATGTGTTGATGATGATGGTTAGGGCTTGGTGATACGTACAGTTGTCGTTGTCGTTGGTGGGCAGCAGGTCGCGCAACAGCAGGCGCGCGTGCGCCCACAGCAGGTGCAGCGCGGTGTGTAGCGCGTGCGCCGCCGCCGCCAGCTCGCGCCGCCGCCACGCGCAGCGCGCCGCCAGCACGCCGGCCGCGCGCCCGCGGCACTCCGCCGGCGACACCGCCACCGACACGCTGTCCTCGGGGACCAGCTTCTTCATGTCTGGAACGCGAGTATCATTCTATTATATTATTATAACCTTATTTTCATAAGTCGTTAGTACCCGCATGCGGGGTACAGGAGATTTTTGAAACCCATTCCATATGGCCCGCAGTCGGGAAATCATTTTCACTGGCCGTTAGCGCCCGCACACGGGATCCAACAAAATACTGCAACGAATGCCATAGGGCCCGCATGCGCGGAGCCGTTTTCATTTGTCGTATGAACCCGAATGCGAGTATCAGAGATACTTTGGTGTGAGCAGCCGCAAGTTGACTGATGACGTCTCAAATTCAAATCATTTATTACAGGTGCTTTTGAACAGGCTTGTGTCCATTAACAACAAATTGCTTGGTTTATAGTTTCTACATATAAATGAGGAGATGTAGATAAGAAAAAACCAGTCCATTTCTCATAAAAGTTAAAGATTATTAATATTTTTAGAAAATAAATTCGAACAAAATGGGCAATAAGTCACGTGACAACAAAAACCAATCAGAAAATATGACGTCACGCTCTGCAAATATTTTTTTTTATCAATTTTGTGGCATGGCTTCTTGGCCTTTGAGCCATTTCTCCATTAAGTATTTTTACAATTTATTAATGATGGAGGATAATACATGATAATGGTTGATAATTTGGTGAATTAATAGCAGTTAATGAAGGATGATACATGAATATATCAATGAATATAGCACGTAAAATCTAAATAATAAACCTAAAACAAAATACCTAACCTCAAATTAGAATGTTAATATTCTTGAACAAAATACATTAGTTTTATTTTATATTTACATTACCTAAGTAGATTATATTATGTCTACCTACATCGAAATGATCTTCACAAAAATACATTCTATTACTTTTTGATATTGATAAACAATGAGCATCACTCCTGCAAGCAAGTCTTAACCACTTTTCCCGTGTGGGTTGATTGTTTGGAAAATTATAAATAACTTGTCTGACGTTTTTCTCGTCGTTATTTTACACTGGGCACCATACAGTACTAGTACTAATACGAAGAAAACATTTTTACAAAAAGTTGACACATGACACAGATGTAAACAGTTTTGTTTGTTTTGCAGAGTGTAACGTCATTCAAGACGCCATGACACTATTCAGCATTTTCGAGGAAAATTTAAATTGTTTTTTTTTAAATACAAAATACGTAAAGTAAATATTGCTTTTTCTTAAAATATAGGCTTTTTGGGATAAAATAGATATTAAAGTATCTAATTAAGCAATTTTTCAAATTTAGTCAACTAGCCTATTGTTGCAACTAGTTGCACGTAGTAGTTATCTAATAACTGACTTTCCACATGTTTGATATCGACTGAGTTATCGACCGATGAATTTCAATGGTCCTTATTCCGAATGCAGGGAGCATTCGTACGCTTTTAATTGAACAAGTTATCGACCTATGAGTTTCATTAGTCGTTAGCCCGCATGCGGGAAGACCCCGAATGCGGGCAAGAACTGACAACGACTAATGAAAATGCGCCTCTCATATTCAGCAATAAAAAAGTAAAGGAAATTAACAACGACAAAAAATCTCTCTAAAAACAAAAATAAAGTATCCCTCACCGTCGAGACTCATGGTGGGCAGGTTCTGCAGCTGGTGCCTGGTGGTGGCGAGCAGCTTGTCGTGGTGGTGGTGCGCGCGCACCAGGTGCTGCAGCAGCGCCAGCAGGCGCGCGCACGTGGCGCCGTCCGCGCCCGCGCCCGCCAGCGCGCGCCCCTCCGCCGAGCACATCGTGTTGCGCGCGTACGTCAGCAGGTTGCACACGATCTGAATACACATCAAATATTACGAAGTTTTGTATAATTGCATTTGAAAATATACTTATTAACTTAATAACGAATGCAACATTTAGTGAAATAGCTAATCCCTACCAGAAGATTAACTTGTTTAAACAAGTGATAATGTTGCTTGTGACTTTCGAAATGATGGTTTTACTGGGTTCTTTTTTCGTTAACTTTATTTATATATTATATGATATACCTACATCGTAGGTATTTTTAACAACCACAAACCCTAATAAACTTGGTTTTTAAGAGGTAAGGCATAGTGAGATTCCTCGCTCAAACTGAGGTGCCCGACTGAATCAACAATAGTTGTCTTTCTGTGAGTGAGTAAGGTTACCAGAGCTCGTTTGGGGAGTGACTATTCTGACAGTATAGGCATTCCGTTTGCTGTCAGTTTAGTAATTCCCTATTTTTAGAAACCTAAACAGTTTCTGCAGGGGTTGGCAACTCATATGCAAGCCTTCTGTTGCGCCTTCATTTACACACACACACACATACGCTCGCTCCGCGCATTCCCGCTCCATCAATGCTCGCGTCGCGCCCCCCGCGCGCGCCGCTACCGCAACTCACTCGAACATAAACCGTGGACGTGCCCACGCGTCGCTAATGTGATAGTCAATTTCATGTGAGTGAACCATCATTTTCAAAACCCATTCATTCTCCAACAATCGATAACTCCACGCCGCAACAAATGTCAATGGGTGGCGGTCACTTACCATCAGGTGAGCCGCCTGCTCGTTTGCCCCATTATCACCATAAAAGGAAATGTGAGCAAGTATTCAACCGCGATCACTCAAGTATTGGGCTAATCGTGCTAATATGCGATACATTCGAGATCCACTATTCCAAAACTGGTCACCTTATAGTAGAGCAGGTTGGTCTGGTCGTGGTCGGGCAGGTCGTGCGCGGGGCGGTGGAAGCGAGCCAGCAGCGCCAGCATGAGCCAGCGCACGCGCTGCGCCGGCGCGGCCGCCGCCTGCAGCGCCGAGGGCTCGGCCTCCGCCGCCGGCGCCGCGGGCCCGAACACCTCGCGGTTGGCCGCGCGCGCTATCACCGACGTGATGGCTTCCACCTCTGTCAGCAGCTCCACCGGAGAGTTCGGGTGCGCCGCTCTGTGTAAGTTACAAATTATATTGTGAGTCTTATTGTATTGGTTTAAGACTTAAATTGAATTAACCCACACGTGATCGTGAAGTGAACTTTCTATACAGTTTGACATTCGACGGTAGTTCTGATTGTTATACAATACCGTACACGAAATGAACGCTGGCTATGATGAATATAATAACGGACTAAAACAATCTTAGAGGAACCAGTTTAAAAAGTGTATTTTAAATAAAAAAACCGGTCATGTGCGAGTCAAACTCGCGCACGCAACGCAACGCAAAAAATTGCGTTTCTTGTATCCCCCGTTTTTTTTTTTTTTTTGTATTTGTAATTGCGGAAACTGAAATACATAATTTGTGATAATTTCAACTGTCTAGCTATCGCGATTCTTGAGATACAGCCTGGTGACCTGCAGACGGAAGGACAGACAGCGAAGTTTTAGTAATAAGGTCCCGTTTTTACCCTTCGGGTACGGAACCCAAAAAATGAGACAAAACTAAATTACATAAACAAATATTGTGACAAACAATCACCAAAAGAGTTCGTCATTTACAATTCATTAGCTGCTAGACATGATATTAGTGCATGTGGTTACCGCAGCACGGCGTCGATGCACTCGACGTGGCTGAGCAGCGCGTGCGCGACGTGCAGCACGCAGCTGTGGTTCTGCGGGCCCAGCGTCGTCAGCAGCGCGTCGCACAGCGACAGCGCCGGCACCAGGATCTGCCGGAACCTGACGCAAACATACCAACTTCAATCACATACTACGGTCAACAATCCGACACTATGAAATTAAATTACTTAATGCGGATTTAACCCCAGTACGTATGTTTATTGATATTAATTCGCCACGTTTCGCATCCTTGGTACTGGGCAGACTAAGCTAAGGCCTGACCTAAGATCTTGGTGTGCCCGTTACCGTTATCTAGATTTTATATCGACTAACAGCTAGTCAGCATTGTTGTTAATTATTCACAATCCAATTTACACCGAACGAGCTCACCATATCCATTGATTATGAAGTTAATAATAATAATTTATTTATTTGAGTCATAAAACAAAGGTGTACAATAATTAAATGTGTATGAGAGCATATAATAACACTTTAAATAAGTTTTTATTTTGTCACTTCTGTATCATCAGTCAACTTACATGAGGTCTAGCCGAGGACTGCTACTATCTGCTAGAAATCACTTACCGGTTAGCGATGGAGGGCACAAACTCAGTGTCTTTGTGTGTGCCGTAGCCGGTGTGTATGTCGGGGTGCGCGGCCAGCGCCGTGAGCGCGGCGAGGCAGCCGAGCGCGCCCTGCGACAGCAGCGTCTCGGCGCCGGCGCGGGTGCCCGCCATCTTGATCAGCAGACCCATCTTGGACTCGTACACGTACAGCACGCGCAGGGACTTCGGGTTCGGCTCTAATGTCTATAGCAATAAGGCATACATTCATTAAATGACATCTAAGGGTATATGGTTGGTCCAGTGTTCGAGCGATAAGTTTGATCCCCGCATGAAAAAATCTGTATGATATGAGTCAGGTGGATATTTGTGGCATTGTGGATATTTGTGTTTGTAAAGACATCTACGACACAGACGATGCGTTTAATATGACATTATGAATCTTTTTAATACTATAAGTTTCTTATAGTCTATGTATTTATTAGTAATTATATCAAATTTTATTTGACAAACGAACTGAGCACAAGGCTAACACTTCCTTATTAAACATACAACAAAATATAGCACTCACCTCCTTCAATCCTTCATCATCTTGCAACAAGCTGTCAATCAGACTCCTCAGATACCCTTGATTGGTGAGCGTATGCATCCAGTCAGTTCTTGGATTGATTTCTATGAGGGTGTCCAAGCACGCCAGGGCTACCATCCTGCACACATCATGGCCGGCTCCGATACAGTCCCCGCACACTATAGAACACAGGTTCTCACCAAAATCACTGATCACATCGATCACCATGGACTTGAGCGCGGATTCTTCTCGACTAGGCCTAGCTTTCGAACTGTCTAATCTACTAACATAAGTCACATTCACATTTTCTTCCTCCGGATCTGCTGGGCTCGACTTCAAATTCACGATATTCAAATAATTTAACAGCGCGCCGTACAGATTCACTCGCATCTTCTGCGTTGAGGCACCAGAGACTAGGATCCACGATAGGATTTTGTGTAGAATGAATTTCAGGGTTAAAGAGTTTGTCTGCATAATTTGGTTCGAGGGTCCGAAGAAACTCATTTCGAATTCTGAGGACTTTTGATTGGAGTCTCTCTTTTGTAGAATATAGCAGTGGCGTAGGTTGACTAGTAGGAGTAATACGGTGCCTGAAGCGAGGTTTCCCAATTGTGGGAGGACTTCGCCCGGCGGTATTTTGTTGAGTAAGTCTTGTAGTATGTTCAGCAGCAAGTTCTTCCTAGACTCCAAGCTAAGTATATCGTTGGGGGCGACGCAGAATAGTATTTCAGTCAGTTGCCGCCACGAGTCGTAGTAGTGTATGAGGGTGGCCGCTAGGTTGCGCTGTCTGTTCACTTCTGTTACGTAGTCTAAGACCTGTTGGATGGACATTAATCGTATCAATCGTCGTCGTCTTATTCATTTGGTTAAGTGTTCATAGGTTATTGGAAGAAGAATAAAATGAAAGGAAAGAAAAGTTAAAAGAAAACGTGGATGAAGTGATACCCTAGAATCTCTTCATCCACTTTTTTTTTTACTTTAAGTCATCTATTCTTCCTTTAATCTTTAAGTCATATATTACCTTCTGTATCTCGGCGACGACGAGGTTCCGCTGCGGCGCCGTGGCGTGCAGCGCGTGCAGCTCGCGCGTCAGCAGCGCGTGCAGCCGCGACACGCTGATACGCTTGCCGCCCAGACCTGCACGCCAACAGACCACACTTTACACACTCCATCCTCGCCAACCCATCCATTGTCCCACTGCTGGGCATGGCTCTCTTCTCATTTGAGACGGATTACGCCGCTAGTCTAATGTATGTTGGCTGACTACACACGACATCGAGAAAATCTCTCAGGCATCCAGGTTTCTTCGTGATCAATGACATATTATTATATAGACACGTCATGCACGAACATTACGGCTATGCAAAATGGCGACAGCGACTAATTTGTGCAAAGAAAGGGAAAAACACATTTTTATCTTTCACTATTGTAGTATAATTTGTAAACACATGAAGGCATCTTGTTCTCAGGAAGTATCAAACTATTAAGCACGAATTAGTTTTACGGAGCGTACCCTCTCAACGCTGGTTGGTGCGTCACTAAGCGCGATCCCGGCAATTGCCTTGATTTCTTGTTGCCATTTTAGAGGGCGGGTAACGTATCTATAGTTTTTTATATCATTGCTCTTGATGAATTCCTTCTCTATGAGCATATCATAAACATCACATTACACTACACTCAAAATAATATGTGCCAATTCGGCTTGACATACAATAGGTCTAATGAGTGGTAATCAGTGAGCAGGCTGTAACAAAAAACTTCAAACTATTATATTTTTTTATTTAATGAACAATTTGTAGGAATAATTAATATAAGTGTTTCTTTTCACGGGACCAGCCTGCCACACTAAAGACTAGCAACTCACGTAATCCAAGATCAACAATAGCTACCGCCCACAAAATCATCGAGAAAAGGAAGGCAAACGCGTCTTGAAACCCACAATAAAATGAGTAGAAAAAATATCTGTTTCAACTTCCGTCCCCATTAAAAAAAGAAAAAGGAAAGAGAATGTATGATGTGGTCTAGCAGAGCACATACCGGTGGGCAGGTCGCAGGAGGCGATGGCGTGGCGCAGCTGCTGCGGCTGGAACAGCTCCCAGCGCGGCTCCTGGCTGGCCTCCACCACTACCGGCAGCTCCTCCAGCGTGCGCCGCAACAGGCACCACTCCCACTCCTGGTACAATAGTCTTGTTACATACAGTTTGTCCTGGATACGTTGTAAGTATATTTATTGTCACACATTATACTAGAACTTAGCATGATTCAAATCATCTAAAAATATATTAAAATTGGATGGAATAAAAATGTAAATATAAAAGTTGTAAAACTTTTTATTAGCTACTACTTTGCCATTTAACTTTTTTCCATAGGACTTTATTTTAAGACTTTATAGTTTTGCCGGAAATCAAGATAAACCGTTTTGTAACATTAAAAACGCACCCCATCCACTTCCCGACCTCAAAGCGCGCATAATTATTTTTTTTGTAATATTTGTTCCATTATCTTCCTTTCTCATTGGGTTTTACAGGCCAAAAAAGTGTAAAATTTCAATGGACTATTAAGCATTGAAGTAAGCGGTGCAGTACCTGCGTGGGGTGGTGCGCGGTGTGTGTGGTGGCGGCCAGCAGCGCGGCCAGCGCGGCGTGCTGGCGGGCGGCGCCGGCCGCGCCCGCCTCGCACGCGCACGCGCGCAGCACCCACGAGCGGGACGACAGCGTCGCCACCGACGCCGACTGGGAACACGGCAACACTATTATATTACACCCAGTTTACACTTTTATTATTAGAGACATCAAATTAAGTGTCGTACGAACATGGATAATTGTTATACACTCATACAATTACTGTAATAAAATCATTTATTAGAATTTTAAATATTTAAAAGAGCATAAATGTAAAACAATAACACTTTTTTTGTTAACTTTGTGATTTTTGAATTAAATATGGGGGCTGTCCATTAATCACGTGATGTTTTTTTAACATTTTTTAACCCCTCCGTCCCCCATGGTGATACGTGGTGAGGTTTAAGACTACCCCCCCCCACCCCCCACCAAAAAACACGTGTACTTTTTAGTACCTACAAAGAATCTTAAAATGTTTGTAATACTATTTTTAGGATTAGAAATCACGCGTTTGACGAAAAAATAATTACACGTGATATCATACTATACCCCCCCTCCCCCGTGTGATATTTTGTGATTTTTGCTGAACCCCTCCCCCCCCCCCCCTTTCGAATCTCACGTAATTAATGGACAGCCCCTTATACGCCTAAAATATTTTCGATTCTATTTAAATATATCAATATTCAGGCATTAAAACTAAAATACAACCTCATACAATATAAAAAACCCCAACAGACCTAATCTTCGAGCTGATAAAGAGATTTTCTATCATAAGAGATTCTTAACTCTATCAAATTACTATTCAAACAAAACAAAATTAAATCAAACTCAAGTTATCAATTTAAAAACCACACATGTCGGGTATTGAAAAAAAAAACCAAAGAAAACTGTAACACAAATTTTAAAAAAACCGTTAATCACTTGAATAATGACGTCACAATTCACAACGGATTCATAAAGGTAGAAAGTTACAGTGAAATTCACCTTACTTTATATTATACAACTTAGCGATATTAAGGTTATGGTATATAGTCCTCCTCATCGTTTTCGATGACGGCGACCCTGACTACTTAAACTTACTCTAATATAATTACTATTATTTTTTTAGTTTAAAAAAAAATAATTAAGGTTATGGTACCTTGAGGTCGACGGTGGCCTTGACGTGTCGCGAGAGGAAGTAGTCGCGCGTGCGCAGGAACCGCAGCACCGGCGCCGACGTGTGGGGGCGCGCGCACAGCCAGTACACCAGCCGGTAGCACGCCTCCACCAGGTTGCTGGCCTCCCTGTACACGTCACCACCACTCCTCGTCAACACGCCATTGGTGGGAGTTCAAATGGAGAATTTGAACGTGTGAATGAAAAGACAGAACACTTGTAAAGTCAAGTCTTGCATTGAAATTGATTTGAACTTCGTAAAGATACTTGTATGCCTGACAAATTATCTCGATGTGAGCTAAAATCGAGCTGTGGTAGCCGAGCGGTGTGACCGGTGGACTGAGAGAGGTCTCGAGTTCGAACCCAAGGCACGCACCACAGATTTTTCGGAAGTTAAGTGCGTATTTATCACATGCTCAAACGGTGAAGGAAAACATCGTGAGGAAACCTGCATGCTTGAGAGAATTCTCGATGGCATGTGAAGTCAACCAACCAACAGCGTGCTAGACTATAGCCTAATCCCTCCTAATTTACAGGAGATCCGTGCCCAGGGGTGGGACATTAATCGGTTGATGATGAAGATGATGAGCTGAAATCTGCCAACCGGCACTAGGCTACAGTGGCGTAGCGTGGAGGCAGGGCAGAGGGGGCCATGACCCCCGGCGGTATACGAAAGGAGGTAAGAGCCACGTATTTTTTTACCACTAGGATTTAAAATAGGAGGCGGAAAAATTCAGGGTCGGCCCTGGGCGGCTAAAACCCACGCTACGCCACTGCTAGGCTAGCGTGAAATTCTCAATTAAGAAGAGATTTATGTCCAGCAGTGGGAAATTAAATGGTGATAATGATAATCAATGTAGTATTTCTTTTCATACCTGTGTTGGTTATTGTGTGAAGCAATGTGTTGTTCCAGAATGTCCAATATTGAGTGCAGACAGGTGCGCGGATACCCGCCCGCGCCCGCCTCTGCCAGCGAACTGCGACTTACCTATCAGAATATTTAATTCATTAGTAGACTTAATTAGTATCGTATCGTATAGTATCCTGGTTCATGTTAAAACTTCTTCCCACTGAAATTTACAAATTCTTTTTTCTTTTTTTTTAAACTTTGCCCCACGTTAGGATTTTCTCCTGGGTCGTGGGTGCGTTTACAAACACAAATTTTCACATGCACAAACGCCCAGACCCGGAGAAATTACCCGTAGAACGTACAAATATTTGCATCGTGCGGGGATCGAACCCACAACCCGTGACGCACAAGCCGATCGCTCAGCCACTGCGCCAGTCAGGTCGTCAAATTATTGTAGAAGTACTGTGCTAAAGTAAGATAGCACGAGATTGACAGTTGCTACACAATTCCATCGGCTCTATAAGCTATCTTCTCCATTGTCTGTATAGTGCACACTCACGTCGTCGTTGAGGTTGTAGCCGAGCAGGAAGTGCGCGAGGTTGGGCGGCGCGGTGGGCAGCACGTGCTGCAGCAGCACGAGCACGGCCTCCTTGGCCTGGCGCACCGCCGCCGCCGCGCCCTCCCCCGCGCGCCCCGCCTCCGCCCACTCCTCCGCCTCCAGCACCTCCACGAACCCGTACCTGGTGAACGGAAACTTCTGTCACTCAAATTTATACGTAAATTATCGATGTAAGGAATATCGTAGATCCAACGAAAAGTATATACCGTTACAGTAATGTTCCAATTATATTTTACAACCTTCATTTGATACAAATAATGTAACCTAACGCTGATGTGCCGAGACGAGCAACAGTCGCCTCCAGCTTGTGTATGCTGCAACACGTCACAGTACCTGATCTCGGCGGCCAGCGCGTGGCGGTGTGTGATGGAGGCCAGCAGGTGCCTCGCGGAGGCCGGCGTGTTGAGGGCGCGGCACAGCAGCGCCACCGCCCGCGCCGCCGCCTCCGGCAGCGTGGACACGTGCTGCAGCACCTTGCAGCACGTCACCAGCCGGCAGTTGTTGTCTGGACCCTCGGGCGCTGCGACAGAATTACACAGTTTATAAGGAACCCATCCCATCCACACCCATCCCCCATTCCTTGAGGGAGACCTATGACCAGCAGTAGCCATCTAACGGTTGATATGATGATGATGATGATAATAAGGAGCCTGAATTAAGCCGTAGCCCTACCATCTGCAAGATGCTGGAATCTAGGTTATAGATAATATGATGCTCATATTAAGTAAAATAATATCAATAACAGCTGAAGTCAAAAATGAAGCTCTTAATGTCATATCTGCCCCAAATCTATCACTGACTGATTGTATGAAGACTCACCCAGTATAAGCTTGGACAGAGGCACGATGAGCACGGATCGGCCCGCATCAGCTGCAGCAGTTAACAGCGGTCTCTCCAGCGCCAGCGCGCGCTCCAACATCTGCAGAATGCTGATAAGACTTTGCTCCACGAACACCTGGAATATAAAACCAAGAACCAAACTTATAGAACCTGTCGAGCAATTGGAAAAATAAATGCTACACATTCCAAGTGGATGAGGGAAGTTGGCATACCCTGGCAGGTTGTGGTTGCCTGTCCAGCAATTCTTGCGCCTCGTCGAGTGATGTGAGCAGTAGTCGCAGCAGCTCGGACTTGGTGTGCATCTGTATCAGCAGGCGGAAGCCGGGAGGCGGGTTGGTGTCGGGCTCGCGGCCTGCCGGCGGGAAGTCGGACGGTGATGGCTCGTATTGCTCGAGCCAGCGCGCGAACAGACGGAAGCAGAGTGACAGCATCTGAGGACATAACATTCATAAACTATGTTGATTCTTTAAAATGTTTTTAATTGTTTTATTACCGCAATACACAGAATGACATATTTGTATTTTTATAATCCTGGTGAGGCAACTTTAGAGAAAATAAAATGTATAATTAGGGTAGACTTTTTAGGTAAATACAGATTATTAGCATAGGTCTTTCTTGAAATAGAAATGAGTGCCCTTATATTAGTGGATCCGGTATATAGAATCAGGAAAGATGTATAAAAATGTAACTATAGCTTGGCAAATTCGTACGTGACACTCCCATGGTCCACGCGGGTGGCGGGGGACGTTACTACCCGATGACGTATGGTACACCGCTACACACGATACGAGTTACGTTACGATTTAATCTGCCTGAGCCGTAAGTAAAATTGCTTATAAGTTAATTTATTGCGTTATTTTGAAATATGATGTGCTGTAGTTATAAAATATAACTAACAATATGTAAAGGGTATTTTTTGCAACCCTAGAAGCCCAGTTATAGGTAAAATTAATAAACAAATATATATTCGTGCGACTCGGTTTCATCATCATCATCAATCCATTATCGTCCCACTGCTGGGCACGGGTCTCCTCTCATTTGAGAGGGATTAGGCTATAGTCCACTACGCTAGCCTACTGCGGGTTGGCAGACTTCACATGCCATCAAGACAAATCTCTCAAGCATGCAGGTTTCCTCACGATGTTTTCCTTCACCGTTTGAGCTTGTGTTAAATACGCACATAACTTCCGAAAAGTCAGTGGTGCGTGCCTTGGGTTCGAACTCGAGACCTTTGACATCTCAGTCCACTGGTCACACCACTAGGCTACCACGGCTCCACGACTCGGTTTATTATGCTATATTTATTAATTATTATTAATACATATTAACGTTCTAAAAAGTACTTCCAATAATTTTGCCTATCAGTGGATTCATCTACGTGTAGTGATATCGTGTGTGTTTTGTCTAAGTGTCCGCACCCGCAAACACATGTTACCGTCAAAGGCTCGGGCGGCCGACTGACGCTCCCGGCAGGTAATCCCCGCCCCGCGCACATGCCGCCACCCCCGTTGCCTTACGTCCCCCGTCGCCCGCGGACCATGGGAGTGTCACGTACGAATTTGCCAAGCTATAGTGACGGGTGTCATACCTATGGTGTTGCAAAAGTTATAAGATATATGAGGTATGAGTTACCTGCCACTTCTCGGTGGGTTTGGCGTAGGGCCTGTGCGGGGCGGGCAGCGCCAGGCGGTTGAGCGCGTGCTCCACGTAGGGGTCGAGGCCGGGTGCGCGTGCGCCGGCACCGAGCGCGCGCGGCAGCGGCGCCGCGCTGCACAGCGCCTCCAGCAGCACGAGGAACGCGCGCGACAGCGGGTACTCCTCTATGCGGCACTCCGTCTGCACAGGGGTGTGTTTTAAAAGTGATGCCAGAATAGTTTTTGGTCCTTTTACACTATGTAATTTGCTGTGTTATTTATTGTAGTAGACTATGTAATTTGCTGTATTATGAAATACAATTGAGCATTTTGCTACTTCAATTTATAGTTTTTACGATTTTTTATTATTATTTAATTATTTAAAATTCATACCTGTATTCATAAAAAATATAAACTTTTTATAAAAAAATATCTTTTAATAGTTTTTATGGTTATAAGATTGATGATGACAACCATAATTCTTAATTTATTGTATTTTTTTTAACATAGAGATTCGGCAGACAGACTGACAGATTAGACAATCTCCAACAAAATTGCAAACATCACTAAAAATGGTGGGAAGCAAATCAATAGCCCTTGTGAAAATTATGAGAGATAACAGAAGCTCAGCAGAGCTCATGCTTTAAGTAATAGTAATGATGACAATGACAAATCATATCATCTTAAAAAAAATATCGAGTTGCAACAACTTTATCAATGTTACCTCGTGAAGCTCGGCATTGAGCGCCCTCTTGTCGTTGGCCGTGGAGACGAGTTGCGCGGCCTCGAGCGCGGCCCACACGCGCGCGGCCGTGGCGGGCGTGCCGCCCAGCGCCGCCAGCGTCGTGCACAGCTCCGCCTTCAGCTGCAGCGGGATGTGGCAGCAGATCAGACCTGCACCACATATCAATTGGTCAATATTGGTATGACGACCCGTTTAGCTCAGCGGTAGTTAACGCTGCCTGCTGTGCTATGGGTCCCGGGTTCGAATCCCGGTAGGGACAAATATTTGTGTGATGAACATCAATATTTGTTCCGAATCATGGTTGTATATATGTATAATATGTAAGTATATACAAAAAAAAAAAATGTAGTATATCAACCAACTATTATCCGTAACACAAGCCTCGTTGCTTACCACGGAACTAGATGGCGCTGTGTCATAATATCCAGGAATATTTATTTAATACTACTTGTACAATGGGAAAATATGACAATCCCACCTGATGATATGTGACGCTGTGGTAAAATGTTGTACGCTTATCTAGAAGATACCCATTAACCGTATTACCATAACCTACGCATTATTGTGACTTCAAGACGTTCCTAGTGTGTTGGGTTCTTTAGCTGTGGTAACTGTGTACCGGGAATTCCTATGTGTAATGTGGAAGAAAACACCGATATATGCGTACCACTCAGCTCTATTGTGTGAACTAACCTAATATTACAATTATTATAATGTACAAGTACAATGCATACGTGATCGCGAGCGTCAGCATAAAATTGTCGAGCATGCTCGTTCATAGTGTAAGTGACACATTTTAGTTGTATCCTTAAAAGCTTTGATTTGACCTGTCTCTGACGGTATACACATATCGATAATCCTATGTTAAATGATATTGATTTCCATAAATACATATTGTGAAGACACTTTGACAAAGACAGTGTACTCACCGAACATGCAGTTGACGGTGTCCCACTGCAGGTTCTCGCAGATGGCGGCGCACGCCACGTGGTCCTCGCGCGCCACGCTCGCGATCAGCTTCAGAGCCGCTATCAACGCCTCCACCTGTACCGCAAATAATATCATTATGAAAGATACGGCCCCGCTACTGGGCACGGGTATTCTCTTTGAAAAGGAATAGGTTGGCAGACTTCACACACCATCGAAAACCGCTTTCAGGTGTGCAGGTTCCCTCACGATGTTTGAGTAAAAAAAAGGGATGTTATTTACATATTCTGATGATAGCAACAGTTATTAAAATTTTACAACTTGTAGGCTTATCTGTGATTTTTATTGTGGTCTATTTTTGAGGACACTTTTTAACGATATACTTCGTAATCAGAAATCACATCGGTAAAAACAAAACAATGAATACAATTTAATAATATAATAATTTAATAGTAATCGTGATGAGTACACGCTGTTTTCTTAGTGCAAATACCCGCTACTCGCAAATGCTATTGCAACTCCTGTCAGCCAGGATCAACAATAGCTACCAACCAAAAAAATTGTCGAGACAATGTGTCTTTAAATTAAAATGTCTTGGAACCCGCCAGAAAATTAATCATAAAATGAAATTAAAGGAGTTACGGAAATAAACTTTTTACGGATATTATCGCAGTATATGGATATCATTTTGTCCCGACGCGGCGACGTGTCGTACCCTTACAGCGTCTATGGTCCACGGGCAAACTTGAGAGGGTGGGTTTTTTCCTACAGTCGAAATTCCCTACAGTGTCAATGAATTCGCTATCGTGATTGGTTATCTCAGAACTGCGCAGGAGTCGCCAATACAACCGCCGCGTAAAAGCTCCCGGTCCCAAAACCGTTGATTTATTCGCGTATCAGTATAAATAACCGATGGTAAAAAATTCAGCAGGGCACCTGGAAGTTGTGGTTTTGCACAATTTTAACACCAGCTGTACAGTCGACCAAGAAAGTGGCCTATCAGTTTCTGCGACCTCTAATCATAGCTAAGGATGACACTTCTATCGTCATACTCATTATTACTGCAAGGGAAAATCGACCTAGTAGTTCCATAACGTCCAAATTAACCTCAATTATAAGGTGATAGACCACATTTTTGGTCAATTGTACACTATAGGAAAAGTCTGTCAAGAAATTCTGACACATGTGAGTCTGTAATCTCAAAGGTGTAAATGGTCAATATAGTCATATAGGGGTTAAGGTAATATATGGTGTACCTCCTCATGCCGCACGAGCACTTTCCCGGGGCGGCCGCCGCCCGCCAGCACGGCCGAGCCGCCCAGAGACGCCGCGTGCGCGTGCGCAGAGAACGGCGCCGGGTCCGCACGCAGGTTACTGGACACACAATAGACGTTATTATTTCCCTTATAATGTTGATTTCAATGTATTTTATACTAGTCTTAGTTTAGACTAAAGATTGAGTACATCATTCAAGTATATAATTTATTGGGTTTTGGTATCTATATAAATATACTTCAACTTTTCTTTTACATATGAAGCCTTATTTTTCTTGGTTTAAATTTATACAACTCTTTTCAAAAGACTAGAAATCTGTGACTAAAGGTCTGTATTTTTGTATAGCGATCCTTTGAAACGTTATATGGAAATTTCAATAAATGACAGTATAAGTGTGATGTAAAATGTTCAATTACCTGTGATATCTGGCGAGGACAGTGAGCAGATGGTACGCGGAGAGCGCGTCCCGCTTGGCCAGCAGCGCCCAGGTGTGGCGCGGCACGGCCAGGCTGGCCAGCGCGCGCAGGTAGGCGGCCAGCAGCGCGCGGCACACCACCTCGCCCGACAGGCGCACGAACTTGTACAGCGTGGCCGCGCGCCCGCCCGCCCGCCGCCCCGCCGCGCCGCCCGCGCCCTCCGCCACGGCCTCCCAGTACTCGCGGCGCAGGCCGGCCGGGTCGCGCGCGTACAGGCGCTCCACGCAGCGCAGCAGCGCCGCCAGCCGCGGCCGCGCGCCCGCCCCCCCCGCGCCGCCCGGCGGGCTCAGCCCCTCCGCCGCGTACATCTGCACCGCGCGCGCCGCCTCGTCCGCCCTGACGACGACACCACATGTCACTCACATTATCATCAGTTGCAGTCAGTGGGTGGTCACATTTCACAAGCAGGTTTCCTCACGAAGTTTTTCTTCACCGTATCACCATGTGATATCAAATACACACATAACTTTGACAAGTCAATGATGCGTGCTCTAGTAATCGAATATTGTATAATATCGAATTCGATACTGACACTCGCCACTCCTTCTCCGCGCCTCGCGCCTCACCCCGCGTGTCGCTATAAATAGATTTGCAGACGACGCGCGGGCCCTCTTGTTCCCGCTGCAGCCACTCAAATTAAGTGCCGCCCTCTACCAGTCGGACCTCGCCTCGAAGCCTCCGCCGAACCCACCCAGAGCTTAACTCACCCTACTCTTGCCTAGTGTGTCTTGTATTAATAAATTTGTATATTTTTGTACTTTCGAGTGTAATTTATCTCCATTATTTAATTCCCGGCCAGCCATGTTCCTAAAACGTGCCCACCACGTTACATCTGGCACCCAACGTGGGGCCTTCCCAATCCACTGGTTACAGCACTAACCTATCAAAGCTCACATCAGGAAAACTTATGCCTTAAGTCACTCAGGATAAAGAAACAATTACGACTTACTTGACCCTCATCTCCATAAGTTTGGAGTGCATGAGCACGATGAAGTCCGTGATGAGTGTGTGTATGCGTCGCTGATAGTACTCCTCTTTCGCCACCAAATCCGTTGACAGTATAGCCTCGTCTAGATACTCGAATACCTGTCAAACGCAATACCATACAATCAACATCCATTGTTAAATAAAAATCAAAGTTTCTTGATAATCGGATAACCATACTAATAATAATGTCAATGCAAAAGTTTATCTATTCCTTCTACGGATATAGTATGCAAATGCATACTTAGGTCCAGGGAAGAATTTAGGATTTTTATCCCGGAAATATCCTTTAAGGAAGCGACAAGGGGGTACAAGTTACCCTAAAGACAAAGTTGCGGGAAAAATTTAGGTTTTAAGAAAATGATTACTTTGCCATCAATAGCAGCATCGACCAGCATCTCGTCTTGGTCCAGGAGATCACACTTGAGATGCGGTGCGGTGGTCCGTCGTAACAGTGACTGGGGAGCTCGCTTGAGGGCGGCGAGCGCGAGGCCCAGCGCCAGCTGGCACAGCGCCCGCACGCCCGCGCCGCGCCCGCCCTCTGTCGGCCCCGACAGGGACTCCAGCAGCACCGAGATCAGCTCCGGGTCTTGGATGAGGGGCAGCTTCTTCGCTAGTTCTTCACCATCATCCCGCCTGTATCAAACATAAATAAAAAAATGAAACCAGCTTTTGATTTGCATTGGATTAAACCATACTAATATTATAAATATGTCTGTCTGATATCTTTCTATGGCGCAAGAACTATGGTTTTTGCGCCGGAAGTCATCCATCAAAGTGGCGTTAAAGGGGGTGAAAGTTTATATGTGGAATTAATAACTAAAAAAGTTACTACAAAGCTTTTATAATTTACTTTTCGTAAAAAATAAATAAGCAGACTAATTAAAAAGTTGATTAGAAAGAAAATCTGAAATTACTAATTGGACGCAGAGAAAGTCGCGGGCAATCTCTAGTACAATATAAAGTTGTTACCTATGCAATACTGATAAATCCAGAGCATACAGCAAAGCCATTTGGAGTCCTAGCGATATTTCATCCAGGGCACCCGTTGCTCCTACTGTTGGTGACGTTGATTGCTGAACAAAAGAACACAAATTGTATAACTTAATAACCAAAAACATATATTACTGGTGTTATAAATAAGTGATGTGCTTACCTCAGCAATGATTCTAAGAATTATGTCTCTGCTAAGGCCCCGTTGAGCTGATGCAGCGAATACCACACCAGCTAACAATTTTCTGTGATACAAACAAGAATATATGTACTTACAATAAATAAAATACATTACTGTTCCTTTGACTAAGAGCATGCATTCAATAAACATGATGGAACACAAAATACATAAATATGAATATGGAGTAAAAAATATTAATGTCAGTTAGGACAGGTCCAACAAAGGCCTGTGCTTCTTTCCTCAAAAGACCATATACAGAGATATCATGAAGTCATTTTGATAATATATATTATCAAAATGACATCATGATATCTCTGTGTATGTTGCTTCCTAGGTAATTAATTCAGAAATGACTATGCCAATTCGTACAAAAAAATATAAAATAGTATTTTCGCTATTTTTTTTTATAGATTTATTACCAGAGTGAATAACATTGATGCATTTATTCATCGCATTTTGGCGGCGGTCTATCTTCCATTATGCATTTCAACATATTTATCAATAACAAAAGGTTGCAATCACCTGGTAGTTTCTATTGTGTTGACGAGTGTAGCGTGGTGCCTGCCAGGAGGTAGCGCGCGGTTGTTCTGTAGCAGCTCCATCTCACTCTCCAGCGTAAACCGGCGCAACGCGTCCAGCACATTACCTAGCAGTCCGTCAGATATCAGCTGTTCCACATAGCGGGACACGTATGATACGATCTCTTCGCGAGCGTTGATTGACCTGATTGGAAGAACACCATCAAAAAGGCTAGTCTGGTTATGTTAAGAACACAAAACAAAGGTTGACAGAAATAAAATAAAATTTTTGATTTGTAAGAAAGTTGTTGTATTACTAAAACCTAATTTTCTCCAAACAATTTTATGCTAAAATTGATACCACATAAACCTATTTGACCCTGTCATGTCATGTGACACATATATAACATACCTCACCCTATCATTCTTTATTTCACCATTTCCTTTTTAAACACGTTTATGGCATGAGCGTTTATTTTTTAAATCTATATAATGTTAAGAAACTAACCAGCACACTCCATCCCGGGCCATAACAAGTTCCTTAAGGGCTTGCACGAGCGCCCTCCGGCCGTCATAGTACAGCAGTACGGCGACCAGGCCGCGCGGCAACCCTGAGTGTCGTGGCGACTGCCGCTGTGCCGTGTGCAGTAACTCCAACGAGAGGTACTCACTCACATTGTACATATCTGAAGAGACAAGAACAACGCAATTTAAAAATTAGTGCTGTGATATGACAGACTTCTAAGAACCCCAGTATAATTTTTTTGTATAATGAGCATATTTAACATTGGTACTGCACTACAAGTAGCTCGTTACAAGTAGTAGTAGTAGTACGTCGTCTTCTCAAAAGTAAGCGGTCCACATAAAATGCTGGTGCACCCATAAGCTGATAATACCTTGCCACTAACCAAGCCCACTTTAGAATTTTCAAGAGTAAAACTTAAGTTGAATATCCAAACAGAAAAACCTAATATTACTTTTACTATGATTTCAGAGTCTTGACACAGACCTTGATGCTCACCACTTAAGCTGACAACTAGATGGATGAAGCAATAACAAAACTACACTAAATATTTGTTACCTGATATAATAATAGCTTCATCTACAAGTTCCTTTGACAGGAGTGTCCTCCCCACACTGGGGAGATTCACCCCTTCTGTGATTCCACGCTTTATCTCCTCCCTGCTTGATGGATTCTTTGCCTGAAAACATGATCTTATATATAAAATTCTCGTGTCACAATGTTCGTTCCCGTACTCCTCCGAAATGGCTTGACCGATTCTCATGAAATTTTGTGAGCATATTGAGTAGGTCTGAGAATCAGCCAACATCTATTTTTCATACCCCTTAGTGATAAGGGTTGTCCACCAACCCCTATAATGTGGCAAAACAATGTTTGCTGGGTCAGCTAGTAATATATAAAACAAACAATTGTAGGCTGGCATTTGTTCAACACACAATAAGCATTTGTCAGAACAAGAGCTACTGAACAATGAAACCATTTTGGTTGATCTAATATGATATAATGTATCTAAATTATCTATCTATAGTAATAATAACTTACAGGATTCTTAAATAATGATAGGAATGTTTGCTTGTGCCTCCTCAGCACCGACTCAAATGTGTGAACAGCATATGGTGCTCCCTTGCCCTCATGAACCAGGTAGCCCTCCACTACAGAGACCAGCTCCTTGTAGGGGGTCCAGAGGTCATCTGCAGTTGAGCCTGAGGAGAAATAATTTATTTTATAGTGAATGATGCACTTGATGGAACTGAGAGCCATTGCCTAGATATATTATATAGGAATTACACTACAGAGTATTGGTAGCAGTCCAGGGGTGTGGGACACCCTTTTCCTCGAGTTTGTAGTTCTTCTTGTTATTTTATTTATTTCAACTTTATTGTATTGTACATTTACATGATTATTAACATGTAAATAAATACATACATAATCATGAATGTGTGTAAATGTTTGTTTAGTCTTAGTACAGTTTACAGTTTTATTACCAAAAGGATTCTTTAACTATGTTTTGTTTCTTAATAAAGTCCTTCTGGTAAAAGAGAGAATATACATACGCCAGTTATCAAAACGGGTTGTAATCTCCACATATGTAACATAAACACGATTTTACATGAAAAAAGTGTTGTAATAACCTACAAACGTACAAATTTGCCAGTAAACCAAATACAATATCGAAAATATCAAAATGACTTTTAGGTCCACTTTTCAGTATTTTATTATTATAAATGAATATCACAATCGTAGAAAACAGTAAACAAATTAAACATTTTATAGAAATACCGCTAAATAGTAAAGCAAATAGGTTATGCTGAGCATATATTCACCTTCGTTTATATCCATTGCACTTATTTATTGTCCAAACATTAATATTTTATCAAAATACCATCCACTTTTACTTGATCAAAAATTGTATTCTTCAATAACTTGAAATAAATTACAAAATATTTTTCTATTTTGAACTTTTCGATTTGATTTGACAGTTAAACATAGCAAGACAGAGGCGCGCACCACTCTTTCGTTCGGAAATCAGAAAAATCAACAGGCTAACCATAGATTTGCGGTCAAGTCCGTTCAAAAACAGAACTGATGTTTATAGTTCTACTATTGATGGATAAAACAGTAACTGCGCCTATTCATAAAATATCCGTACATGCTAGCTATTGGCTATCCCATATCCAAGTACAATGCGGTTTTAGTGAACCCGCGAAACTCTACTCCACCCATGTTACTCTAAAACATTAGCTATTTTTGAGTGAATTTTACATCCAAATCGGTCTTTTCAGAGCTTAGCTGGAACAAACAGACAGTCAAAAAAATTACGCACGAGTGAAAGCACTTTCTTTTTTTAAAATATCCAGATCAACAACATAGCGAAAATTGAACTTATTGAACTGAGTTTAGCCAATTAATTTTCAAGTCAGTTATATAGCTAAGTTGTTATAACGTTATGCGTATAGCTACATATAGAATTTATAATGTAGGGAATTAGTGATTATTTTCTTTATCTGGTCATTATTGTATGCACCAAAAAATGGTGCGTACAGACCGGGCCAGCTATTGCCAACACTACTCACCGATCTTCGTTGATGTTTATGAAATTCTGTTTATATCCCAAATCCACGCCGTCACTGGGTTTCGCCAAACTATTCCAGACTGGGCTAACAAAGGTCATACTAACCCACCAAATTCGAAATTAAATTATTTGCAAATTATGGTTCCATTTTTACTTACATCGCAACACATGATTGGTTAAAGTAACTAAACAAAATACTTTAGTTAGCTTGTAATTACATAGGACTAGAAAATAACATACTGGTGAAATCCCAGGGGTATACCGTATACGGTGTCACACACCTCTACCATCGACTACCTACACCTTAGGGGAATACAAGCGTGCTGTAATAATACGCATATTAATTCATTAATTTAGGCAAAACACGCGAAATAACTCTAAGAACTCCAAATTCATTTTGAAATTATTCATATTATATAGTTCTTCTATCTTATAAAAACTGAGTACAAAATAATACAAGTTACACAACATGGTTGTACAACATTCAAGATTTATTTAAATGTATGTAAAATAGGATAAGAACAAGAACATTCATAACAATTAAAAAAAAAATTAAAAAATAGTCTCCATGTACATACAGATAAAATGGGGATGAATTTAGATTAGCTTTTCGATTTTAGTGAGGTACTCAAGACATTTGTTCCGATAGAATGTGTTGTTGTAGAAGACAATACTATTGTAGAAATCACCGACATTGGTAGTCTGTACCATGAGGGAGTTCAACACATCTTTAGTACCGTCACTTCTAACCTTGTCACACTCACTGTCTACCATCTCAAGGTAGTTCAATGCGGACAGGTTTTTCAGATTTTTAAATATAATAGCATTTTGAGATGTGAAGCCAATCATTTCAAAACACTTCTTTGCAATGATGTATATGATACTGACATTGAAATGTGACAACATGTTGACATTCTGCACCAGCAAGGTCTCTCCCACTAACAACTTCTGTATGCTCTGCAATAGCATCTTGAGACATCTTTTCTCAAATATGTGGTAACTCTCTAAATGCTCGTATTCAGGGAGCATCAGTCTCATATTTATCTCCAGTCCATAGTCTCTATTGTTATCTGTACTTTTACCATCTTTACAAAATATAATCTCTTTAAATTCTTCTTCGGCTAAAATCTGCTGATATAACTTAAATATAGGTACAAATATAAACTTTGAGCTGTTTATTTTCTGTAAAGGACAACCATATGTAAAGATAAGTTTCAGGTCTGAGTGTTCATCATAGAACTGCACCCATTTCACTGCCTCATTTATTAGTATCAATGGATTTGAGAGCACTTCAGCTTGGAGGAAGGAATTTAAATTGTTTAACTTTTCTCTGAGAGACATCTTTGTGTACAACTGCCTCTCTGTGTATGATCCACGGTGATATCTGGGGTTCATATTGATTTTATTTTCTTCATGCAATACACCTTTCAAGAGTTCTTTTTCATTGTCCAAAGGTTTCAGATCATATTGCCAGATGAACTCTGCAGCTACTATAGCCCGAATTTTCTTTATATCTCTATGGAGTGCAATGTTTTTCTGCATAAGGTAGGCTTGGAGGTTATTGTTGATTACTTGGCACTGTATGGAACAAAAGTAGCATGCACACTCCTCCACTTGTTTGAGGAATGCTTCAGGTATGGCTTCAAGAGGAAATAATGCAAAATTTCCATAGAGATCTGATCCATATGCAGATTTCAGTGTAGGAAGGAACTTTTCTAGTGTTGCTACACCTTTGTACTTGAGACAAATAGCATATACTTCAGAATTACCCTGACGTGAGGTGACTGGTTTATAAATGTTGACTTCACTGAACAAATGGTTGATGAGATATAGGAGGCTCACTGTTGAATGTTCAAAAAACGTGAACAGCTTGAAAATGAGTGTCCCACCTGGAAATAAAAATTAAATTATGTTTATGTATAAGTTCTATTTTACTGCATGGTGTTCTATAAAGGATCTTGTGTATTAAATAATAACCATCAACCAAAAACAAATATAGTACCTGTACTCAGGGCTTGTAATGCAGTAACAATTTCACAGTAATGCAAAGGAGATGTAACTTCTTCTTGCGCATCAGGCTTCTGTAGACAATCAATCGAACCATCTGCAGTCACTAGTAGAACCTAAGCAGAAAAAAACACACAAATTTAATTCACTCTAGATTTTGAGTAAATATAAATACATTTTATTTTTAAACTTAATTATATGTTAGCTGATAAGCTGTAATAGCCTCGTGATACATCCAGTGGTCTGTAAATTCAAAGATGCTAATTCGATCGTAGAGCACCACGTTACGTGCGTATTTATAACAAGGTCAAACAGTAGAGAAAACCTGCATGCCTGAGAAATTTGTATAACAACAGAATTTGTACAATAAATTACTTAGCGATTGTAAATACTTAAAGCATTAAATACGGATTATGTATATAACATTTTATAGATTATGTTATTAATTACTTATCAATGTTTAAGTAGTCTTTAGAAACTTGAGTACTTTTGAAATCATTAGGAAAAATACTTTATCAAATGAAGTGGGCTATTATAGTACATTGCTCGATAACATTATCACTTAATTAAGCAAATAAATGTGACATAATAAATGAAAAATCATCCTCGATGTCCTTGTTTACATTATTAATATTAATTAATTTTGCGTATTTACACATGTTGAGGAAATTATATTTACTTGTTATTTTTTTTTATAATTGCTACATAAATATTCACAATGAACTTATACACCTAGACCAGGAACAAGTATCTATTTTGAATTAGTCAAATATTAACAAACAATGACATTGCTATGATTACTTATGATGCATGAAATTTGTCTAGTATGTGATTAAATAAAATATTACCTTTCCCAAGGACTTGGCTTTTCTGATGATGGCTTGTGAGTTTTCCCAGTTCATAAGGTTGCCGGTGTTGTCAACACCAAAGTCCCAGTTATTCAAAGTGTGGAACATGAAACGGTCATCACTGATCATGTTGGACGGTGAGTTGCCTTCATAGTAGGGGTTCAATGTATTGGCCACCCATTTCCACTAAAAATTCAATTACATACATTTATGCTGTTGAATTCAAAATTGCTAGCCAGATTTGCGGTCTTGTTTCTCCAGAGAAAAGCTACATATGTATAGTATAGTTTTAAAGGAGTCTAAAATTGAAAAACCTTGAATAGAAGCATGCATACAAATATTACAAAGTAGCTGGTTGTAATTTCTTCTTATTAATCAAGCTACTATTTAAGTTAATTAAATAGTTGAAGCTTTTTTAAGTTTAAGCTTAATTAATTAATTTAATCTACTTAAATAGTAGCTTGATTAATGAGAAGAAATTACAACCAGCTACTTTGTAATATTTGTATTATTATATAATGTAAACTGTAAATGAATAAATTGATTGATTGATTGTGAATAATATTCCTAAGTGAGTTAAACTCAATTTTAAGTGGTGTAATGATGTCATGCTTTATAGTATTTCATTTTATTATTCAGTTATTTCAAAATTCTTATTCATAAATATGGTAATGGGATGTATACAGATGTTTAATTGTATTTACAAGAAAGAAATATGTGGCATGTAGCTAAGTGGTACTAAAAATTGGCAGACACTTTTCTAAAGCTAATTTTCTTTCTTTCTCAAGTATTAAATTATACAGTTGTATTTGACTAGGTGATACCAACTCACTTCAATGTTCTGATGGTTGGACTTCAAGTAATGGTTCAGAGACGTGATAAATGCACCTGGAGCTTCACACAAATGCAGCGACACTATCTTCCTCTCCATCGTAGCCTCCGCCGGTATTATGTTATATGTACACGCACACTCGTAAAACTTGGTCCAAGCTTGTGTAAGAAACTCTGGATTGATTAAACACCTGATCTTCCAGCCCACCTCCCCCGCCGGGTTCCGGCGCCGCGTGTGACTGCTCCATTCCTCAATATTGAAGTCATTCAACTGACTTTTGTGAAAATTTAATCGATTTTTCAAAATCTCTAATTGCTTCACTTTCCACGGTGGTGTAGAAAACCACGACTCCTTTTCTGGCAGGTTCCAATCGCTGTGAAACCGAAACTGGAACTTTTTATTGAAGAGGTTGTTTAATTCGTCTTGAAAATCATCATTTCTGAAGCACATTTGACGAGATTGATTTGGACAACTATCCGTTTTGTGAAACATTCTTAATAGGTACGAGAATAAATTGAACGACGGATTATTTGATAAAATTACTATAACTAAAAGAAGAATTTTACTGTATAAACTTCAGAAGTTGAACATTATTCAGCTCATGTTTACTGCTTAGTGCGTTTCATTTGTATTTTCTCCATGGAAAACAAAATACACAAAGTGACGGAAAACTGACATATAAACATTTTTCTTTTTTTATTCCATTTCGGGATACGGTAAAGGAATCTAGTCCATACAGCCTAGTCTTTAGTCATTTTTCATTCTATTTAGGATGGCTGACAGGATGATACATGTCAATGATAATGGTTGATGATTTGGTGAATTTATGGTATACGAATTTCTAGTTCCACTATAGATGTGGTTTTTTTCTGAAACCTAACGCAGACTTCTTGAGAAAATTTGAAAGTCACGCACGTTACACTGTTTTGTTTTATTGTGAGCGTATAAAAATGTGTAAATATCCTGTAGCAATATAGTAAAAGTGACCAGTTTAACTTGTAACTGTGGGAGAAAAAAATATTGTCCAAATTTGCTGCCCTTATAAAATACCACTAGGCTCCTTCCAGCCTACTTAGCCTGCCAGTAAATCCGCTATATACTGTTTATTTGTATCGATGTTCGTTGCGCATCAGTTTTTGTATGCGGTAACTGCGCCTGCGGTATCGTTTAAAATTTGCGTGTGGATTCTTATAGAGACTTAAAAGGAAAAAGGGTGAAGAGAAGATCAATAGTCATCCATCATAATCAATGAAAAAACTGAGACTTAGCTAAAAAGTTGCAGTAACCATAGTAAAAAAACGTATTGGTATATTAAAAAGCTTCTGTGAGAATCTGTGATTTTAGTGTATACATAATGAGGTGAATGAACTTTTTAGTTTTCTTTTGTGTTTGTGAGGCCTTATTTTTATTTTTTCGTAGTTATTTGAATCGTAATTTTTACCCGGGACATGAGGCGACGATACTAAAGACTAACGTGAGACTATTTATTTCAGACTGCTTGATTTTATCGACTCTATTGACGACCTCGAACTGATCTAATTACCGTTAGACTGTGATCATGAACAATTGGAATCAAATTATGAGAAATGACGATCGCAATGACGACAAACCGCCTTACTCGAGGATATTTGTAGTATGCAGCAAACAGTTGAGGGTAGAAGATTTAAGGCCGGCTTTCGAAGCCTTCGGGCATATAGAAGATTTACACATGCCGAGGAATCGTAGTACTGGGGAGTCTAAGGGCATAGCATACATAAAGTACAGTAAAACTTCCTCCGCCGCAGCTGCTATTAAAGAAATGCACTTAAAAACCATTCAGAATAGTAATAAACCCATCAGAGTTATGGTGGCCACACACAAAAATGATAATCATAACACTAACGAGGATAAGTACAAGCGACTTTTTATTAAAGTACATAAAGAAGTTACTGAGAGTGAGATTAGACAACATTTCTCTGCATTTGGACATGTTGACACAGTCCATCTACAGCGGGACAAAGTAACTGATGAATGCAGGGGTTTTGCATATGTCAATTATAAAACATTTCTTGATGCGGCCAAGGGTTTTGAAGAATGTGATAGAAAATATAAAGCAATATTTGCAACTCCTAAAGAGGAACTAAAAAGGAGTAGGAATAGTTTAGAGAATTTTACTGAAAGCTTCCACTCTAGCAACTCAAGTTTGGTTAAAGATAATTACAATGATCATGGCAGTCACTCAAGAGGAGACTTGAAGAGAGATAGTGTGGTATCTCTGATTAAAGCTAATCCTAAGGACTATGACACAATCTGTGTGACTTGCAGCCCACAAGTGCCTCAAAAGTTTATAGACAGGCTATTTAACATAATTCCAGGCATGACTTCATGTAATTACTCATCTGATTCATTCAATGGCTATTGCAAAGCAATTATAGCTTATGAAGATCCAAAATCTGCAGCTTATGCTTTAGACAGATTAAATAACTTTGAATTTCCTTCAGGGGAGATATTATCAGTGAAACCTGATGATAACCCACTTAGTAAGGCAGCTAATAATTTGTCTAGTATAGTGAACAGTTTGAAAAATTCTATTGATACAAAAAATCCTGATTTGGTTCAGCTTGCAGAGGCTATAGCTCAAGCATCCACTTTGATCAAGGCTGCTACTTCAGGCCCTGGTCTGAGGGAGATTAAAACTGAATCTATTCAAGAAAACTTCTGTAATGTCAATCTTCCCCCTCCTCAGCCACTTGTCAGCAGCAGCAGCCGTGTAGCTCAGAGATGTTTCTTAGTTTTTAAACCCCATCCTCCCCCGGTAGCTATTTTGAAAGACGCCTTTTGTCGTTTTGGAGATCTTATAGATGTCTCCACATTTCCTAACAAAACATTTGGGTTTGCCAAGTATGCTTCTGTAAGAGCTGCCCAGGAAGCCATTAAAACACTTCATGGTGCCACTCTGTGTGACATAAGGCTAAAAGTATTAGAAGCCGATGAAAAACCATCCAAAGATGACAAAATAAATATAGATGATGAGACTATTACAGATCACAATATTGACAGAAAGAGAATTAAATTACAAGACGGAGACTCCAGCATGGGTCAATGATACAGCATGATTCTCAAGTTCTATGATATTATTAAGTACAGATCTGACCTAACTGTTGTGGATGATATGAAATTATAACACAGTATTCTTTATTATTAATACTTTATTCATTTAAAATGATGATGACTGGACTATCAATGATGTTCTATATAATAAAAATCAGTCATAGGTTATACTATACACATTATTAATAATTTTTTCTGATTTGACCAAATTGAGTGTCCGATTAAATCAATTTAACAAAATAATATATTTACAACTTTATACTTTTACAGACTTGACTATAGACCTGAATAAATATGAAATTTAAATAGATTAAAAATATAAATTTAATGAATTGAAACAAGAATACTGACTTATTTATGTAATAAATAATAAAGAGATTACTACTAAAGCTATGTTTTTTTTTACACACCCAATACTTAAACTTATACACTTCTAAACATTTCTTAATACAATACTTTATCCTACATACTAAAACAAACATAGATATTGATTGAAAATGATGTAAAACTAGCATGTTTTATGTGAGGACAGATTACACCTGTCATACTATAATAACTATTCAGATATTTCAAACACTTATGCATCATAAAGTAAAGTTACTGGGTGCACTGACTTGCAACAGATATTTTGTTACAAGAAATTTTACAAATAAATGACACTGGATTATTGATACTCAAACAATATATCGTCCGTAGTCATCAGTCTATAACAATTCATGGAAATGAGAAATTTGTTTGAGGCCAGATCGCATTAGAGCTGACAATCAGGTTCTGTTGTGTAAAAAGAAGCCAGGGATCAAAGGATGTCAATTGAAACAATACATCTCCACAAATCTTTCATTAGTTGGAAATGCATTACACCTAGTAGTTAAGTCCATCTTTGGCAATATTCCCATTACAAATTCATTTAATTATATAAATTTTCATCTACCATGGAGTCTCTTTGTCAGCTCTGTTCATAAGGGGCACAGTCAATGTACCAGTATTTTCCACTAAATAAATCTTTAGCAGATTTTGCCTAGCAGAGAGACATAAATAACGAATAACAGTACACAAAAAACATTTTAAAACTAGGGCCATTACACAATTTAGGCAGTAGGGTTTTCACCCTGACATCACAATAAGCTGTGCTTAGACAACAAATAGAGATCCATTCATAGACAGACTGTAGTTTTTAGTTTTTATTTTGCAGTAAGTATGTAACCTCATTAATGCCAGAGAGCAGTTTATTGATGATATTATCATACTGCAGAGCAATTCCATCTTGCCGGCTCTCTACCCAATTCTTGTTGCTTTCGCTCAAAGTTGCCTTGGCTTCAACCAACTGAAAATTTGAATGCAAGATTTAAAAAAAAAAAGTACACTAGAACATCAATAATACAATAAAAAAATGTTTTATTTATGACATAGTACAACCCACTGTTTATTATAAGACAGTAATAATAATCATGCAAAACAGCATGCTTTAGCTGAAAATAAATGTATACAAATTATTGATACAAACTGAAACAAACAATGAACAGTGTAATTCTCACCTTAGTAAACATGGTGACATCCTCACACAGCTGAGACAATTTGCCTTCAAGTTCAGCATTCCTGTTATTCAAATCATCTTTCTTGTTCAGCTTGATGTTAGTCAAACGTTTACCCAGTTGATCCAAGCTCTGTGCATATTGATCTAGGTCGAGTTTCACCATCTCTTTGGGTTTCGGAGCTGGTGGCTCCGGGACAGTGAAGTTTTTCTTCAAATCTTCGGCGTAAGACTTCATTTTGGCAATAACGTCGTCGATATCCACATCCGAGTTGTTTTGTGCCATATCGGGCATCAACAAGTTTGGGACATTAGCTTCCAAAAAGTTTGAAATGTCCTCATGTCGCAAACCATTATTAGCAGGTTCAGGCCGATTCACCTGGAATGTAGATACGGAGTCATACATGGACCTTATTTCCAGCATAATCTTTTGCGAATCTTCGAGCTCCCTATCTAACTCTTGAGTCATTTTTTCTAAAGCATCTAATTTCCCAACCGACTGAAGATACTCGGAGAAATCGCCGTGGTTTATTTTAAACCGTTCGCCCATTTTGCTTTAGGTTATATTAAACAAATACCAGCTACTCTTTTATAGTCAAGACAATGGGAGGGATGGATATTTTTTCAATATTTCCAATTGATTTGAACCTGAAAAATTTTCTTGTCATTACATGACAATGACAATTGATTGATTGATCTCGGAATTTTGACACTGACGTTTAAAATTGGGTCCGTTACTCCGTTTTACGTAATTAGCGTTATATCATTAATATCGACCACCATCTACTCACGATAGGAATCACTCCTCTATTTACGATAGGAATCATTTGCGCAGCGACGCAGTGGCGGCAGTATACGACTTAAGTACATAAATATGCCTATGGTAACTGGTTTTTGCGAAGTAAAGTATATTAATAAATTAAACTGATATTTTGGTCAGAGAGTAGGCGGTATTTTGGCGGAGATAGAACCCATAGACTAATATATACTATCTGTAACTACCATTGAAATTATACTTTTACTGACTTTGACACTTAAACACACGTGCAATGTGCAATACAATCGTTTGAACGTATTTACTTATTTTACATATCGCGAAACTAGAAAAGGCTATAAAAATGGTGCGAAAACTAAAGTTTCATGAGCAGAAATTGCTCAAAAAAGTTGATTTTATATCATGGAAAGTTGATAACAATCTAAGTGAGGTGAAAGTAATGAAAAAATATCATATACAGAAACGCGAAGATTACACTAAGTAAGGAGCCTTTCATAAATTACAATAACACACGTATTTCTGCATTAAATTATATATTTAATTCATATTAATATTATAGATACAATAAGCTATCGAGAGATATACGTGAATTGGGGAACAAAATTAAAGATCTAGATGCAAGTAGTGAATTCAGAACAGAGTCAAGTGCCCAGTTATTGGAGAAGTTATATCAAATGGGGCTGATACCAACGCGGTGGGACCTTGCGCTGGCCAGCAATGTGTCAGCAAGTGCCTTCTGCAGGCGCCGACTACCTTCCGTTATGGTTAGAAGTAAGTACAATATTTGAAGTATCTGAAAAAAAAAAATTTAATTGATGAATATTTTGTCACAATATTAGTGCAATTTGGTGGTGGCTTGATGGTTCAATTCTCTCACTAAACATGTATGAGTAAGGCTTATAGGTATTTTTAGAGGACCTGCTATTTTGTGTTGTGTTTTCGTTGTTTTTTAAATTATTCAAATAAAATGAGACAAAAGAATTTGCAAAGAGGTAAAATATTTACGAATATCTTAAAATTTCCAGATAAAATGTCAGAAAACTTGAAGGAAGCTACTAAGTTTATAGAACAGGGTCATGTCAGAGTGGGGCCTGAAGTGGTCAAGGATCCAGCATTCTTGGTCACCAGGGCTCTGGAGGACTTTGTCACATGGGTTGATGGATCTGCCATACGAAGGCATGTTATGGAATACAATGACCTGGTGAGTTTATATATCCATTCAGTTTTTATAACTTAGGCTTCTGGACTAGCTATCCTAGATACATCAACAATTAAACCTTTCTGATCATTTATCAAAATTAAATAGATAATAAATCTGTATTCAAATGTAATCCAGTTATATTAGAACAGAATCATTTAAATATTCAAAGATAATGATATATTGTTTAGATCCAGAGTAGGCTATTTGTTATTTGCTATGAATAATAAATAATTGAATGATTAAGTTCCTTTTCTGATGACTTCAACGTCAGAAACAATAGATATACTTTTTTTTTTATAAAACCTATTATATTTCTCCTTCTCTAGATATATACTATAAGTTCAACTTAATATTTCTGAGTTTGTATATAATAATATTTTTTATCTGTTTCAGAGGGACGATTTTGAAATGCTGTAACATTCTGCTTAATTATAATATTCATATATGATAGGATAGTGTACATAAGTATGGTACCAGTCAAATGATTGCGTGAATGATATTATTAAAATAAATAAAAGCCTAAAATTATTTAACGTATTATTTAATATTATTTTGTCGTAATTCTGATGCACTCATGCAAAAATATTTACATAATTAATAACACCTAAAACTCTATTTAATTATGATTTGAAGTACAAGGGCAAGTACACACACACACACTTAACCAATTCAATCACAATTTATTAGCTCTTTCAAAAGAACCTTAAGCATCACTGATCTACAGACTTAGTAAGTTTTGATGTCTCCACAAATTTCAATTCTCCACAAACTATACAACTTCGCATGAAATAGCTTCAAGGAGACAGGATATCTGATATCCTACATTTTAATAAATAAATATACAAGAGAATCAAAACACCTCGGCATATGCTATCATTCATGCATATAATTGATTATCTGAGCTAAGAACTTTTCTAATTCTAGCCTTGTTCATCAAGGATTTTCAATCCGTAGCTAGCATGTCCCTTTGTCCTCTTATCTCCAGCAATGTGGCTATCCTGAGGATCGCTTCAGCCTGTATGCTTGAAGCGTCAGCAACTCTCTTCAATGCCTCTGCCTGCATCAGTGCCGCCTCTGCGTTTTTAATGGCGACAGCAGCACGATGCTCTTCAGCCTTAGCTCGTATTAGCTCAGCGTCAGCGCGTTTCTTCTCTACCTCAATCAGCCATTCTGGGTATATATCTATGAAAACAGTATAGTGGTTAAACAATGAAATTTATGTCATTTTTTACTATACTATACTATATTTTTAGTCATGTTTTACTATAGCCTATTTATTAAGGTCCATTTTTCTGGTTAAGTTCGCCCTGAATCCGCTGGATGCGGGTGGCGCAGGACCGGTCATCGTGGCGATCCTTGGGGGAGACCTATGTTCAGAAGTGGACCGTCTAACGGTTGATATGATGAAGGTCCATTTATATATTTTTTTATACCAGCAGAGCGTTAAATAAGCTTATGGCCGATTTGATTGTAAGCAGTTACCATAGTGTATGAACATTTACAACATCTGAAGAGATGCTTGCATGTTTCCATACCTGTAAAAGCTTTTTATATTTCTCTTTTGAACCTCATGTTGTAGCTTTCATTCTATACTTTAAAAACTATTAAAATATACTTACTTTGTGTTGCAGGGATTCTTGAACCATTGTCATATTCTCTATCAAAAGACCCTGCACTGTCATTGCTTTGTTCATCCACACCTGAAATATTAAGTTTCATATAACTTATGATTTCAATTAGGCCAGTTTACGTTCCTACAAGGTGGACAAGGTGGACCGACGACCTGGTGAAGGTCGCTGGAATCCGCTGTATGCGGGCGGCGCATGACCGGTCGTCGTGGCGATCCTTGGGGGAGACCTATGTCCAGCAGTGGATGTTTTATGGTTGATATGATGATGATGATGAAGTTCCTACTTCCTTATCAGTATTAATTAACAGTACATATATAATACACTATAATGCAGGTATATCTGGTCTCTAGGTCCTATAAACAATAAAACTTCTATATCCTGTGTTTAATAAGTTAAAATTTACCTGATAATCGGTCACTAGATTCACTGAGAGGCTTTTTAAAATTATTTATGTTAACTGTATCTTGACATGTCTCCAATTTCACTTCAGGATGTAAATCATTCTGGAAAGAAATATATAATTCATGTATACTGTACTTTACATACATATTTTATTGTTTTGTATTATATTATATTGTATTTTACTTGCAAATTCATTGTGTTGGTACATAATATACAAATAGTGATGTATACCAATTTAGTATCTTTGTATCCTTCTACGCAATTGTTCTTCTTATCATAGTAAGGGCCCAGTATGACAAGTACTCTCTTCTCCAATCTTGTCAATGGCCTGATACCCTTCATATAAAAACCGGACTTCTTTCTTTTTAGCAGCCACACTTTATTCTTAAGTCTGTTCTTGAAATCACTCCAGTACTGGAAATTAAGGCTGTATTAATGTAGTATTACAATTTGGAACCACTGTACAGCAATCAAATTACTTACAATTTTTTTTATTGTTTGCTATATGCATTTCAAGCTAATTAAAACATAATTCAAGACTGATTAATATATATTAACCTTACTCCACCCATCTGCAGTCTTCCTGGTGCCTCCACGGCAGCCATTCAGCATTTTGGTGAGTTCCTCCCACAGCCTCTTAGATGTGTGCCGAGCCTCTAGTGAGCGCAGGTTTCCAGACGCAAAATCTACATGTTGCGCCATGAAGTCTATGATAGACTTCACCTGTTCGTATGATACCAGGCGCGACTGACCATTGCTATCATTCATTTTGTTACTGAAACAAAATGTACCTACATATTTATTTTCTACATTGTTTATTCTTTATTGAAATTGTTAAAATACAAAAACACCGAATTTTTATGATTTCTTACATTTACGCGAATACTAGATATTTAAATAAAACGACTGTTTATATATTGATATTAGTTAACCCCGACGATACTTTGATCACGCGTAGTCTGCTCGTGAACATTATTTTAATTCATTTCGAATGAGCTGTTGGAGCTGTTGGAAAATCTCGGAACAGAAATCTAAGCTTATTGCAGCTGCGTAAACGTAGACCGCTATTTAAATAGATAGCGACCTACGTTTACGCTACACTTATCAATTGTATCAATTACTTTAAGGTAAATACTTCTTTACGCTAGCTTTCTTTCCGATAGTTCGAATCTATTGAAGAAAAAACATAAACACAAAATAATAACATTAGAACCGATTGATTTTTTGACAAACACTATCAGTGTTACAACCGTTGATATTTGTTAGGCAAAGAAAATTGTGAAGTTTGTATGTATGGTCTACAAAGCTAAGAGGTCAGGTCTTATTACAGCCAACAAATAAATAGTATTTCCATACTTTAAAATCAACTTCCTCATTGGTCTAGTGGTCGTACAGTACGACGGCCGAGCAAGAGGTCTTGGGCTCGTTTTCCAGGTCGAGCAAAGTGTTATTAGGTTTTTCGATGAAAGTTTCAGTAGCAGCTCGGAGTTTGGATTTGTGCCCGGTTAGTGGCAATAGGCTCGCCCTCTATTACATGGGACCTAAAAAACATACCAGTGAAACGTGGGTGTAACATTAGTACATCTCTGGGGCCCTTTCGGGGACGACAGGTGTGAACCGTGATGGCATGTTAAAATCAGCCGATGTAGAATTTATAAGGAAAGCCATAATCGACAATCGCTGTTCTCATGTAAAATGATGATCTTTGAATTGATCCTATAAATAAGGCCAACGAAATCAACCCAAATCCATTTGTAAGACCTGTCTGTACACAGCATTATAAAGTTAAGTTTCCTGAAATCTTGTGATCTGTCATATTTTGTACAGGTGGACCATACTTGCAAGCAAAAGCAATATCTAGTGGAAAAATATTTTTTTTAATGGTAACAGTATTCTTGTCTTGCGCCGCAAGTGTGCGCAGAAAAATAAAAAAAAATAATAGGAAAAGAAATGGCAGTTACTAGAGAGAAAGAAAATTGTTCAAGAAAAATTAATGGAAATATACCTGCATTATCTCTCAATAGTGATAATATGTCGACGTCCACGGATAGTGACGACGTAGCGGACCCGACGTACGAAATTAGGAACATTCAAAGCATTATAAACGTAACTCGTGAAAACATTGACGCTCTGAATGCAAAATTCGCTGGTTTCCAGCATCCACCGTCACTGTATTTGTCTGAATATCAAGAGTTGACGTCTAAGTTGCATAATTTGGAATTACGGGAGAGGACTTTACGGGAATTACTGCAGTGTGAATCGCCGGATCGGAGTGAGGAGTATTCGTTGCAGGATGATAGTAAAAAGTTCGATACTCTTACGCGGCAGCCGAAGGTGTTCCTTCGAGCGCACCTGCCGAATCAGCAACGGACGAGTGTGCAGGTGAAGGAGGGCGTAACGTTGCGGGACGCTCTGTCGAAGGCACTGAAGCTGCGCAACCTGACCTGTGAGATGTGTGAAGTGGTGCGGACAGGCAATAACCTAGTGATACCATGGGACATCGAAATTACTGATATCGATGCCGAGGAGGTCAGTTTGGTGTTGTTTGTTTAGTTTTGGTGATGGTAAGTCAGTGATAAGTTGTACTCCTTAGAAAGATACAGGTTCCTGGGCATCTTGTTGCTCATATACAATGTATTGTGTAAATGTAAACCTTGGGTGACATTCTGATCTAATGTAGTGATTTCCACAGATCCACCAAACAGACAAGAAACTAATTTGTTTGTGATTTTATGATATGAAGAATTCATAAATAATGTTTTTTTGAGTAAAAAAGTATGTATATATTTTGATCTACTATGTAATCATGAAACTCTCAGGTAGATACTATGTCTATTATAAAAAAAAAACTCATACTTTGTTAGGTTTGTTTCAACTTGTTTTGAACCTATTTGTTAAACTAATATTCTAAATGATCAAGTATGTATGTATATAAAAATATCTGTTAATGACTGCACTATTAAACAGTTATGAATTTTGCATTAGCTGATGGACCCCATAGCGTCAGACAGTTTACAACTATACCCAACTTTTTCTGGTGCAATGACCATCAATGCCTGGTTCAATCTACTTCCTTGGTGTATTGTTATATTATCTTATATATAAATATCTTGTGTCACATTGTTTGTCGCTGAACTCCTCCGAAACAGCTAGATGGATTATTATGAAATTTTTTAAGTATATTTTCTGATAATCGGTCATAGGCTATTTTATACACATGATAAGGATGTCCCTCACCAGTACAACTTTTTTAATTTTTTTACACAAATCATTTTTTTGTATTTCTTTTATGATTTGGCATTATAAAATACATATAAAATTTTGGGTTATACTTATGTTATATATAAGTATAACCCGAAATTTTCACTTCTCTACCACCAATCCCTGTAATGTGGCAAAACAACATTTGCTGGGTCATCTAGTAATCTTATAATAATCCTATACATATAAAAGATAGCATTTCTGCTTGAACATTTTGGGTAAAAGAATATAAAAGTATTATGAATATCTTACCTTTGTTTGTTTGTTTGTCTATGAAATATGTGTGGTCCTATAGTCATACAAAGCATTATGTTGCATATTTATATTAATACCTGACCCTTTTTTAATAATATAAATATGAGCTCTTCATTTACCAGTATTTAAAAAAGTATACATTTAGGTCCTGATTTAGAATGATTCCTAACTCATCTAAAACAAATCTTGCTACATTTTATATTTTTATCTTTTCTCCAACAATACTAGGGATTCTTTTCTATAGAAATATTTGTTGAATAAATCTATGATTGTTATTTGTTAAAGAAATAGGAATATAATTTCAATTGAAATCATCATGTTTTATGTCAATGATATTATAATATATGTCCCAGGTTGAACAAACTCATATGTATACACTAATGTGGTACACTTGCTTACAATTGCTTTGTCTGACAGGCCGAAGTAGTTCTTAGTCGTTGATTAATAATAGATCAGTAACAAATTGTAATGTTTATGTCTGCAGGTCACAGTGCGCACACTAGACAAGCTGCCGATAATGTCTCACATATCGCACCAGTTCACACGCAAGACTTTCTTCACGCTCGCCTTCTGTGAGTGCTGCAGGAGGCTGTTGTTCAATGGCTTTTACTGCTCACAGTGCAACTTCAAGTTCCACCAGCGATGTGCAGACAAAGTGCCCAGTATTTGCCATCAGGTACCTGTACTGTATATATGATAGCTTGGAGGCCCTTGAAGGGTACTGGAATTACGTGGCATCAGTATTCACAAGATTTTCTCCACCCTAACACCAATAGCACTTCAGTATTATGAGAATAATTAACCAGCAGATTGACATCATTAGGCACATACCGAAAAACTGTATTCGTTTTTTTAAATAAGTCAACTAGAAATATAAGTAATTACGATTTTTTATATTGATTTGCTCATGCGAGATCACAGCCTACTGAGTCGATAATAAGTCTCGTAAAGTGAAGGGAACTGAGATAATTTATAAAACTAATTGCATTATAGACGTATATAAATAATAATAATACATTGTATTCTCGTAGCGAAAGAGAGCGTTAAAGATTGGCGACATCGGGTATCTGTCCCTTTTTTGATATTCAAAAACTAAACCGGTTCGCCGCAGCAAATTTGCGCGCTGAACGCACAGTGGGTTTGAGTTCGGAAGAGTTCCCATTTCTATAAAAGAATTTATAAACGTATTTATATGACCTACAGGTACCTATATGAGGATCTGTTTGTAAACATACTCACAATGCTGAAGAAAGTAATGTTGGGCAATGCCTGCAGATAAAACATAAAAGCATCTGACTTTCGTAATTCTATATCTATTTTTTTTTATGGTGATAAGGGGGCAAACGAGCAGGCGGCTCACCTGATGGTAAGTGATCACCGCCGCCCATGGACATTTGCAATACCAGAAGGCTTGCATATGCGTTGCCAACCCCTGCAGAAACCGTTTAGGTTTCTGAAAATAGGGAATTATTAAACTGACAGATAGCAAACGGAGTGCCTATGCTGTCAGAATAGTCACTCCCCCAATGAGCTCTGGTAACCTTACTCACTGACAGAAATACAACTATTGTTGATTCACTGCGGTCTTCTGTAAGGCGGAGGTACTTCCCCAGTCGGGCAGCTCAGTTTGAGTGAGGAATCTCACTATGCCCTACCTCTCATAAAATCTATATCTATCCTAGTGTTTATATAGCTTTTTATGATCTTTGTGGCCGCCAGGTGCGTATGACAGACACGTACTACGCAGCGCTGCTGGCACAGAACCCTGAGACGCAGGCAGGCATACTGCACTTCCCGCCACACTTCGGCTACCACCACATGATCTCCAGGACCGATCAGAATAAGTCAGTATTGTATGATTTCAATAATATGATTTATATCACTTTATAATTTGGTCGTAACATTTTCATTTGTTTTAGAATAATTAAATGACATTTAATGTTATGAATGAAATATTTATGTATGTAAACATTTTCTATTATATTATACAACCCTTCCATTTTGGCACTTTGGATGTCTCTAAATATATAAAGTTCAAGTTCAAACAATGTCCTGATGTACAGGTCTATCTCTCCAGCAAAGAAAATGAAGGAGTTTGATGTCCATTGGTGAATATCGATCACTAGATTGGCACCGCTTGCTTTTGTGAACACAATCGAACACATACTCACATAATGACAATACAGGGTTATTTAAAATTTGTTGCCAGAACTGTACGTAGTTTAAAGGGTGTCTATAATAGATAACTTACTTTTTTAATACGTCACTCGGTACATAACTCGAGCATCAGCGAAAAAAGCGCATAGTAAAAGATGCCTAATTCATTATTCAGTGTAGATATTTTTTGTTTCATCGTGTTCCTAATTCTTCTACATATTTTTTAAGTATGCGTATATTTGGCATAGTAAAAAAATCATATGTATCACAACTACGCCGTACAGGGCCGTAATTATTACTTGTGTTTTATAAAAAAAGTTGATTCACTAGTTTATACTAGTGGAAAAGTATTCAATAAATAACTCAACTATACGTTACAGCAACAAAATTTGAGTAACATACTTAGTTCCAACAATTAAATTCGGTCTCGCTGAAGTTAGGCCTCTCAAACGGTACAACTTACAAAATTATCACAAAACGCACGAGAGGTTAGATATTATTAACATTAGAAGCAATTACGATATAATTGCAGACGGGCTGATTTATATTGTCGAAACTATACACGATTAAGACTGGTACAAATCTGATGAAGGTATAAAAATATTTAAAATTCTCCGTCCATGAGTATTTCGGGTAAGTTGAAAAGGATATATTAGCAAGCATGTCTGCTTTCGGACGTAAAACAGCCGTCAGAAAGTCGTCTAAACCTATTCTACCGACAGGCTTCTTCTTTCCGGTTCAAATCAGTACCTATCACTATAATTATTATCTATATTATAAATGGCGAATGATTGTCTACTACATATAAAACGTATTTTCTTAATTTAATTTAAAAAGAGTATCTATGGAGTTTCTTGCCGGTTCTTCTCCATAAGATCTACCTTTTGGAACTTTGCATTTAAATTCAATTAAATTCGACAATTCAAAAGCACCTGCATTGGTCTAATTGAAATAAATGATTTAATTTGATTGATTTTAATGAGGCATCAGCCTTCCGATCTAAGAGTCCAACCGATGTCACGTTTGTGCCAGTCTTGCACACACAAATGCACACATACATAATATTTTATTATTCCTCAGTATACTTATTATTGTTTTTTCCCCCTATATTCTTTGCCATTTAGGAGTTGCAAATTTTTATAAAGATATTTTGCACATGAATGTGTTTGACTTAGTAACCATTTTAGGAGTGAGTTTTAAAGTGATATTTATGTTGTAAATAACTTAAATAGATAATTTTTCCGCAAAACTAATTCCTAATAAGTATGATCAGAAACCTTTGCGGTAGACTCTTCATCTCGTCCATATTATTGTCAACAGAAGTTCCAAAAGTACTGCAAAGATTGCTAATCTAACATTACACAGACAAATCGGTAACAAACCGTTTAATTATGTTCTAAAACTACAACTACCTATCATCCATAATGCTTGTATTAGTTTTAAAATATATATCAAACTCGTAACCTTACTTTGCCTTACGTTCATTTTATGGCCTGATCTCTAAAATTATTAAAGTAATCGAAAACTGAATCTCCTCCTATTGATCAGAGTTTATACTAGAAAAACACTTCAAAGTATATACATTAATTCTATATACATATAAGAATCCGTCAAAGGCGACACGTAAAAATTGAAAAATTCTTAACTTCTCAAACTTGTTTCTGGAAGTATTTTTGTATTGACGGTCACGCGAGTTCAGCTTTGTCCCATTCCCAAAGGTTCCCAACGTGCCTAAGAAAGTTTTCAGGTCAATAAGCAGTTACCGCTTGCTTAAGAAATTATAAGCACATTGAAATACAATATAAAAAGTACAATATAAAAAAAAAACATTTCTGAAACAAACTTAACATAACTTCTTAAACCAACAGTCGTCTTTTCAACTCATAACAACCCCTCTAAACAACGTGACATACCTCTTCATAAACACGTGACGTGATGTCGAAACTAAGTCAAAGGGAGCGAGGGAGCAAATATCTTTATTTTTTGTACTTTCCCGTCAAGTGTTGAACTTGTAAAGACTAACTAAAACTAGTAAAAGTGTTCGTGTCAAGACCGCCTGACCTATAATATTTCCGCATTTGATTATTGTACCTAATTTTCTGCGTTACAATTGCAAAATAATTGGGAATTAGTATTAATATTGGGTGTGATTGCACAGGCAGCAGCATCCGCGCTCGTTGAACCAGCAGGACAGGTCCAACTCTGCGCCCAATGTGTGCATAAACATGGTGCAGAGACCAATGACCCTCGCTGAGCATCAGAGGAAACACAACCAGGTATGTGGCCATATTTATATGTGAAGCAAAAACGCTGTACCCCTTTTTTTAAAAATTGCGCCGAGGAGTATGAAATGTACCACACTTATAGTTTACATAGAGAAAGAGTACAAAATATACATTATTTTTTATAATTATGCATACAATTTGTAACGATAGAACCGTTTCAAGTTCTGCTGGTATTCAAGCGAACCTGTTTGCAAACCCTGTGGCACAAGGAAGATCAGTGTTTTTAATCAATAAAGGTCTACAAATATTATACATTTCGTTAAGATTTTAATATAATCTATGATAGAGTCTAAAGCAAGTAAGACTAGGTAGGACCTAGCCAAATTGGGGTTTTTCAATTTCAACACTCCCACTTATTATCCTCGATAGGAACCAATTTTTATTTTTCAATGATATGTGGTTTATTAAATCTGATTATGCACGATTTTGTTGATAATATATTCATATTGCCGTTACGTGATTAAAATCTGTAAAAAAAAATATGTCTACGTTTAGTATCGGCGGAAAAGTACTCTGCTTATTATAGTTATAATAATTCCGGATAATGGATTAAAGAGTAGATTTAACTTTCTTCGGCGTTAATCATTGTGGCGACAGAGATTAATACAAGTTCCACATTCGTTTGTGCAATTGTGCGTGACCTAACGTGTAACTGATATTCGACAAGTATTTATGTATGATGCCTCATGTGTATACTGTTACATTGGCATTTTATTGTACAATGTAACAGATAGACCAACCATGTATGTATATAATACAATCGTTCGAATTAGTTTATTGAATTAGCAGGAAAAACAGCATTTCCTAGGTGAACTAAAAATTTAAGAATGTGTCTTCCCTATTTAAATATTCAATACTCCAACTGCATCATCTTTGATGATCAATTTACGGTCCCACTGCTGGGCACGAGGCCCAATATCAACTTAAGAGGGGTCCGGGGCTTGAACTCCGTGTCGGAGACTGTCTTTGAGCATTTTCAGCCCTAGATAAAAAGGCAACTCTATCTATTATTTATTAAGAATGTCCCGTCAGACATTCGGTCCATACGCAGTCGATATGTGTTTATAAGGCTTTTAGATGAGACTCTTTCTTCAGGCGATCATAAAAGAAGAATCTTAAGTCCCTAAACACTATCATAATAAACACTGAGATAATAATTATTATTTCGAGAAACCATATTAGGTACTTACAAATTCATACTACCTAAATTTTGACCCTCACATATTATCTACCATATTAATTGGAGTTAGAAATGCTAGTAACGTCTGATTTATATCTAGAACTATTTTCAGTAATAAATGTAATTTTATATTTTGTGGGGACAGTGCAATAACTCGCCGCAGTCGTCTAACTACCTGACGTCGGGGCGGCACAAACCCGACGACAAGGACAAAGGCAACGACCAACAGCACAGTCACAGCACGCAGGTTAGTTCAATGTCAGTGGCCTCTCACTTGAAAGGGACCAGGCTATATAGTCCAACACGCTAGCCTTGTGTGGTTTGCCAGACTTCTGGCACCATTAAAGTGTTCAGGTTTCCTCAAGATGTTTTCCTTCACTATGTGAGAAATACACACAGAACTTGAGGCTTCTTATTATTATTAATTTAAGAGCTCAGCTCTTGTAGGTGGAGTGTTCTCTATCTCCTGCTTTCTGTTTGTCTTCTTCATCATCAACCCATTATTGTCCCACTGCTGGGCACGGGTCTCCTCACATTTCAGAGGGATTAGGCTATAGTCCACCACGCTAGCCTACTGCGGGTTGGTAGACTTCACATGCTATCGAGAAAATCTCTCAAGCATGTAGGTTTCCTCACGATGTTTTCCTTCACCGTTTGAGCATGTGATAAATACGCACATAACTTCCGAAAAGTCAGTGATGCGTGCCCGGGTTCGAACTCGAGACCTTTGACATGTCAGTCCACTGATCACGCCACTAGGCCACCACAGCTCGTTTGTCTTCTTGATACGACTCCATCCCTACTTTTTCCTCAACTTGATCAACAAAACTTCATCTAGGTCTCCCCCTTCCACTCTTTCCTTCAATTCTACCTTCTAGACTACCTTCTTGTTTACCTTCTTGTTGCTTCTTCATGCAACATTGTTTATTAAGAACAAAATTTATTGTTTACGCCTACCCAAGGCGTACATCTGCAGAGTAATAGAAAATAATATATTTTCATTTGTAGATTTGTTTAAGCTACTAACACATATTTCTTTATTTTTTTTGTGTTCTATTAACAATTTTTACTAACTTTTAGATGTAACAATTTATGGACGATGTCTGAAATAAAGATTATATTATTATTATTGTATTATGAGCAGGCGTCTCCGACGGGCACGCTGAGGCCGCGCCGAGCCCGCGCGCGGTCCGCCGACGAGTCGTGGAAGAACGCGCTGTCGCCGCGAGAGAGCTACGACGACTGGGTCATCCACGCCGACGAGATACTCATCGGGGCGAGGATAGGTGAGTCCAACGGCCACTGGCCCTATGCTGACACTACACTACAGTACATGTAAGTAAAACAATCGTTTACACGCCTTTATACCGTCCAGTTGACACAGCAAATTATGCTCCAGCTGGAAAGAAGATGCCATGCATCCGCCTGAGTGTGGATGCACTACTCGCACTTGTACGTAAATGTGTGGGTATTTTGGGCTGGGGTAGCCTAGCGGTGTGACCAGTGGACTGAGACGTCAAAGGTTGAGTTCGAGCCCAAGACACGCACCACTGACTTTTCGGAAGTTATGTGCGTATTTATCACATGCTCAAACGGTGAAGGAAAACATCGTGAGAAAACCTGCATGCCTGAGAGATTTGTCTCGATCGCATGTGAAGTCTGCCAACCCGCAGTAGGCTAGGTGGTGGACTATTAGCCTAATCCCTCTCAAATGAGAGGAGACCCGTGCCCAGCATTGGGACGTTGATGATAATGATGAGGGTATTTTGTGAAAATCTTAGTATGTATGGTGTTACAATTACCCACATGAGAGCTGTGTAGATTTGTTAAGAGGAACCTGTTTGAAGTTTAAAGTTAACTTTCAAGTTCAAAGTAAACTCACCTAAATGTACTGAGGTGACTTGGAATTAATTGCAGATACCAGAAAACAAATTCCCTCTGAAGTGCCGATGTCAATGAAGATCTCTTTACATTATCTCTGTGTTCTCTGTATATTTGCAGTTACGATGATGGTATTTGTGTTCAGGTTCTGGCAGTTTTGGAACAGTGTACAAGGCGCACTGGCACGGCCCCGTCGCCGTGAAGACACTCAACGTTAAGACACCAACTCCTGCGCAACTACAGGCGTTCAAAAATGAGGTAATTGTCGATCTGCGTCCTGTCTTTGTTTAGGACATAAATGAGGAAATTGTATCTAAATGTTAATAGACATGTCTATATAGTGATAGTTTTTTATCTCTACCAAGTCCTAATTCTTATGTATGTATTTATCACTCGCTAAGGCAGTGAAACTCTATCTTTTATTTACGTTGAATTGATTGCTATAGGACACGGCAGCAATAATTGCCGTGATCCGTGATAGATAATTTGCTCATAGCATCGTGAGGAAACTCAAATGCTGTGCATCTAATGTCTGCCAACCAGGTCACTTAGAAGAAACCCGTACTCCATTACATAATAACTTCTCCCCCGTCAGGTGGCAGTACTCCGCAAGACGCGGCACTGCAACATCCTGCTGTTCATGGGTTGCGTGTCGAAGCCGTCGCTGGCCATCGTGACGCAGTGGTGCGAGGGCTCCTCGCTGTACCAGCACCTGCACGTGCTGGAGACGCCGTTCCCGCTGCTGTACCTCATCGACGTGGCGCGCCAGACCGCACAGGGCATGGACTACCTGCACGCCAAGAACATTATACATAGGTATGTGCAGTGTAAGACTCTTTCGTTCGGAACTCTTTTGTACAGAGCCGCGCAGGCCCGCTTAACGCAGTTTCAACCCTAATAATATATACGTTTATTTTTCCACCACAGCAGCCCTAAAGAAGGGTATACGGGTACACTTACCTGCCTAACTGGGTAATAAGTATATTTCTGTTAATAAGGCTATTGACCTACGAGTCTTACGCTTGAACAATGAAGCAGATAGATTTTATATAGCCAAAAATATTTTCAGTATAGATAATTTAATTTCTGTCAACAAATATTTCTCCTCATAAGAATAAGCTCTAAGAGAAAATTGAATTTAAACTTTTATTTATACATATAGGGTGGGATAATTATAATCTTACTGATCCGGTTCTCTAGCAACAATATAACTGTTTTTCAGAGACCTGAAGTCAAACAACATATTCCTGCGAGATGACTGGTCCGTCAAGATTGGAGACTTCGGCCTAGCCACGGCCAAGGTGCGGTGGTCTGGTGAGTGTTTTAACTCTTTAATAATAGTATTTTAACAAAATAAATCAGTTAACTAATGTTTACTTGTAAATAATTAAGCGCAGAAAATATTTAGGCATCATGAAATAAAGACTGGTAGGCTAGTGGAGAATGGTTTCTAAGGGGGTTTGGCAACGCATTTGCAAACTTCTGATGTTGCAAATGTCTATGGGCGGCAGTCATCACTTACCATCAGGTGAGCCGCCTGCTCGTTTGCACCAGTTGCACGTTGTCACCATAAAAAAAAATAGACTATGTAGATCTGTGGATTGTGAAATAAAAGTCTCCAGTTCAACCCCTAGTAATGGGTGTTTATCACATGTTCAAATATGATTTATTTTCCAGACACGTCGACAGCAGGCGGGATCCAGTGGCAGCAGCCAACCGGCTCGATCCTATGGATGGCCCCCGAGGTGATTCGTATGGAGGAGCCGGCGCCCTACACGTTCCGCTCCGACGTGTACGCGTACGGCATCGTGCTGTACGAGCTCATGGCTGGCGAGCTGCCCTACGTACACCTCAATAATAAAGATCAGGTAATATAGCCTAGCTTCATATGAACAGTGCGAACTTTGAAATCACCAGCTTAATAAGGTCGTAATATGACAAATTCGTGTTTTGACAAATTTATTTGTACGTCATAATAGGTGTAATAGACTGTGACAGTCAAAAGTCTGGAGTTCAAACCCAAGGCTTGCATCACAAAACATCGTGAGAAAACCTGCATGTTTGATAGGTTTTCTCAATGGCGTGTGAAGTCTGCCTACGTGTGGTCTATGCCTAAGCCTAGCTCTCTCAAATGAGAGCCGTGCCCAGCAGTGGGAAATTGGGTGAGTGATGCTGATTGATATATTTTAAATCATACCTAAATCGTAGATCCTGTGGATGGTCGGTCGCGGTCTGCTCCGGCCGGACGCGCGGCGTCTCCGGCAGGATGCTCCTCAAGCCCTGAAGCGACTATTCGAAGACTGCATCAAGTTCGACAGGGAACAGCGGCCTCTCTTTCGTCAGATCCTGGCCTCACTAGAATCTATGCTCCGGGCCATGCCCAAGATCACGCGCAGCGCGTCGGAACCGAATCTTAACAGGCAACTGCACGCGTCCGACGACTACCTAAGCTACAGCTGCGCATCGCCGAAAACGCCGGTCAACTTCCAGTTCAACACGGACACCAGCTTCCCAGCATTTTATGGGTAACTTCAATCATACATTTATAATCCCAATACAAGTTTTAAAGAAGGCTGGTTGGAGAAAAAACAAGCTATACTATGAATTACCTTTTTTGACGTTCGTGTTTGCTTGTGTGTTGTCAATACAGTATTTGTCTTTCTTTTTTAGTATCCCAGTACCAAACCAGCGGCATCCGTAGGGGTTGCTGAAGGGCTACGACTAGCCGAGCGGCGCGGCCGCCACATGCGCAGTCGGTGCCCGTTGCGGCACGCGTGCTCCCCGCGCCACGCGTGCTCCTGCCGGCACGCGTGCCCCCGGTGCCCCGCGCGCTTCTCGAGTCAGTGCCGCCGCGTACGCTGCGTAGCTCTTCATGCGTTGTAACCACGTCATACGCCTCACTAGCTTTGAAGCTTTATTTGCACCGGTATAACACTTAAAAATTGAAAAATATTACAGTGGCAAGCAAACCCATCGTCAGATTTAATTTGCTAATGACCTGGAATTCTGTTTTTGTCTCTTACAAAATCAGAATTTCATATCATTGTTTGAATTTCTAAGACGAATGAGATTGTTTATTTATAGTGTTATATCGATGTTAGCTAAACGGACAATTTGAAACCAATTTGTGTATAGTTATTTCAGTGTAAAATGTGATAATGCCAGCAGTGACGAGATAAGACAGTATTCTAAGTATGGCTTATGGTATAATTGAATGAAGTGACAGTTCTCAGCGTGGAACCGAAGGACGTGTGAGCTCTACTCACGATGCTGTTCGCAAGCAGCTGGTTTAACTTAGTCAAAAATCAGCTGGTGTGTCGAACAAGTGTATTTATTTGCGACGCTTAATAGACTTGATAACAGTCACTGTTTTAACCAATTAAAAAAAAGCAGTAGTTCTCCACATTCTTTGTATGTCTGGATACTATTCCCTATAAATTACATTTTTTTTAACAAAACCCAGTGTTGTATGGTCAGAAAAAAATTACCTTAAAAAAGAATTGGATGATTACCGACAAGTAAAAATAATTGCTTCATGTCATACATGTATTTCTCGTTTTTACTGCTACATTAAAATAGTGACTTTATTCAGATGCTGTTATAGTTTACAGTGGCGAAACAGTTATACCGTCGATATATCACGATCTCGGAATGTATTTATCTTTATTTATTGTATAATTTATTGAAAAATATTTATTCTACTTATACTTATTGTAACTACTGTCAATATTTTTTGGTACATTGAAAAATCTCTTTTTGTATTTATCGAAATATTGACATTCAAGACGTGGGTCAATGAAAAAAGTTTCTTAAAATGTCACATCCTTATGTAGAAATAAGAGAAAACCGTTACTTATAAATTACTCTTTAAAATTGTATATAAGTGTAGAATTAAACCAACGCCTTTCTAGTTGACTATGAATAATTGTAATTATTTGAATGTTGCCTCAGAACGAAGCTGGTATGTGTTTTATAGCTTGCTAAACAGGGAAGGTGACACAGATTATATTCTAAACACTATAACAGTCTTATGAAACATTGATAGTAAACAAATATTTGTGTGGTATTCATTTATAACTAAGTAGCATACACAATGAATGACACAATTTTAGACTGGTCTGTCGATTACGCCTTTTATTCGTTACTTGTAGCTCGCTTTACCTACGTAACCGTTTACAAAATCACCAATATGATACAGATATTATTTTTCTGATAAATAATAAAATATTTTTGTATTATCTCAATTCAGATCGGTAAGTGATAGTAATAAATAATAATGTATGTTTTAAAAGTATTATTTGTACGATTTAGTTGTAACCGAGTCGTGTCGTGTAATTTATTCGTAATTATTGTAAATAATTCATTGTTATAAAGACCGTAGCTTAATATCGGACAATTAAGAATCTGTGCATACAATATAATTAATTTTAACGTATAACTATTAATTCTAAGAACACAATAAATTATTGTTTCAATTAATTTTTTTCTCGTTTTATTTTCAGTTGAAAATTCCTTTAACATAATATCTTGATAAGATTTTATTACAATTATCAAGAAAATTCAGGTACTGAAATATAAAGCAAAAATTGGAAAAATCATTATAAGTTTCCGTGGTGTAGCGGTTATCACATCTGCCTAACACGCAGAAGGCCCCCGGTTCGATCCCGGGCGGAAACATACTTTTTGTTCTTTTTTCTTAGGCTTAGCTTTACAAAACACGCCATGATCAATATAATTAGAGTGGATTTATATGAATTATAGATGGCTACTCTTTGTTTAGTTTTTAAATGAAGTAATAAGAAAATAAAGGAAACCTTTAAAGAAAATGATCATTAGGTAAATTCAACGAGTCTTTTTATTCAATAATATTCATCACACACAACATAATCATCTATAATAATGCTAGATTTACACAAAACATATACCGTTACGGCACAGAATTCCAACATACTTAGTATTTCATGACTCGAACATATTACCACCATACAGTAGCCACTGTATGGTGGTAATATGTTTTATACACGAAATTAGACGAAGTGGTAAACTATTAATTCAATGACACTATTAATTATGCTAAAACCTGAAAAGAAAACGATATTAAAATATTAATTCTGTATAAAATAATTATTAACTAGTTTAATTATAAGTTTCCAAGGTAATATAAACGTCACTACCTAGGTAAGTATATTTTTTTTACTTTATTATTATGGTATAAAGGTTAATTCACATTAGCAAATTGATGGGTTTATGGCTTATGGGCACTATTACTTCTACTATTACATTTAATAAGGTAAACAGGTCAAAGTGAATTTAAAGATTTAAAAAAAATTACATTGAATTTTTCAGTATTATAAAACTAAAACTTAATTTACTTGCCGCGTCAACATAAATTACCTTTTATATTTCAGAATAATTAGCCCTTTACTTTATTTAAGACACCAAAATGATATGAAAAATTCATGACGATTCGAGTTTCCTATAATTAATTTAAATTTAATAAAAACATAATTACGATTTGTTCCTAGTAATTTTCTATACAAAGAATAATATGTGTATACTGTAACATTGTCATTTATGATATTAACATCCAAGTACTCAGAACGTTACTTAATTTTAAGTAGCCGTCAAATATAGTGCTGCCTTTTTACTCACTTAAAATTGGGTATTGTTAAAGTATTTAGCCAATAATCTCATAAAGAAAGAACATTGAATATCTAAATATATATAACTCAAAGGTGACTGACTGACATAGTGATCTATCAACACACAGCCCAAACCACTGGGTGGATCGGGCTGAAATTTGGCATGCAGGGAGATGTTATGACGTAGGCATCCGTTACGAAAGGATTTTTCAAAAATTCACCTCCTTAGGGGGTAAAACTGGGGTATAAATTGAATATGAAACTTTTACTTTTTTAGTTTAATTGCACGCGGATGAAGTCGCGGCAATAAGATAGTGTTTTATAAGATTTAAATGCCATTTTAGAAACGGAATTATTGAAATACAATATCATTTACAATGAGAGCTCACTGCAAAATTCTGCAGGGATCTGGCTTTGTAATGGAATTGTGCGTATCATGCAAATTATGCATTTTACCCTTCTAAGTGAATAAAAAAATAATTCCTAATCATTTGAGTCCTCGCTGTCCGCGTCAGCGGCGCTGTCGCCATCATTCTTTACTTTCTTCACTTTCTTAGCGCGCACCTCGAACTTGGCTACGTGAATCTTCTTCCCGCCAATTTTAGTGTCTCCTACTAGTTTGATTGCACGCTCTACTGTTTCCGGTCCATCAAATTCAATGAATGCCGTTGCTGCAAGAAAATTAAAATTATTATAGTCACCATTCGTTATTTAATCCAGTCTCCCTTTATAAAACAAACGCAAACTATTCTTTAAAGACAGAATAGTAATACAGAAAAATAATACATGAGTCTAGTTGAAAACCACCTTTTTTTTGGATTTCTACATCAAATGCAATATAACTTGTTGATGTTAATCAATACATACACATGGTTTTCTTGCCCTTGACAAGGTGTCTAATGCTCCTGATCTTGCCGGCGCCGAGGAAGGCGGTGCAGAGTGCCTGGTCGGTCAGCTCCGCGTACGATCGCACCACTACAGTCGTCTGCGTCGCGGGGAGCACTCGCTTCACGCGGATACGGCTGCCTTCGTAGTAGCTGTTGTTTTCTTGTAATGCCTGCAAATTAGAATAAGATTTTTTAAATAAAAAAAGGTGTATATTTAGGTCCCCACTCCGTTCAACCTTCCAATATTTATTACTTACTAGCTGACCCAGCAAACATTGTTTTGCCACATTATAGGGGTTGGTGGTAGAAGAGTGAAAATTTAGGGTTATAAGTATTTTTTATGCCAAATCATAAAAAAATGCTTTGTAAAAAAAAGTGTCTGGTGAAGTGACATCCTTATCACCTAGGGGTGTAAAAAATAGCCTACGATCGATTCTCAGTCCTACCAAATATACATGAAAAATTTCATAATTATCCGTCAAGCCATTTTGGAGGAGTTCAGTGACATACACTGTGACACAAGATTTTTATACATAAGTATATCATCATGCTTGATATTTGTTTGTTATATTATATAAATACCTGTTCAGCGCCACCATCATTGCCGAAGGTGATGGTTGTGGTAAACACCGGCTTGGACTCTTCAGTGGGGTAAACCTCAGCAATGCTGCAACATATATAAATCCTTGTTATCATTTCAGTAACTTACCAGTTATTATATGTTAACAGACTAATAAGTTTATTTTTTTGAACTTGGAGATTTGAATGTCAAATAATGTCATATTAGATGGGACATAAAAACATCTACTGGCAAACTATGGCATGAACTCGACCCAATTAGTCCAGCGCTAGTTAACACTGTGCTATGGGTCCCGGGTTCGAATCCCAGTAGGGATTAATGTTTATACTCATCACATAATAATGAGTATAAACATTTGTATCAGTCATGGATTTACAAAAAAAAGTATATGTATATGTAGTATATCAACGAACTAGTATCTGTAACACAAGCCTCGTTGCTTAGCTCAGAACTAGATGGCGCTGTGTAATAATATCCAGAAATATTTATTTATTTTAATTATGTAAAAATTCATCCTACCCAATTTTTTTTATTGATCCATGTTTGACAAAGTTTTCTGTGAGCAACTTCCTATAGTTCAACATGATAGATATGGGGAGATTCTCCACAATCACGGTGTTTGCCAGGTTATCCACATCTGTATCTCCTTTCTTATCTTTGTTCCACTTCCTCTTCTTCCATTTCACTTTCTCTTTAACTTCTTCACTCTTCTCTGAATCCTCTTTACTAGAACTTGGAATTCCTTTAGGTTTTTTATTTTTATTCAATTTTTGTCTCAACTTTTTGCGCTTTTCCTTATCAACTACAGTCATTTCGTCAAGTAAATTTGTCAATGTGTGTGCATTATCACCAATACTTAGATTCTCTAAATCTTCAGCAATGTCTGGTTTGTTTCGTGAGCTGGATTTAGAGCCTAGCTCATCAACTTCAACTGTTTCATTGGCTGTAGACTTCAACTTTTTCTTTTTTGATTTCTTTATTTTGTTTTCAGTTGAAACTTCATTATTATTAGTCTCAGTATCAGTGGGCTCTGTACTTTGTTCAGTTTTGTGTGTCTTCATTTTCTTGAACTTTCTCTTTTTATCTTTCCTTTCATTTGATAGATTTTCAGCATCTCCTGCAACTGTAGCAGCTGATGCCTCTGCCTGTAGTTTTTTAGGCTTAATTACTTTTTTGTCTTGTAAACTACTTTTACTGCTTTCCACATCCATTAACAGTTTGTTTACTTGAGCTGATTTATTCTCCTTCTCAGCTTGTCTGTCCTTATTGAATTTCTTAAGATTCTGTCGTTTGTCTTTTACATTTTTTGTGTTATTCAAAGGTTTTTTATTAACCTTAAGTGAATCATCAGACTTTGTCCTCTTTATCATAACTTCTTCATTGTCATCCAACATGAAGCTGACGGACTTGTTCCTCTTTTTCGGCTTCCCGCTAGATACAGACCTTGCACTGTCGATAGGACTGGACTGCTCAATCGGGGATTTATTTTTCATGATAGATTTCACTCCGGTGGCTCGACTCTGAGTTTTCCCACTTGTATTAGGAGTTGATGTAACTCTGGTAATGTTGTTTGGGCTGCTCTGACTTACACTAGTGTGTAAATTGGAGTCATTAAGCGATATGTCAATTGGCTCCTGCTTGCTCTTTTTTTTATTTTTATTTGGTTCTCGTTTAGGAGTACCTGTTTTATTTTTGGCAATATCCTTATTGTTCTCATCAGATTTTCGTTTCTCAGCTACTTTAATAGTATCAGCTGCAGATTTGTAAAGACTAACAAACTGTAAAGTTTTATCCGTCGAATGTTGTTCAGCGGAACTTAGCTTTGAATCATACTTGGATTTCATTTTTTTACGCTTACCAGTTCTTGTTACCTCAAATAATTATTGTAGAGCGAAATGTAATAATAACACATGATAATACTACGTCCGTGCTGTAAATAATTTTAGGTTATGTTTAGCAGCTGTAGTAATGATGTGACTCGAGCCCAATTTTACTCGATTGACTCAAGGTGCAGTTGACATAAATCAAACTCGAATAAAGATGTAGTTTAATGAACTTTAATGCACTCGGAAATGAGTATTGAGACCTACGGTTAATAACCGTTTATCCCTATACCTACATGTAATTGATGTAATAACATAAAATAAGCTTTGTTTTTGGCTACTTGTTGAAGTGTTGAGTGAGTGTAAAACTAAATAACGTAGTAAATGTAAAAAATCCTGATACATAAAAGAGGCCACACCAATACAGAGATCAAAGAATTCTGTCAGAAATCAGAAGCTGTATTCTGATTTCTGACAATTTATCTGTAGCCCATGGTCACCTGAATACGGTGAGTCCTAGTAATCGTATTGTTCCTACTTTAGGAACTAGAAAAAAATCCTTTTAATTTTAAATGGGTACAGCAGGTTCATCGATTGAACCAAAGTTTAAGCGATATGAGTCACTGAGTGTCACCCGAGTAATTCGCGACCTGAGTACTCGACATATGAAGAGTGATAAAATCTGATTCGAGTTGCATCACTAAACTGTAGTGTTGCCAGCGTGTAGATGATACTTCAGATCATAGTATGCGTTTTTTGGAAAGTAGCATATCGATCTTAAGCTGGTACATTATCTATGTTTCATAACATCGGTACCTATATACTCAAGCAAGAAATTACCGTTTTGAATCTAGGAACGACAACGACCGACGCCATTTGGGTGTGGTGGGTAATTGGAGTGCAATTTTAATTTTCATAACGAATTCTATAGTAAACATATTAGATACTATACAGCGGCACGCGCCACCACCGGCTTCGCAATTGTTACAAAAATATTTTTACTTGTAATAAATATAGCCTATGTTACTCAAAAATAATGTAGCATTCTAATGGTGAAAGATTCATTGAAATCTATTTTTAAGTCCAGTAGTTTTTGAGTTTATTCGTTACAAACATACGAATCTTTCCTGCCACTGAAGAAATAACACATTTATTAAGATAATAATTGAAACGATGTCATTGAATGCCCACTATTCTAATTTTAAAAGGCTACATGCAATTTTGATGCATGCTCCTTGTTCTTGGGTATTACATCCATCGATAGGTATGCCAAAAAAACGATCTAAATAAAATTATATGGCTACTCTTTTTCTCTAATAGCTGCTCTACACACCAAAATACTATTAAATTATTCCGTGGTATATGTAAGATTTTATTACTTTCAAACTTGTAGGTTTCTAAAACGTTTTCCGTGAATAGCAACGTGGACTCTGCTCCATCAGTTTGGACGGGAAGCCGTGTTGCTCTACGGTCAGGATGCTGCATTGTTTGATACTTGCAGACATAACCAATCATATTATATTAGATCAATCATATAAGTAGGCTTAAGTATATTATACACTAATATTAAATTACATCTGAATCACAACTGCTGACTTGAGGTCCTGACTTCAATTTCTAAATCGAACATGTCAACGTGTTAGGTTAGCGAGGTATGGGAGGGTTTACATCAGTATTGATATGTTTGGGCCTCTTCCAAACACATAAAACAATGATACAATCACAAAATTATGTAATTTTCAAAAGATGCTCTTGTATGTAAGTATTTTTGGGTCTTGAGTTACACGATTATTACAAATGACTATAAAACACCGTTGGTCATTAATGTATCTATAATATCTACGCTTAGAGATACTATCAGCGGCATCTTTCCTTATTGATTTTACTACGTTCGGATACATATCTATATAAATTCTAGAACTGATTTTTTAATATGGCAACACCGATAACCTCACTTTTTAAAATCTATTTTAATGGCGGATGCGCTTGCGTGATGCCGGTTTCGTGTTATTATTGCATATAATTTGGCGTCTTTTTCCTGTGGGATAGTGATATCATTGATTTTATTTGTAATTTCACATTTGGTAAGTAAAGTTATCATTTTTATTCTTAGATATTATCTTGGGTTGCGAAATACGACTGTAATAAGTGATTACGAGGTAACGCTTGGGGTTCGTGAATTTTCCACTCGAAATACGGGCATGCTTCATGGCGCGTATGGCTTGTTATGATGTATTTACCGTTATCCGTGATATTATACACGGTTAAAATTAGCTCATCTGCTAATCTATCATATATTTTCTGTGATTCTGCGTAATACGATGTTTCGCGCGTTAGCAACTACGCCCTTGAGATCTGAGAATAGGCGCCAAGTGTTTTAGATAAGTTTTAGCAAAAAATAGATATGGCGGGAAATGTTGCCACTGAGAGCGTGACGGATCGCACGCCCATTTGCTTGAGTTGGTTCTTGTGTTTATTTCAGCCAGATATTCAAAATGGTAGCGCAGAAGAAAGGTCGCGGCGCTAAGAACCAGGCGGCAAAAGCGAAGGCCGCCGCCCAAGCCGCCGAGGAACAAGCGCCCGAGATGGAGACCTCCGAGCCCGTGGAGGCTGAAGACAACAACGGAGAAGCCGAACTAGCTGAACAGGGTGACGAGGGAGCAGCTGCCGACGCTGGCGCGGAGGGCGGCGCGGATGGCGATCAGAGCCAGGAGAACGCTGAGGGTGACGCTGCCGATGAAAAGAAAGAAGACAAAGTGGAGTCTGGTAAAATACTAGTTGAGAACCTCCCGTCAACCTATCTGTTCGACTACCAAGAGAAACTCAAGGAGTTGTTCTCAAAACATGGAGAAGTTACCAATGTCAAGTGAGTAGTCCTGTTTAAAACAATAACTGCATTACTGAAACAAGCAACTTGCCAACATTCAAATATCAGTCCCTGAAATGTCATAAACTGTTAAATCACTGTATTTGTACTATTAATTCAAGTTATATTAGTATATGATTATTATTGTGTGATGTGTTCTCGAGCAACTTGCAAGCCGCACTCAGAACACAGCAACACTGGCTCTTCTGTACGGAGTATTAATGAGACAAATTTTCTTTCTTTTTAGACGTGGTCCAATCATTGTAACTGAACTGACCACAACTCCGACATTATCGGCAATAGTCGAATTCAAAAACAAAGAGTCTCTGGAAAAGGTAATCAAAAGTTTATTAAGTTTTTATATTTTATAATGAGAAGTGACTAAGTAGATATTAGAATGTAATAATTAGCCTGCTTCTAAAAGAGGCTGTATTTATGGCTAAGACATTTTTTTCCAAATTATGTACTTATATCCAGACATGTTGCCACTTCCCTGAGTCATGAGCAGAATGAGTGACTATTTGAATGTTTGAACAGGCTGGTCTTCTACACTTACTGCATCCATTGGCAGTTTTGTGTACATTTTCAAAATAAAGATCAAAATTTGTGATTTACAATGATGTGATGTAGTAGATCAGCTGATGACCTATTCATGTCAGTTTTGTGACATGTCTTTGTGTGTACTTGCAGTGGCAGTGGGTAAGTTTCAGGACTGGTGCAGTGGGCTTCAAGATATACACTTAAATCAACAAAGTTGTGAATGTAACACATTGTTACATACATAAATAAGTTGTGTGATTGTTATAAAATATCATAAATCTTTTTACAACTCATTTTATGATCATAATCATATACACTTTAATTTTAAGCATGTTACACATTATTTAGACAGTATTTTATATGTATAATATTAAAGTATATGTACCTACATACGAAAATTACGGCGTTGAGAGATTTTTAATTCTCTATTTTATTCTAAGTAGCTTAGATTAACTATAATTAAAAATATAAAATAAACTACTGCTTACTTCTTGTTAAATTTGTTGAAGTCCACTGCACAGTTGTTGGTAAGTAGAACTCCAGATATATTTCAGTGAAGTAATGTGCTAAATATAATTTGTATGTCCATAATAAAAGGCCGCGGTAAACATGGCCAAACAAACTGACAGACTAAACATTCTGTTATGCCTCACGCGGTTACCATCGCAACAGCTGAACGCCGCCAAAATGTTTAGTTTCAAAGTACACAATTGTTTCATTCCTACCTACTACAAACTACATAATTTTGTCGGTTTCTGAAGATATTAGGTACATAATTATCAAAACAAAGATACGCACGTAATATAATAAAGTTCAATGACATCTTATAAGTTTATATTTCTTTTATATTTCTGTTTATTAGTAAAAAACGCGTCTTGAGATGATATGAATTTGCGTTGGTAATACATTCGGTAGTTTTTTGTTTCGCAAGTACATAATGCGACCCCGGTAACAGTACTTGAATCACCGCTGATCAAACGGTGGTACCACTAACAAGGAATGAACACCTGCTCTTATCTTCGCATTGGTTTTCTATAATGTAATATCGTATTGTATGTATAATGTATTATAAAATCAATACAAGTCAACGGCATTGTTGAACAAAAGCATTTGTACTTAGCCCTCTTTCACAACATAACATGTATTGTATACATACATCTCCCCTCTAAACTCACATCGCTAAACCAACCGTCCAACACAGGCATTGTCGGAGGAGGGCACGGTGCTGGACGGCAGCACGATCTCCGTGTCGGTGGAGTCCCGCGCCGAGACCGCCGTGCTGGTCGGCGTGCCCTACGAGGCGAGCACCGAGTACGTCAAGCTACTGTTCTCCCAGTGCGGCGATGTGGCGCACATACACGAGTTCAGCAAGACTAAGTACAAAATATGTAAGTATATGTACGTTTTTCTACGTTTTATTCACACATGCGAAACTTTGCAGAGGTAAATATGCGCTAACAAGCGTCGTGGATATGCCATCGACTTTTTATTAAAGTTTTTATTGAAGGATAATTGACATACAATTACTTTTTACTCGTTTTATAGATGATTTATTCAATTTCTAATAGTCTCGCAAGTGCCTGATATATATATTTTTTTGTAAATTATTAAGAATATTAAAAAAAAATATAACTAGGCAATTTTTTTTAATTTAGCGTTAATTTAAGGGCGGCTCTAATCCGATTCTTAGCATTATCAAGTTACAGCGTCCGTTTACACAATGCGCTTAGGGGTAATGACCTCAGTGGGGTAATAAAAGCGGCGTCAGAAGGGGAGAGTATTAAAGGGTGAAAGGGCGACGCGGGACGAAATAATAGAACGCACTACGGCTACTTGCTACAGAGAATGACGGGTTCTACGTTGTTAATGTTTTAATGCTTATTATTCGTTATTAAAAGCACAGGTGTCCTGTCAATTCATGACTTATTGAAAGAAAATATACAAGTGTTCGATCGATTCATTCATTCATTGTGCTGTTAGTCGCTTCTCGAAAGAGCGGAGGGTGGTCCCCTATTTCTATTCGTATCGTATATCAGACTTATGTACGTACCGAATACATAATATACATTTTATTGATGTTTCTGCACACGATCGTTAATCGCGTTGAAAGGAAATCGCGGCGCCGCTTGTATGGATTGATGCCACAGGTTAAAATTTGCATAGTAGTAGCCGAATTTGATGAAGGTTTAAAATGGAACCTACAATAATCCTTTCTTTATAATTTCCGTTAATATATTCTGCCGTTTTTACCGCCGTCATCATCTCATTTTAATTTAGGAAGGCTGAATCTAAAATAAAGGGTTAAATATATTTGCGAGATGTGTCAATGACCTTTGAACTCGCTAGAGTTACACTTGAAACAGCGGATTTTTTTTTGCGTACGTTACATTCTAGAGATCAGTGAATGAATTCGCAAAATATATATCTTGCGAGCAACGTGCTTGTTGTTATGTTAATGCTTTTAGTAAACACGAGGGTGTCCGCCGCAGCGCGACAGGTTCAGTTTATTACCGGGCGAGGGGTTTCGTATGTTTTATGTATATCGATGATTACTGCGCAATACAGTCGCGATTAAACGCATTTTCGCCATCTTTGCGAGTATTCAACACACATACCTTTATAAAATTCCTCGATAAAATATAGATTTTGATATTGCTCATCTGTATTATGTACCAGCTATAAAAAGATAAAACAGGCGTGTTGACGCGCCGTATATGAATAGGAGAACAGAAAAGGCTATTTGAAGCGTGTTACGTTTACTGACCATAATGTCTTTTACGATAGCTTTCAAGGTCCACTACTGGCTTGTAGTAGATACTCGTATAGAGCTTGTTACGTAAGCATGTTAAATTAGTAACGGTTGGTAACCTTTGTCAGTACGAAATTTAAGAAATAATGGATGAAGTTCAACGTCCGTTGTATAGTTTCCTTGGCGATTCAGAAAAAAAGTGGATGTGAAAATTAACGCATGTAGCTCGCGTAGCCACGCAACAAAATGCCTTACGCATTTGTAGGCTGATATATTTTGAATAAAATATGAGTTTTAGATAACCTTGACGTTTTTCAATAGCCAAATATTTAGAAATAACTGACCGAGTGTCATAATTGTCGTCACTATCGTCGCGTCCGTCCAAAACCGATATGAATATATTCATATTTGATAGTCTGTGGACCACGTGTTACGTCGTATACCTACTATAGCTTGCCAAAATTGATTAGTCATCGCATGTTGCGTCACAGATTGCGAGAACTGACGAGAAACGCGACGCGGCGTCCTCTTATGGAGAGGGTGACTGACGTCATATACATATATAGCAAAACAATAGGGATGGAGTTGCCATATTGTAAAAAAAATAAAATGTAATGTTTTGTTTCCCTTGTGCAGTGAGAGTAACATTCCAAGACAAGGACTGCGTGGACAAAGCTCTGAAGCTGGACCGGGAGCTGCGCATCAACGGGTTCCTGGTCACCGTGTCCAAGTACCGCGACGAGGACGAGCAGAAGGCGCATAACGCCGCCAACGTCAACAAGGTATATATTTATATAATTATTTCAACTAGCGACCCGTGTTGCATGGGGTGCATTGTAGGTACTAATTACGACTTCAGATAATATATTTTGTAATTAAACATTGACACCATACTCAGGATTATAACACTGGTGTTTGTGCTAAGTTCTTTTTTGGTCACTGTGATCTAGTGGCCTCTAATTATAAGAACACTAGCTTTTGCCCGCGATTTGGTCAGCGTGAAACTAGTAATTTTATTTCCACCCTTTTCCTCCTTTTAAGGGATGATTTTCGGGATTAAAATCCTATGTCGTTCCCCGGGACGCAAACTATCTCTATACCAAATTTCATCTTCATCTAAATCAGTATAGCGGTTATAGCGTAAAGAGGTAACAGACAGACAGACACTTTCGCATTTATAATATTAGTATGGATAAGTCGTCTAAACTGGTTTGTAATAACAATATACTGTGTGTTGATGCAGAACAAGAGGCAGCACCCGAACCAGCAACAGAACCGCAACAACGCGAACACCAACACAAACGTCAGCCCCAACTCAAACCGCGCCAACAACTTCCGCGCGCGCGGCGGAGCTTTCAACGCGAGGGGCAATTTCAGAGGTAAATAAATATAAGAGCATGATCTTATTTACTATGTCCATGTGAATGAAAAAACCTTCATTGTTTGATGGTGGCAAATTTAAATTTCGGTTTTGTCAAAATGTATACAATCAAATATAACAATTTAGTCTGTTATGGTATTTTTTCTCAATAGGGGTTGAGAAAAATAGACCACTTTAAAAAAAATTTGAACGTAAATAAGTTATGTGTTATAAAGTAGCCGGAATAGACTAGATGAGGAAGGTGGAGGACTATGGCGCAGCTTGGGAGAGGTCTATGTCTTGGAATGAATTGCGATAAGCTGATTGGATTGAAATCATGCCAGGTTATCATCATCAACCCATTATTGTTCCACTGCCGAGCACGGGAGCACGGGTCTCCTCTCATTCGAGAGGGATTAGACTGTAGTCCACCACGCTAGCCTACTGCGGGTTGGTAGTCTTCACATGCTATCGAGAAAATCTCTCAAGCATGCAGGTTTCCTCACGATGTTTTCCTTCACCGTTTGAGCATGTGAAAAATACGCACAGAACTTCCGAAAAGTCAGTGGTGCGAGCCCGGGTTTGAACTCGAGACTTTTGACATGTCAGTCCACTGGTCACATCACTAGGTCCTGCCAGGTCACAAATTAATAATTTATATACAGCCATATTTCTTCGGTAATGATGCACAACAACTGATGTTGTTAAAATTTTGAAAAACCAATTTGGTCTTAAATATCAAATTGGTTATCAAATTTTACGTTTTTATCAAACAATTTGACTAATATGTGTTTGCTGAATATTTTGTTACATTTTGTTCAAAACACAAGTTATAACTTTTGTCAAACGAGCTTACCTGGTATTAAAAAGAATAATTTTCAAACTGAGTTGCAGGGTATAGGTTGTGTATAGACCACAGTGTTTTATGCTTTGGATGCTCTGCATTTATGCCGCCTGATGGTTTTCCAAGTGCTTGCTTGACAGCATCTCCTACAGTAGCATAATTCGGTAATTTTCAGTTATGTATATGGTATTAGCATGGGATATAATTGACTGTTATTGTTCCTGTAGGAGCTCGCGGGCGCGGCGGCTTCGGCGGGCGCGGCGGCGCGTTCCCCCGCGGCGGCTTCGCGCCCGTCAACACGTACCTGCCGCCGCAGGGCTACATGGGACGCCCGGTAAGTCTCCTCACGCCTGCCAGTTCTGTCACATCATCATTACTTTGCATTATTTAACCACCAGAGAAGTAAGTTAATGGAGAGAATTGGAGGTAACATTGCATGCAGTCGAGTAGTATACTCATCCGTCGATTGACGCTCGATTATTTCATATAGAATAAAGATCATTAACATTAGTTGGTGACCAAATCCATCAATGTCATTTGGTCATAGGACCATTTGCCTGTGATGTGTTTATATGAGTTGGTTTGTGACCGAATTCAACTGAGGATATTGTAAATAACTTGTATGCATCTTTGGTGAGGACCTTTCTCTCATAACTTACTTCTAAGACCTATAAGCCTTCGGCATGTTAGCGACACTGCTGTATATTAACTCTATCATCCAATATTATTTTACCAATTGTGGCATTAGTGGCTGATATTTTTGAAATAGTACTTAGTTCAATTATTGTATCTGCTTTTTTATTTGCTTGAATTATACGAAGCCTTCTAGTGTATACTATAGTGTCGATTTAATATGCTCGATGTCAATATATAAGTATATATTATTTTTACAGTATAATAGTCTATGCTCCCACACAAATTACGTTGACATCTTCCAAACTGTATTTTTTTGCAATAATTTTTAAGAATGCTTTTTCCATTGCATGCTCACTTCCATTTTATAGAAACGAGTGCATAGAACGATGTGCAAAGAAATGCAGTACAATAACAAGACACTAAAAGAACAGAATACACACCATTCCTGCAATTCTCTTTGCATTAACACATCTGTGCATTCTTTTCAGAACTACCTGTAGAAACATTACACCGGTTAAGTCCAAGGTAATGATGCGGCCTACCGATGTGCCATTTGTGTACACACAACCAAAAGTCCAACATACTGTCTAACTTTATAGGGAATTTCTAATTACACTAATCTTACTCCTAGATTTAACAACTGCACACATCAGAAAAGTTCTCTCAGATCTTCCACGCTCATCCAGGAGATCTGTAAGTGAGCGGGAAACGCACATTGTACTTTGGGCTAAATAAAGAGCAGTGTACCTTATTTCACACATAATCTGAAATAACTTTTAGTAATGTAAGGCAAGTTGTAAGCTCGCTTATATTAGAAATGCTTGTAACTGTTTGGTTGCATGTATTCAAATGGTATACTATAAACAAAACTATTCGCAGATATTTTGGCTTTTTAATTTTATTATTTCACTCTTGTTAATAGATATTAATGCAGATATTTTATTGCATTTCTTATAGCAGTAATACTAATATTTGGACATGATGTAGATAGTGATATTGTTTAATCTAATCGTAATAATAGTACGTTCCTCAGCAGGGTGGGTTCATGAACGACGGCCAGCGGCCAAACAAGCGGCTCCGGCAAATGTAACCTTATTTATAAAAACCTAAGATCCAGTGTCGTGCGTCGTCCTCCTATGTTCGTGTGTGTGAGTGTGAAGAGCGCCCTATCAGAGACTTCTACAGTGACATGATTTTCAGTATCAGTAATAAAGAAATAAATCTAGCTAATTGTATTTACTAAGTACATGAAATAAAATAATTGTAAGCTAATGTCTTTTGACAGGTAATAAATGTAATTACTAACATTTATACGGCTGTTTCATTTTCATTCCGGATTTCACTGCCGCCAAAAGAAAGTATGCGGCGAGCATTTCCCTTTTGCATTCATTAACACAATATCATAGTTTGGCATCACCGGAACATATACTAACATTAGTTTATTATGAGGTTTTGCTCATGCGATGAGAATGGATAAGTCGTATAATGATATGTACGTACTAAGTATTTGCAAAAATATAAGCTTAGTGGTTAACGCGCAATGGCCAGTCGCGCACGGTGCTCCAAGAATGAATCCGGGGACGTGCCTCATGTTAGCTGCTGTCGTATTTACCGAAGGGCTAGGCGGGGCAGTGCCCCAGGCCCCTAAGTTCTTGGGGGTAAAATCTGTTTAGAAATCTTGAACTAGCAAAAAGTATCCCAGCGTCAGAATCTAAATAAAATAGGTTGCAACAAAACTTTACCCATGGCAACATTGGCAACTGACAATTAAAAAAAATACAGGGAAAAATTCGCGATAAGTTTCAACTAAAGTGGATCGGTTCCATATCTACCTGCAGTGTACGATACAAAACCTAATTTTAGGAGGACCCATGTTTTTTTTTGCCCGAGGGCCCTAGCTCACCTAGCTACGCCACTGGTGACATGGTAAAATTTTAAGAATGAAGGAAAATTCGTAATAAACCTGCGTAAAGTCACACTATAGTGTTATTCCTCAACTTAAAAGACCGTCAATGTTATTAGAACGAAAAAGGGCAGATATCGGTATAAGTACCCAGAAAATTCCAGTCATGACATTGAGCATAAAATTGGATTGATCCAGTTACGATTTGCAGTAGCATAATTTCCATTTATTTTAGTTTACCATAATACATACATCAAATCTTGATGTACATTTGGCGAATACGCAGACACCAGGTTATATGAAAATGCATAGCGATCTCATCAATTAACGTTATTTCATAGTGTATCGGATTAATGGTCTGTAAAAATTCAAATGAAAAAATAATTTCCGCATTTATTTTTACCTTTACGTCCATCAAACTGCCTACGGTGAGGCTATTGCGAGATAATAGCCTTGTTTGTATTCATCTCACGTGATTGTTCTAATTGCTCATAGTTCCCCGTTATAATTACTCCATAACATCTTGATTAAAAGAGAAAGTCTTAATTGACTATAGGTATTGGAAAATCGAATGGTAGATTTATCCATATGGTGTAGTCTAGTAAACACTCGACTGTTCAGACGTATAGGCTTCGCGATAAAAAATAAATTAACAATTTCGATTTCAAACAATAATTGTTTTTAGGTCCGATCTTTCAATACTTTCTAGCCTAGCTAGCCTTTATGTATTGTCATTGACTGCCCGTAATACGCTTATTCCCAAGTGTAGACATACTGCAGTTAATGAACATTAGTTAGCGTGTCTCTTTAGTGCACGCACGTATACGTGATGTACGTAAAATATTAAGTATAATCTTACAAAATGTTGAAGATACAAGTGTGCTGTGTGCTTTTGTTTGTCATTATTTCGGTTGAATGCAGCAAAAACTTTCCGCGCCAAAATGATAGTTTGAAAAAGGAATCGAATAGAGCTGGGAAACGACACGTTCGTAACGAAGTATTTGACAATTTGTTCAATGTGTACGACCCCTCGTTTCTGGCCGTGGTGTGGCCTAAAATAACGAATGGAATGCATATTCTGGTGGACCATACTTGCTGGGAGGAACTCGGATTTTTCTTCAACGAGCTGTCGGCTGGCAGAGTATGGGCATACAACGGTAAGTTGTAATTTACTAACGGAACTTTAGATGAAGTAAACATTCAATAAAATTTCCGTAGATATCTTCTACGGAAATTTAATTGAATGGAAAAAGAAAATTCATTATACTCAGAACTTATTTAGAATTGCTGTAATGCCAACGCTATAAAAATACTGTAGTAGGAAGATATATACCTTCTCATAAGATAACGAATGGGCTGTGGGCTGCTTTAACTTTTAAACGTAACAACTTAACTATCTAATACTAGTCGACACGCAATGTTTGATTTGTATTTCAAAAATTTAAAAGTATCCCGTCCTTCATTGATCTGGTGATCCTAATCGCGACTATTGAGCGTGAGGTCCTTGGTTCGAATCCTATCGCAGTGTTATTACCTACTTAGGTAGTTTTGCTATGTAGTTCCCAGTCTATTGGCATAAAAAAATACGTTATCTTCCCTAGTTGAGTTAAATTCTCTTTATGTATGTAGGTAGTCTTAGTTCAAGAGGTCTTGGGTTCGATTCCCAGGTCGAGCAGTGTTTTTGGGTTTTTCTATGAAATTGTCAATAGCAACTCTTGAGCTCGGATTAGCGCCCCATTGATGGCGATAGGTTCGCCCCCTATCACATGGGGCCTTAAGTATACCCGTGAACATGGGCGCATCTAGACTTATTTTTTCTGCAGGGGGGTGAGGGGGGGGTCCCAGTGCGGGCACCTGGGGTGGACACGGTCCAACTATGAGAATTTCTAATCGATAGCCCAGCGTCCTATTGTGGGCACTAGGCAATTCTGGGGTGGATATGTGCCACCCCCCATAACCCTAGAATGTAGGGTTATGGGGGGTGGCTCTAGGGTCTGGATACGCCCATGCCAGCAAAATGTACAGGAACACAGGAGTATTGGTATGTACTTTAACCTGTATTGCTATCTCAACACTGGAAGCGTTCAATTCTCCAACTGCCAGTGTAAATATGGATCGGGGGCTTAGAGACTATAAACTAGGAACCTACTATACTTTATCTTTTCCCAGCTGTGGTTTGGGCCATAGAACCTTTGAGCGCATTTACCAAGTCTTCGACGGGATGATGTCTACTACATAGGTGGTAACCCCATAGTGTTTTTTTTAAGTGCGGAAAGATCCTTTAAGTCTTCCCGCCCTCGCTAGGCGATGGGGCTGGTCGGACTCCGCCAAGCGTGAGCGTTTACTGACTAAAAAACCGCACCCGTCAACGCAACCAACCCTATTGCCGGGGCTATAGCTCAGTATGGTCATATGGGGCCTAATGGGGCTTCGGTCCAACTCTAGATAAGTGGTAACCCTACTTCGGTCGCTATTATTCCGTGATCAACGTTTAATATAACATTAATATAACTTTCGATTGGTCGTGTTGGTAAATGTGAACGTTCTTCGAGTACAGGTTCACTGGTCGTTAAATACGCTGTCTAATTAAATCGATCGATTGAATCGATGACGAGACACGATATTTACAATTGCAAAGTTAATTTTTGTTATTGTTTATTTATTTTTATTTATTTAACTATTTTTGTACACACAATATTTACAACAATACATTAAATAGGAATAGGAAAAACAAAGTAGGTACCTACAAAGGTAATGCTTATTCCTACAGAAATCTCTTCCATCATACCTGCGACAGGAGAATTGAACTTATAGACATGCAGATAGTGTGCATAACAATAGAAAAAGAAATTTAAATACACAAAAGAAGTTAAAATATATCTTATAAAATAAAAATATATATGAAAATAAAATATACATACATATTATATCCAGCTAAGATATAATATGTTTTGCTTTGTTAGTCTTCTTATCGTGTCAATGGCTAAACAACGTCTGAATAATAAGAGGCCACTTCAATGGCGTTAGGCGTGGCCAGACAGAGATCGTCCCTCGTGCAGGTTTTGGGCACAAGGGACACACCAGATGGTGTGACATAGTAGGCTTATAGTGACAACAATCTTTGTTAGAGTTTGGAATAAGGCTTACCCAATCTGTTTTTAATGCAAGGGCTCGTTCGGTAGTAAAAAATATTACCTATAGTAACTTCTAAATTAAATTTACATGAGGAAAGGAATTGGCAAATTTCTAAATTATGTACCTACTATATGATATTTGGGTTTGCAATGGAGGTCTAAAAGAAGTAAAAAAACAAAAAAAAATTAAGAATATTATTTTACGGCTTGAAAGACCAACAGTTATAAACAATTAAAGTATAGCTAACGAAGAACGAATCATGGGCCATCGCGAATACCTACATAATTGAGCCTAGCCTTTTGTAGGCAGACATCTTACGGCTTCGAGAAAATCTCTCAAGCATGTAGGTTCTCACGAGTTTCACGTTATTTTCCTTCTCCGTTTGAGCATGTGATAAATACGCACATAACTTCCGAAAAGTCTGCAGTGCTTTCCTTGGGTTTGAACACGAGACCTTTGACATCTCGGTCCACTGGTCACGCCACTAGGCTACCACAGTTCAAAGGCTACTATATTCTCAGCTATTCCGAGGTAATCCTTAACGAAGCGTTACTCAAACGACAAAAAGCCTGAACGACTTCAGGCAGTGAACCCAAACTGTTGTGCATCATTAATTACTTAAAACAAAAGAAAAGTATTCACGCAAGTCAATATTGAAGTGCCGTGAGCACGCGGGTGTCAACACAGCATAGATGATATATAGGCGGGCGCACAGTTAACTAACACACGGTAACATTACGTGAGAGCATAAAGCATGACTCCAGTGAGAGTTATCTCGCATTTGAACGTCTAATGAGGTGAAATTACTTGTGGTATTGTCGATTGTCTGGGTTGCTGACGAGGGATTGGGCTTATGACGTAATTATACAGCAGGATGGTTTATAGTTTCTATTATAATTAATCCCGTATCTTTCTTCAGTGGTTTCCAGCTACGTAAAAATGTCGGTTTATCAAAGAAAACGCTACCATTTCTGTTCCGCTTCTATACGAAAAGAAAGATTTCTAGATCTTTCTATGTGATGAAGAGTCCAGAGTGTAAGTGTGCGAGGCTACATGTCAGCCTCGTTGGTTTAGTGGTTGTTAGTGCGACTGTTAAGCAAATGGTCTTGGGTTCGATTCCAAAGTCGATTAAAGTTTTATTGGGTTTTTCTATGAAATTCTCAGTAGTAGCTCGGAGTTTGGCTTGTGCCCGGTTGATGGCAATAGGCTTGCCCTCTATTCCATGAGACACACACTATGCCGGCGAAATTTGAGTGTAAATTAGTACACCTCTGCCTAACCGGTCAGGGACGACAGGCGTATGTATATCTGTATGTATATGCAACATGTCTAAATAAATAAGCTTGCATTACAGTTCTAGACGCAACAGGACGCTATGGGTCGGGTCTCTTCACCGGCAAGCGGTTTTGGCTGGGATCTAAAGAAGAATGCTTGCGCTTGGTAAGATAAAACGTCATACGAATAATATAAAGTTAGTAGCTTAATTTTGCTTAAGATATTGTAAACATCGCTTATATATTAACAGGATAAAGAGTCGTCGACAACAAATAGAAGCAGACTAGGAACCGATGCCAGTCAGATTTCCCGAAGGAAATACTTTGATGCTGGTGTGTAAAATATGTAATATTTAAACCTTTAATGATAGGTAACGAAGTTAGGTGTCGATAATAATGAAATAATGGCAAATTATAATACATATAGATATACACGAGTGGCGGTGGATGGCAGAGCATAGTGACACAGTACAGACTATTGAAGAATACCAGCCACCGTACGGGCTAGCATACACAACCGTGGAAATTAGTCTGAACATAACCAAGACCAACATGTTGAAGGCAAGTCATTAAATGAAGGCTAGTGTTAAAAGAATTGTTAGATATTTTATATCCGAGTTTTCTTTTCCAGTCATCTGACATCACTCTGGGTGTGTGTATGCCGCGATCTTGCTCACCCCGAGATATCACGTCCGTAATCAACTTCTCCATAATGATCAACGATAATTTAAAGACCAATAAAACGGCACGTGTTGCTAGAATTACTGGCGTCCGGCGAGTAGACGAGCACTACAATATAGTATCCGATAGTAGCGGAATTCTATTCATATGTATCACAGCATTACTATCAGCTCTAGTCATTGTAGCTACTGTAATAGATTTAGAACTGCTGAAATGTTTGCCGTACGGAAAAAAATCAATGACATTCGATCTAGAAAAATACAACACCGATCCGAACAGAAGTGTTGAAAAAGATAAGTTGAAACACGAGACTGTTCTGAACAATGAAGCGGAGAAGTTGGGCGTTGAACAAGCAAACATAAATTACTTGGCGGTGGAGAATTTGATGAAATGCGGCGCTCCCACGATTACGCTGGACGTGAATTGTGCGGAAAAGATACTAGGCAGCTGCAAGCGATGCGGGAAGTACAAGAAGCAGTGCAACAACCCGCGCCAAGTGGAAAACTTGCCGCCGTGCCCGCGACTCAAGTACAACTCCTTCGCAAGTTTGAGCACAGAGAGCAAGAAGAAGAGTATCTTCTATAGACTCCTTCTGTGCTTCTCTTTCGCATACTGCTGGAAGAGAATCTTCAACACGAACACAGCGAACAAAGACCTGTCGCTGATACACGCGATGAGAGTTCTGGCGACGTTTTGGATTATGTTCTTGCACGTCGCCGTCATAGTCGGTTATATCTCAGGTAAATTAATTGGAAAGCCTAAGTACCTGCCTACTTAAAATTATGAAAATATATTAACAATACTGCATATGACCGGTCGTCGTGGCGATCCTTGGGGGAGACCTATGTCCAGCAGTGGACGTCTAACGGTTGAAATGATGATTAACAATACTGATTTTTACACTTTAGATTATTAGACATTGAAATAAATTTATATAGTTTTTTTATTTTGTCAGGGTGTATTGATATTGTGATTTATGATGTCTGAATCCCGACGTCTCAGAATTCTTAGTATCGATGGCCACGGGTAGGCTAAAAAATCCATAAAAATTATAAATAAGTGTAGGTATTTTACTTTGCAGATGATGCCGGAGATATAAATGGACAAAATAATATTTACTTCATAATAGCTACCGGGACCATCGCTTTTGATACATTATTTTTTGTAAGGTAAACAACCAACTCACTAGATACTACTTCCCACGTTGTAAAAAAAACTTGTTCAAATTAAATTTCTAAATTGATATTTTTGATTGCCATAAATGCCGCTGAGTTTCCTTGTTTTCTAAACAGCATCTATAAAACTATTTAGTAGTTATATTTTTTAACGAATTGTATAAATCCATAGTAGGTAGTCCAGGTGGTTCTAGACCCGCTTCAGAATATCCGATTTTGGATTCAAATTATAGACTAATTATGTTAAAGTAAAATATCGTGAAGAAAATTTGGACTAAAACGTTTCGATAAGCTTTTCAGACTGATATAATGATTTCGTCGTTTTCTCTTTATTTTATTGTCCTAAGTTCTTGCCGACTAGAGTAATGGTGTGACAATTACCGTTACTGTCCATTCACTGCCCCTTTATCGCTTTTTACACGATTTTCACTTTTTGTAGGGCAGCTAATTAACTCACTAATGTTATTGCAGCGGTCTGTTCAGTTCCCACCACTTCTTCTTCCTGAAGAGTCAGTACAGTTTGAAGGAGCTGGTCGGCTTCCGAGGTGCTTGCGGACAAGTCCTGCAGTTCGTATGTTTTGTCACTAACAGAGTAATCAGGTTTGTACAACAAGGCATTTATCTTTTTTATGATACTTATATTTCCCAGATTTCTAGGGTTACCTAGATGATAGATAAAAAATACCTATAACTAGATAACTCGTTTCGTATTTTTTTTAATGTATATTAATATTTAAACGTTATTTTATTTGATTGGTGGCAATTTTCTGATTGGTTGCAGGTCAAAATTATTTTTTTTTTGAGAGAGTTCATCCGTTTACATTATAATTATCTGTGCACGACTCACGACTATATTAAGTAGTCATCACTTATGGTGTTTTTTTGTATTCAACGTATTGCAGGTTCTAGGGAACCATGTTACTCATAGGATATCCTACCGTATTGTTTTAATATGTAAAGGTCTGATGAAACATTGCAACGAAACGAAAACGAACTTTGACGAAAGTGCAATGAAAGGCTGCGCACGATGTCCAGTCCACCTACACGAATGCTCGATGTTTTTACATTAATTCGAGCAAATTGTATTGTTAGAGAAATTAATTACTAAATGGTATATGGATTGTATGTCACAACGGTTGTATTCAGGTTATTGCCATCGTATGGGTACGCGGTGCTGGTGTCGGCGGTAATGGCACGTTCTTCAAGCAGTACGGCAACACTGGCGCTGCCCGACGGTGACGAACGGAACTGCCGGGTCCACGCCTGGAGAAACCTCCTCTACATTACTACCCTGTACCCTCCCGAGGAACAGGTTAGTTCATAAACTAGTACCATGTAAATCGTCTTATAAACTAGTAGCCTGGGTTCTATGTAAAATTAAAATCGCATCAGTTGTTGTAAAAATTGCACCGTTGACGATGTTAACAAGATTACAGATCTTGTTAACATCGTCAACGGTGACACACAAGACTGTTTAATTTTTTTGAATAACGTTAGTGAAAAACCAACTGACTATGTAGACTTCTTTATTCAAATTGTTGGGTAAAAATAATCTTAGTTGAGATTTTATAGAATTGATACTTCGATTTCTAGTGCATGCAAATCTCGTGGTATATGTCAACGGAGACACAGCTGCACATGGTGGGAGCTCTCCTATGCGCGGCCAGCGTATCATCGAACCTGCGCGCGCGCATGTCTGCAGCTGTTGCAATGGTCGCTATATTGGGATCCACCATCGCTGATGCTAGTGCAGCATTCTATGAGTTTAGACAATTGTAAGTAAAATTAATATAAAGGTTAATTATATTGAATTTCGATTCTCTTAGCAACCATTTGTTTACAAGTTTTCTAGTAATTAGTTGTTGCAGAACAATAGAATACAACAGATACACTTGAAACAACTTGGTTTTAAACCAATATACTTTAAAGTTTCGAGGTTTGCGTGCGTGAATAAAAAACATGGGTGTTGCATTTTCAGATTTTACAATTCATTTGGCGCGTACGCCACGACCATTGAACGTCCGTGGGCACGAGTGGCCCCTTACTTAATTGGTGTGTTCACTGGATGGATAATTCACATTATGCAGGGGAAGTTTAAAGTGTCTAAGGTAAACGTACAGAATTTTTCTAAACATGTATTTCATATACTATCAAGAATACTACAAGCGGTAGAATGTAGAAACTTTATATTTCGACACTAATGGTCCTAAGTGATGTCCTTGTGGCAGTCTATAAATTAAAGAAAGTAACAAGCCTTTTAAGTGTAAAGCGATTGTAGCCGAATTTGATAATTTTACTGAGATATTCTAATTTCATTTTTTAAAATTTTAGTACAAAGTTATCGCACGATGCAGATATAATAATTAAATATTATGTACTGTGTCAAACGCTTGCATCAAATCTGTTATCAGGTAACATCGACCCTGCTATGGATGGCGTCCCTGTCGTTCATGTTCACATCATCAGTAGTGCCGCTGGTGGGATTGCCCTGGTTGGCTGCGTGGCTCCACTTGACCTGGCCAATTGCTCTTCTTTGGCCAGTCTTGATGGGCACCACTAACTTGGCTGGTGAGACGTTTGATAAATCATTAACATATTAAGTTAAAGTGGAGGTCAAGGTTAAAGTTTTATTTTAAGTAGACCAATATACACCGTGAAATTGTATAGATTTATGGAACGAAAATTTTGGACTCTATATCAATAATGGAATCCATTTATGTGAAATTTAAATAAAATAAAGATATTTTTTTTATAAAAAATGTGACAGACACAAAAAACTAGAACGAAACCAGGATACATGGTAACGCTACTAAATTTAACGTACTACGATTACTACGATCGATATCATTCAATGTTACTCACACATAGGTACACAACTAACACAACTAAGCAGTAAACCATGCCGACAAAGACATAAAAGCCGCCCGCGCTCGCTGCCGCTAACTTACCTACACGTTTGCCGACAATCCACTAGGACGCACTACCTATTATTACCTACCACGTAGCGCGGCGGCGGCGCCGCAGTGTCGCCGCCGGCGGCGTGCGGGGCGGGCGCTAGTTCTGCTGCAACTCGCGCGCGGTAAGGTTATGCAACCTTACTTACGAGTTACGTTGTCACGCGAAAATGTGTCGTCAGTACGAATATACGAACGCGAAGTACTTAGCAATTGTTCAGCTGTACTGTGCACATTAATGGACTCTCGTGAATCCATACTTAATACGGGAAGACCATCACCAAGTTCAGTTTAGTGCTAATGTGTAGGCAGTTATTATAACGGCCAATTAATAGTGACTATTTTCATTGAACGCTATCTAACAGCTCGTTTTTAGACATGTTATAAACGATAATATCGGAGCTGGCTGTTAGATGATATCCCTGTAGCGTACTTACAGGGATTTACTATCAGCATGATGGCTGCCCCGCTCATTATTCAAGTGTAGTGCGTGCCTACCCAAACACTCAGTTCGGTGATAGGTGAATAGGCCACGGCGGCGGTCCCGTGGCTTAGCCGCCTAGGAGCCCGGACTGAACGCCTTTGGACTTTTTCTTGTTGTCGGAAATCAAAAGACTTGTTTATACCCGTGAACATGAAAATCGTGACGAGTTACGCAGTGCGATAGTGGACGCCTTTGATAAAATGAAAAGTGACAGAGACACGTTAAGAAAGCTAAAAGACAATAGTATAAAACGGGCACGTTTGTGTATTGAACGCGGCGGACTCCACTTCGTCGTCGTAAATAAACTTTTAGCAGGTAACTTGTATGTAAAGTTGATTATTTTGTAAAAAGCTCCAATTTTTTAAATACGCCTGAAATACCTACCCAGTCTCTTGACTGTTTCAGCTATCTGTTTTTAATATTGATACAGTAAATACCTAAAACTATGTTCAAGTAAAGTATTTCTGGCGGTCCTAAGCTCGTGGAATGTAGGAAGGAGAAATTGGAGTACAATTTATTCCGTGAAAATGTTGCCGCAATGATTGGCGCAGCGGCTGTACGAGCGACTGCTGCGCAAGGCGTCGCGAGTTCGATCCTTGCTCGGAAAAAAAATGTATGATCTGCAGGTAATTGTTCTAGGTCTGTGTGTGTGTTAAATCTTTGCTAGGGGCAAAGTTAAAAAAAAAGGTTTTTTTAAAGCTATGTACCTACTTAACCTAGGTACCTACTTAATTTTAATCCCTTTTATTTAATTGGAATGTAGGTTCTACGTTCGTATCTCGTATCAGCTGATTAAATTAAGCAGCTAAGCGCCAACGTTGTCGTATTTCAATTTATATCTAGATAGGTAAGTTACGTAGATAGGTGTAAAGTAATACTTACCATCAATATCGTCGCCATCTGCATCGTATTGCTAAATACAATTTATTTCAATAATAAAATGACATCAATAAAGTACTGACCTACTAGCTTTTAAATAACGCGTAAGTACTTATTAGTACTTTACTTATTCACTCGGACAGCCGCTAGCCGTTTAGTACCAGCTGACTAACGGGCGTTCGGGTCATTGAACCAGCCGCCCGCGCCGCCCTCACGAGGCGGGTTCAGAGTAGCGAGTTAGCGACTGCGGCCGATTTTGAAAGAAATATTGGTGCACTACTACTAGCAAACTCGATCAAGTGAAAATATTCTTTTCACTTGCCAAGTTTTTTATTTTAAACAGTAGAGTTAATCTAAGACTTTTTTTTGTTCTACTAATTACCATAAGTTTCCCACCTTTCGGTTCCACAACGACTACAATTTCACGGTGTATAAGCACTTCGGTATTGTCAGTACTGGTTGCACAAGAAACCATAATGTTTACATTTTTAAATGTGAATATTTGATTGAATGTGAATAGGTTGAGAACGCAATATGTAGAGGTCATTTTGTGTAATTTTTTAGTATGAAATTCAAATTAACCTATCTCTTCTGGTTTTGAAAGTTGATATCACTTTATATTAGGTACCTATTGTAAATTCATCTTAAATAGTAATTGATTGATCATCAGGTGTGTGTAGGCGCATGATGGCTCGCTCGTCGGTTGCAGCGCTCAGCCGGCTATGTTACGGCATGTTGCTGTTACACGGTGTTGTTGCGAGGAGTGTGTTACTGTCTCTAGATTCCGCACTATGTTCAAGTACCACATGTATTGTAAGTATTGTGTATATTTGAATATGTATATACATAACTTCAATGTTTGTCATAGCTATTATATTTTTAAATTAAATCATGATTAGGTATATATGTGTGCGTTTTGTGGGATTATTTATGTATGTATAGCTAGTTGTACCATGTGGACTTGAAACTGACTTCAATACGATTGGCTTGGCAGTCTTATTGAAGCATTATTTGTTATTGGTGATAAATTTGATGCTTTTATGTTTTCAGTGGTTCTATTTCACGGGAACAGCAGTCCTTACTCTGTTGGCATCTCTCTTACTATCTCTTCTAGTAGAGATGCCTTGCTGCAGTCTCCTCAGGAGACTTTCCGACTGCGCCGCGTGACACCAATAAAACAACTATTATTTATTTTGTAATAAAAATTATTTATTGTTTAAAATATTCAGTAAAAAAAACTTACAACTAATTTATTTACAGCCTATTTACATTATTTGATACTTATTTAAATGTACATTTTTATTTGTAATATAATAATTACATTTGTTTAGCGGAATTTATGACAGTATTTGAAAAAGATCAAGCTCGCTTTCTGTAGGCAAAGAATGGAGATCAGAAAATAATTATTGATACGAAGCGTAGTTGATATTAGATACATGCAACGCTTATAGAAATTGTAAGCCTAGCACTTATGTACATAAATACATGGATATAATACGATTTAAAGACATGTTGTGTTCTGTCATTAAAATTACATGTTCCTTGTACATTAATACATCGTTTTAATTAAAATAATCTTAACAGAAGCGAATATTGTCAAAGCTATTTTTATAATGACTATATTTTTTAGGTGGCCATTACAATGTTCTTCAATAGAAACAAAGTTGCAGTTTTAATAATTGACTATTTGTACATTACACATCATGAACTTCAGAGTGTTAATGCCAATTCAAACTACACTCAATACATTACATGATACGGTCCATTATCACTAATTCTTGAATATCAGAACTGTTTAAAACCTAATGTTTATTTGTCTTGATTCGTGAACTCTGAAGTACGCAAGAACTAAACACACTCGTTCATTACCAATCTCAGTAAATACAATCAACACATACATCATAGTGTTCAGTCAGACGCCTTACACTTGAGGCGAAACATTTGGAAACAATATGTACATACTATGTTCATATACAAGCGAAGATATATAACTAATTGTACGTTAAATTTACTTGAGTAGCGGCTGCAAGTGATAGCTCAGATAAAAACGAAAATACTTGAGACTTACATGAGTTTAAGTTTATAAATGTGACTTTAAGCAGTAAGTATTTGTTTGGAAACAAACTTCACTTAACATCAGCGGATGTTTCAAGTGCAAAACCAATTTGCACTTATAATCAGGTAGCGACGCGTAAAATGAGCATTCTATTTACGACACACGCTCAATTTGGTGCCAATTAATCTACTTCGCAAGTCCTCTGCAATGCAATTGCCAAATTCAGCCTCAATTAGTTCAGTTCCACATCAAGGCAGCTATCTTATCTGTTAGCTTATAGGTTTAAGTTGGTGGTTTGTTCAGACCCTGTGCGGCTTCCTCTGCGGGGACACGATCTTCAGCATGGTCACCATGGGCGCCTCGAAGGCGACTGATATCACGAACGCGAGCACGTACGATATCAGGGTCAGTCCCAGGAATAGAATGAACTGTGGAAGAACATTACTTATTTTAGACCTCGATAAAAGTCGCGTTCTTTTAAGGGCCATAATTAGATAAAGCCTTTTATATTTTCTACGATCTTACGCTTATAAGTGGAGCTAAGATCTTCAGTAAATATCAGTCAATACTCACGACGAGCAGTTCGCCCATGTGGATGGGGTGCGTGAGGTGCATGGCGACGTAGCGCAGCACCACCGGGTGCACCAGGTACGCGCAGTACGTCACGCGGGAGAACGGGTACAGCACCGGCGCCGACAGCAGCACCGTCACCCAGCCTGCCGGACCACACACATCATAACACATACGAACATGTCTATATTTACATACCTAGGAATCTCTCCCTAACACTGTTTAGGATTAAGTAAACTGATTGGTCGAAAAAACAGAGACTAAAAAGATCAAAACTAATTGATAAACTGCCAGTTTTATTTACATAGATAATACCAAATGTAGCTCATCAAGCAGTGTACTTTACTTTATCAAGTGGCCTTAACAGATTTCAGTGGTAGTTAGATGGAAAGAGTTTGCCACCTATAGGTATTAACTGATTAAATTACTTATTGACTTTAACACAAATTGACTGCACTAGGTGTAGTCTCTTACCTCCATGTCCCGTAGAACACGCGATAATGATCCATCCTATGCAGGCGGCCCACAGCGAGTGCGACACTGCGCTATACACCGCCGCCGAAAGCACTCCCAGCTCAGTCTTGTACAGCCCGAAGATCAGGAACAGCAGCGTGGCCGTGCACACCGACCAGCCTACTGATGCCCACACCTGGTAATAAACGGGACGTTATAATTGAAGATTATAGGAGGTTTGTGGTACTGAGGCTGTCCTTGGAAATCCTAAAACGTTTGCTGATGAATATTTGGACAAAACTTGGATTTTATGAAATGTAAGGGCTTGAATGTTTTCGTGTTCTCAAGTAGTAGTAGGTCAATTGTTGAGCGAGATATCCTGGACTGGTTTTCTAATTCGAGTAAAGTGGTAATTGGGTTTTTGCCTGTCTCTTGCTTGTGGCCTATTAATAGTAGTGAATACAAATAAGAACATACAGCTGAGTAGAGGATGAGTATTAGTACTCTTCTGTCTGACATTGCAGCCTAATCCACAGTATATTTGAGTACTGTCTAGTAAAAAGATTTAGGTACTTTTAACGATAGTTACACAGTTACTTTGAACGTTTTAAATATGTCAAATTAACATATTAGAGGTGGTGATACACATTTTCTATGTACTTGACATAGAATCTCTGCAACTGTTAAGGTGGAAACTCACTCTGCCCATCCTGATAGTCAAGTTGGTCTTGAACAGTATCCAGCCGGTGAGCATGCCCACGAGGTAAGGACCGAGCCTCGTCCAGGGCTTCTCGTACACCTTGTCGAAGTGGGTGAAGGGATCCTCGCTGTTGGGGATGTGGTCGTTGCTCCAGGACACGTAGCCAGTTGTGAAGAGAGATGAAACGAAGAGTACGCCCGTCAGAGAGGCGGATAGCTTGAAGTGGCTAGGGACAATAACAAGTTACTCTTAGCTGATTAAATACTGTCTTAGTCTCATAATTCTGCGTTTCTTAGAGAAACCATTTTTTATTTCCATTATTGGTTTATATTTTGTGGAAGCCTTAAACTTACCTTGTAGCCAGAATCAATAATATAGCGCTGACAGCGTAGAACTGAGTATCGTCAGAAAGATACCAACTCCACAACATGCACTGAAAAATATGAATGAACATATTAAAACTAAATCTGTTTACGGTGAAGAAAATATCGTGATCTAGTTAAAGATTGGTGAACGTAAAATTGGAACTAACTCTTCGTCTTAGCATTCCTCAACAATTATCGTAGGTACTGTTTAATTCTTAAAATCAATAAATCCCTACTTCATTCGAAATCGTTTCGATTACACTAGAGCACTATTTTATTAACTGCATCATATCGACTATGTAACTGTCTTGTAATGTAAAATAACTTGTAATGTAAATTTAACTTGCCATAGCTCAAAAAAGGGGAAAAATAAATTATTTTATTAAAATTTGGATATGCGTTCTGGTTAAATAAGGTTTAAAAAATTATGTCAGTATCAAAACAGGTGTCTCCACACTCCTGGCTATCAGCTAAACGTCTGTCTCACCATCTGTTCGACGGGGAAGAGTGTGTTGATGTAGAGGAGGTTCCTCCACCAGTACTTGGGACAGGTGTCGTGGTCCATTGCTGGTGGCTCGAAGACTGCATTATACGCGAACCATTTCATTGTCACCTCCACCACGCCCAGGATGAACAGGTACGGGGCTGTCAATCTGGAGAAGAAATGAGGAAATTAATACTCTACAAAAAAAATTTAGGGGTAAAGTAAAAATAAAATTGAGTAATTTTTAGTTTAAGTTCACAAGTAATGGAACGTTTCCTAGTTAGCATTATTAAAGATTCCTTTATAGTCCTGCTATATCATCCAATATCGTACTTTACTACTTATCCATAGATTTAATAAAATAGTCGGAATAACAATCCGATACACGAAACGCACTAATGTAATCTTGGATTTTTTGTAGAGCCCTTACCTGGCAAATCTGTATCCAATAAGTCCGATAAACTGCAGGACTCCTGCCGTGAACTTCCTGCGACCCTTCACCAGAAGGTCCAGCTTGCCCTTCGTCTTTGTACGGAAGTATAGGAACGTCACCAACATACCACTGAAAACACCAAAAATGATCATCAAATTTATCATGAAAAAGTTCTAGAAATCTCTCCAGGACAAACTAATTGGCAATCTTCAACTAATTGTCAGTATTTCACGAGCACATTTGCGTGAGAATCAATATAATTTTGCATATTTATCTATGGGTAAGCTTCACTCATCGTTGCGACATTCCGTTTTATTCCTGGTAGCCCCTTCTGGTACTTACCCAAGACAGAAGAATGTGTCGACGCTGTACACGGCACTGATGATCAGTTGGAACCAGAAACTCTTCTCCAGGATCGCTCGCAACGCTGTGTTATCAGCGTACTGTAACAAAATTAAACATAATGTGATAACTGATCTTTATATGCAACAGGACTAATAGGATTGTAAAACATTGATCAAATCATGTACCTAATTTATTTCGAATAAAGCCATTTTGGAGCTGGCTAGATCTCGGAATTAATTTCATTGAAACAACACTCGCGTTGCAAAAAAAAAACACTTTTTTTAAAATCGTAACTAACCATCTGCTGTCTGATGAAGCGGCGGGGTATGTCGTACTCAATTGAATTAATCCGCAGTTCTCGCAGCTGATCTCACAACAGTAATTGTGCATGGTCATGCATGGGACTTTCACTGTAATTGTTACAGAGTACTGGCCCTTTCTTAAGTTGTTGAAGACAATGCAAATTTGCAATTCAATATTCAATCTATGAACTGAACTCATCACGTATTCCTAATGTTATTCCTATCATTTTTAGACCTCTTTCACGTTGCAATGATTTCTTTGGCTCTACATTTATCCTACATCTGCGCTGAAACTCGAAATACAGGTGTACCTAGGTCCCTAATTCGGCTCCAGATGCTAAAACTATTGTGTACATAACTATATATCTTATCATAGCATTTAACTGTATCTAGAATATGTACTAATTATGAAAATAAACATTATTATTATTATTATCTATCCTAAGGGTATTTAATAGGTAATTTTAAGGTTTACCTTAAATATAACGACGCACGTGTGTCCGAATATGACCCAGATCATGGAGAGTGTCCTCAAACCGTGCACCACAGCCACCGTGTCCGCCCCCACGGACTGGTCGAAGATCTGCAGGATGTTCGCCTTCATGGAGAACGATAGCAGCATCTCAGACCAAATACCTGTTATATTAGAAGACATTTAGAATACCTAGAATCAACACGATGGTGTCCAATCATGTCTTATCAGCTTGATGACAATAAATCTTTTAATGTTCCTTATGACTGAGTAATTAAGTTCATTTTGGTAATATGTGTATATTTTCTAAATCGTTGCCCTACACTTCGATTGTCTCCTGCGTCGTGGGTGCGTTTACAAACAAAAATTTTCACATACACAAACGCCCAGTTTCTAACTACCTGTCGATTGTACAAATATTTGCTCTGCACGGGGATCGGACCCGCAACCCTTGATGCCTGATCGCTCAGTCACTGTGCCAATGAAAGCCTCGTATGTTGACATTGGAAACATTAATCTGACAGAAGTGGAAGAGTATTAAATGCCTTTGGATAAATTGGACATTAAAAAATACCACATACCGATTGTGCTCTTAAGTGCGCTCCTCGAGCCAGGCGGCCACCAGAAGGGATTAGACTAAGTTATAACTTACTGAGTTTGAGTTCGTCAGCGGTGACGCTCTCAGCGGTGAGACGCTCTTCCGAAGTGTTGTTGTTGATCGCCAAGTTGTTGTTCACATTGTACATGGACTTGCCTGAAAACGAATGGAAATATTAGTCGGGTTGTTACATTATTAGTGATCCGTTATCTTTTCTTATCGTTGTAATACTAAAGGCTTATTAATTATTTCTAGTGTCTTTAAGGTAAAGCATCGTGCTATACCGTCAAATAAACAACCTCATATGAAATTGAGTCTTTGAGAGAGAGGGGTCCAAAAGGTGTCAGGTCACAATCCATATCAACTGATTCGATACGAAAATAGGGTCTAGATAATTTAGTACCGCTAGCGACAGTGTCATCCAGTCCGTTGAGGTCAAGCTTGAGGTCTCCTCGCGCGCCGCCGTTGGCCGCGATGTTGGCCGCAATGTTGGCCGCACGCTGCCGGCGCCTGCGCACGTCGCGCGCTATCTTCATGTCGTATACCGTCGCTGAGATGAGCAGGATTGTGACGAGACACGTCACGGCGCTGCAAAGATTTAAAATATGTCTTGTAATGAACAATTTACAATATAAATAGGGTCGAGTGCTGCTTAAGATTTAACAGAATGTTTAGTTACACCGAAAACCTAAAAAGGGAACATACGTATCCAAAAAACCCAATAACACTTTGGGTCTTTTGGATATGTGTTTGATTTTATAATAATATGTACTGGCAGTACATATTATTATAAAATCAAACATTTTGTATTTTATAATGTTAACGGTAATTATATAAAGATTGGTCGCATTACATTTAAAAGGTTCCAAGTCTAGTCTAGAGCCTCAAATGACGTCATAACTAGAATGCCTGACACACAAACACGATTCTAGAAAGTGGAATAAGCCGCCGAGCTGAAGCAAGCCTTAAGAAATCTCATAATGTCAGGCATTTCATAATTATGTTAACTTGTTTAATGAATCATCGGAATTTACCATAAAGTGGTAACTATTAGGTAAGATTTAAAATTTATAAGGTAAAAGTAAATAAGATAGAAATATTTGATCACACGGTTGGTGCAGTGGTCGAGCGACCGGCTTCTGCTCCGCGTGTCGCGGTTTCGTTCCGGGACGGGACAAATATAGGTATATGTATGTATGTCCTACAGATACGCATACAAAAGTAATTTTTATAAAAGTGTGGGGCAACGTTTTACAAAAAAAACTCGTCACCGAAAATATTTACAGTCAAAGCTATATTATATAATTAAAGTTAAATTTCATATTGGTTACGAATAACCAGCTCACGGCTATACAGTTTGAACTCTCTGTAGGAAACGATCCTACAAAATCAAAGGTCAAATTTAGTTGGTTGTTGCGAAATGTGGTTTTTGGAATACCACGAGTAACGCCTCGGGCAGTTAATTCGTAATAAATCTTACCAAATGTATTGACAACCAATATTTAATGGCAGAGTTCGGTTTTCATACATTATTAGCTGGATTGCAACGGTTATGTAACTCTCTTACACAGAAACATTGCATATTTCTGTGTTATGTGAGATTACACTCACTTAAACAAATAATAAATACGTAATTTTAGTTTGCTTGCTTTACTGGCATACGAAGAAAAGGGAGTAAGACAAAAATACTGGAAATTAAATATTGATTTTTGGAATAAAAAACATTAGGCCAACAACCTTAAAGGATTATGCAGAAGTATCCTGATGATAGGTATTTATAGTAAGACTACCAAATCACCAGCATATTTCCAAGTTGCTGTTGAAAGTCAGTGTCCACAGGCTACGTTTAGTTTAGTGTTTACCACCAGGCGGGTCGTGTGTGAGTTTACAACGTTAAGTAACCTACTTAAGAAACATAATATGTATAATTACTGGATATTTTATAGCAAATAAATAAATAAATATTTCCGGACATTATTACAAAGCGCCATCTAGTTCCGTGGTAAGCAACGAGGCTTGTGTCACGGATACTAGATGGTTGATATAATGCATATATACTTTTTTTTTGTAAATACATACATATTATACATAGATACATCCATGACACGGATACAAATGTTGATGCTCATCACACAAACATTTGTCCCTACCGGGATTCGAGCCCGGGACCCATAGCACAGCAGGCAGCATTAACTACCGCTGAGCTAAACGGGTCGTCTAAAATATAAATGTATGTCGGATTTTAAACGCATAGTTTTGTCATGACATTCCTCATTTACCACAATCCCGGCATTAATTATCGTATCAACCATTAGATATCCACTGCTAGACATAGATTTCCCCCAGGATCACCACGACGTCCAGCAGATTTCAGCGACATTATTTGCAGTATATAGAAAAAAGAAAGAAAGAAGAAAGAAAGAAGAAAGAAAGAAGAAAGAAAGAAGAAAGAAAGAAGAAGAAAAATGGAAGAAAAAAGAAAGAAAGAAGAAAGTTTTTATTTTATTTTATATGTTAGTTTTGGTCTGGTAGGTACTACTATTACTTACAGAAGGACCCTGAAGGTGGGGTCCCCGAGGTAGGTGTACCCCCCGTGCTGGGGCGAGCGTACGGCGACCACGGTGTGAGCGAGGAGGGGCGCGCGCGTGCTGCCCAGCAGCGTGCCCACCTCGGCACGCGAGCACGAGCGCGGCAGGCACACGCCCAGGTGCAGCGTGCGGTGCTGGAAACACCAATCATATTTTAGAACACAACATACCCTACCATCACGAGCTTCGACCCTGATGGGTTAGGTAGTAGCGTGCTCATTTACACCCACATTTCATTGGTATGTTTTAGGTCCCATATACTTGGTTCTGAGCCTATTGCCATCAACCGGGGTACGAATAGAAACTGAGCTGCTACTGAGAATTCCATAGAGAAAACCAATAATACTTTGCTTGACCTAGGAATCGAATGCAAGACTTCTTGCTTAACAGTCGCACTTAGGACCGAGACAGTTATTTATATACTATAATAAACAATCCCAGAAATTACGAAAAAATTATAAGGAATTTATAGAAAGAGACAAACTCTTTGGTTCACTGTTTGTTCTCCAATTTTAGTTCGTTAGGCGGCCGCTTTGTCAGTGAATTTTATACTACTTTTGAGTTGTCATAACTAATTATGAAGTAGGGTGTCTGGTTCAGAAGCATGCATAACAAAACAACGATAATATATTTAATTTACTGATATGAAAATACTCTATGGTTGAAACGTTTATATCAAATAAAAACCTTTTGATTGATTTTGATGATGACTCTGGAACGAAAATCCCTAGGTTTATCACCTTTGCACAGCATACCCCCCCCCCCCGCACTAGGTACAGTCGTACATACAAGTAACACAGTTAAGGATTAAAACTCACATTTTTGACGATGTCAGTATAGTTGGTGGTGACGGAGATCCTGGCGACGTAGAAGGCGGTCTCGAAGGGCGGCCCCGAGCCCACCATCGACAGGTCCTCGCGCCAGTCGTTGAAGATTTGCGAACGAACCGTTTCTGGAAATACAAGAGTATTATCATTTATTGTCATACTGGAAACGGGTCTGCTCTAGTTGTTCTCAAGTTTATGCAATATTTAGTTTTAACTCGAATAAAACGTAAAATAAATACTTATGTAAATAAATAAATGTAAATTAAATACTTTTTCAAATAAAAACAAATTATTCTTGCATTAACTGCAAAATTTGACGACTTCTGTGGTCTTCGAGTACCGGACTGCTGATCACGAGGTCGTGGGTTCGATTCCCACGGGACACAAATATTTATGTGATGAATATAAGTGTTTGTGTCCATCTGGGTGTTTTCTATGTATTATAAGTATGTATTTACAACAAAAAACAAAGTATATAAGTATTTATATCCATTGTCTAGTACCCATAGTACAAGCTCTGCTTAGTTTGGGACTAGATGGTGATGTGTAAAATGTCGCAGAATATTTATTTATTATTTATTTATTTATAATCCGGTAAAGTGTAACCTAGAACCGTGCATCGAGGTCTACTACTGAAATAAAGAAAAGATAAATTATATTAAAAAAAAAAATTGTTTATAAACTGCGATTTGTTCTTGTATTTCTTATTTACTCAATTAATTTTTATTTTTATTCACTTAGTTATTCAACTGACCTTCGGATTCGTAATATATAATCCTTGTATTCTTATTAAATTTTATCTATGTATTAATATTAAACAATCCGTAATAGTAATAGCAGCGCATACGCACCACCGCCGCGCCGCACCGCCCGTATAAAAGACATCAACGCGCATTGCCTTCACGTGTAATCAAATATTATGTATTTAATTAGATAAATGCTAGTAGCTTTGACAAATGTAGTTCTTCTAGAGCAAGGAGCACTTCTAGGTCCAGTTTATAAGCAGAAACGCAATTTCTGACTTTTGGACTTTATATAAATACTAGCTGACCCAGCAAACGTTGTTTTGCCACATTATAGGGGTTGGTGGACTACCCCTAACTTTTAGGGGGATGAAAAATAGATGTTGGCCAATTCTCATAGATACCGGATAAGCACAAAAAATTTCATCAAAATCGGTCAAGCCGTTTCGGAGGAGTATGGCAACGAAAACTGTGACACGAGAATTTTATATATTAGATAATTTCAGATTTTAGTTAAAGACAAAGTCAAGTGTTATATTTAAATTAGATTAATATTACAGTTTACTTACTAGTTACATGATACCAAGAGGTAGGCCTTATAAAGAAAAGTAGACAAGAAACTAAATAAATAAATAAATTACAAAATAATTGGTTTCGGTTTAAAGTATTTATTTTATTTTCTTTATACGTAGTTTACTTTGGCGATGGGTTCTCACAATACAAATTTTAGGGGTTCATTTAATACATGGCAAATACATCATAAATAACAATAACAACAACAATAGCGTTTGGGTTTTAGTTCAGTTCGGCTAACTTCATGCTAGATATGAACAATTACACCATACTTATACGCTTGATATCCGCAACACAAATATGAAAGGCCTTATTTATTTACATTGATTGTAAGAAGTTTCTGTGTGGGCGCATGATGCAAGGCCGCGCGGTTGTTTGTAGAAATTGACGTAAGTAAATACCCCTTGACCCAGTGGGCAATATGGTCAGATGGGAAAATTACAGTGTGGTTTTAAGTGCCTTAAAATATTCATGGTTTACCGTAAGTGTATCAGAAAATGACTCATTGCAGTATTTTATAATAGAGGTGGGCAAAGTGTATCATTTTTGGGATTGGATCATTTGCATCTCGCTCACTGAAATGATCTGAATCACTGATATGTTTCATTTGGCTCATTTGGATCATCGGCTCTAAGTATATAAAATACAGAACGTTACGTATCATTACTCTGAACTACAATGTTTTCGTAAATCGGCGCGAACGAACCTAAACAATCTTTCACGTGCCGCATCAACTTAAAACGATAAATGTTAGAGAAAACATTATATGCAAAAAACGACCGTATAGTATTTGATACGAAATCGCCTTAGTGGTCATTTTTACGTGCATGGATAACGACAACGAAAATCTGTGAATGTATGTGTGAACATCTCATTTGGTATCTCTTAGATCAAACATTATAAGCAAAAAACGACCGTATAGTATTTGATACGTAAGCGCCTTAGTGGTCATTTTTACGTGCATGGATAACGACAACGAAAATTTCTGAATGTGTGAGTGATACACATCTCATTTGGTATCTCTTTCTGAGTTGTATAGATTGTAACTATGTCGCCCGCTCACTCGCGAGTGCTTCAGCGAAGTGACTCAGTGACTCAGTGTATCTCAGGCCTCAGTCTCTCTCGATCGCTCACTGCTCAGTGGCTCAATCGCATCGCGACGACGCGTCGCGCGGAATGAGCAGAGAGCGAAGTAATGATTCAGATCCAAATGATGCGTTTGAAACATTGTTACTGATCCAATCTTTTGTATCACTTCAATGATTCGAATCAGTGAGTCGGTTCCGAAAAGAGTTACACACGCCTATTTTATAACAGGTACTAATTAAAGGTGTAGAGTTGTGGTAGCCTAGTGAGACCAGTGGCCTGCGATGTCAAAGGTCTCGAGTTCAAACCCAAGGCACGCCATTAACTTTTCTGAAGTTATGTGCGTTTTTATCACATACTCAATCGGTGAAGGAAAACTGCATGCTGGAGAGATATGCTCGATGGCATGTGAAGTCTGCCAACCCGCAGTAGGCTAGCGTGGTGGATTATAGCCTAATCCTGAGACCCGTGGCCAGCGGTGGGACAATAATGGGTTGACGATGAATTGAAGGTATTTTTAACGTCACCTCTAGGAATATGATGAATAATAAAAAAAAAATGTGCAAAGGTACATGCCCAGGTATCAATTTCTGATAAAATCTGGAAGAAGGATTACTGAAATTGCAGTGCCATAATGACTTAGTGGTGTGTCAATTTCAGCCCCTCCTGGGGTGGGCACAGTCAACCGTATGAGAATTTCTAGTCGGAAGCCCAACATTCTGCGGGCACTGGACCATTTTGAGGCAGGCACAGCCCCCCCCCATAAGTACGCAGTTACCTACGCATCAGTGAGAAGCGACTCAAATGAGAGGAGACCCGTACCCATCAATGGGATAGTAAATAGGCTGATGATGAATTGATGGCGATGATGTCAAACGATGTTTAAAAATAACATTATGTTTGCTGTATACAGTACACAGTAGGGTCCATTTCCACCATTACATCGTTGCGTCAGTCTGTGGTCTATTATCGATACCTGCTTGCATATCGATTAGACAGTCCACTCCATAGCTATGTCGATAGTGTCGCCATATTGCGTGGACTCATTCAGATAGTATTGCAGTCTCGATTACATCGCGTTGATGAAATTGATTACTATTCATTTCGCGTGGTATTTCTCATTATATTTGTAAGTAATGTTGGCTATGTTTTGATATATTATAAATACGAGCTGTGGTAGCTTATTGGTGCGAACAGTGGGCTGTGATGTCAAAGGTCTCAAGTGCAAACCAAGGCACACACCACTGACTTCTTGGAAGTTATGTTTTTCTTCACCACTTCACATCTTTTTCGTTTAATAACGCACATTTATCACATGCTTAATCGGTGAAGAAATTCATCGAGACGAAACCTGCATGCTTTATTAATGGCATGTGAAGTTTGCCAACCCGCAGAAGACTAGCGTGGTAGACTATAGCCTAATCCCTCTTAAATGAGAGGAGACTCGGGCCAAGCAATGGGACAGTAATGGGTTGCTGATGAATAGTTTTAGGGTCCGTTTGCCACTATAAGGGCATTGTCAGGTTCACCCTTTAGTTTGCCGGCTTGTTTTTAGGCCCATTTAATAGGGGTAGAGGAAATTTCCATTAACTATGCAGTATTCAACTACTGCTACTAAAAAAATATTTCTTGAGCTGGGAATTCAATTCCGGGCCTAATATAATTACAGATAAACGGTGTATACTAACTGTTACGCTGCTTGGTGGGCGCGTGTTGTTCGTTGAGTATGTCGCACAGCTCTGCTGACCCCGTCCAGTAGTTGTTGCCCCAGTAGAACATGGACGTGTAGCGGCCGCTCGCGTCGTCCACTGCAATAGACCAAATAATATATATATTAGATAAAGTAAAATATAAATACATAGTATAGCCACGCAACCTACCGCCGGGCATAACCGATCCACGGCGGGTCTATTGGACAAGAAATAATAAAAGAAAGAGATGAAGTAAGAAGAATGACCCAATTAGTCCAACGGTAGTTAACCCTGCCTTCTGTGCTATGGGTCCCGGGTTCGAATCTCGGTAGGGACAAAATAGAGCATGAACATTTGTATCCGAGTCATGGATGTTTCTATGCATAATATGTATGTATTTACAAAAAAAAGTATATAATTATGTAGTATATCAAACAACTAGTATCCGTAACACAAGCCTCGTTGCTTAGCTCGGAACTGGGTGGCGCTGTGTCATAATGGCCAGAAATATTTATTTATTATTTATTTAATGTAGACGAAATAGGTTGGTGGCAAATAAGAAATAATAAACCACCAACCACAAACTTCTTGTATGCGAGAAGAAAGAAATTCCATGAATTAATGTTTACTTGGTGCGTAAACTATCTAGGTAATGTTTTTTAAACACAAATTGAATTACCAATACTTTATTAAAAAATGAAAAGAAATGTCTATCAACTCATATGAGATGAGTTCGTATGCTTTTAGGAAGTAATAATTTCGCAATATTATCGAGGGTCACATGAAGCTAAACTTATTCGTTCCGGCATTCAAGACACCGATCTGCTCTTCAAATTTGATGAACAACTCTTTCGATTTAATCGCTACCTTGTATGAACAGACAAGTATACATAAAACTTCAAAGTTATCTCTTTAAAAATATCACTGCCTTCAATAATAAATGATAAACTATATTTTTAATTAAAGACAGTCAATGCTGTCGGCAATTGAAGACGTTCAATTAAAACTGCGAAAATAGGGATGACATACGTATAAACGAGAGATAATTTAATCTTCAGCAATAACATCATAAATATGGATTAAAATGATTCTACAGTTTTAATAAATAAAGTTTATTTTTCCGTAAACAATATGATATTGTTCCTTTTCCTCCGAATATATTCGGAGAATATATTATAAGGTTTCGATTATAAATAAATAATAATTATATCTACAACGCGGTAAAAAATGGTTGATGCATTAGATATTATTATTTTGTGAATACATACATAGATATTAGACATAGAAACATCAATGACTCAGGTACAAATGTCATACCTAATACTATTGCATATTGTTAAACTATCGATAGTCCAAAACAATCGATACTATCGATAGTTTGTTATTAATGAACTACAATACTATCGATAGTATCGATAATATTGCACTCATTCGACAGTATTGCCTTGTTATATATTATCGATAGTATCGATACTACCGATAATATCGATACTATCGATAGGCTTATCGATAGGGAACATGATTTGCGATGTAAACTATCGATTGTTTTAATATTGATAGTTCGGCAACACTAGTGTAGGGATACCGTACCGTTAGTGTAGTGTGTAGAAGTACCGACAATACGACTAATGTTGAGAAAAATCAAGTGAGGGTAGTGAAACACCCGCACGTCACGAAGGCGCCGCCGAGCTGTCAACAGTCTTCCCGTGACCACGGCTTGATGCGAGTCAGCCGAAACGTCGGGTTAAAAAAAGGTATTTATACCTCAAATAACTACATGATTTAGACCCGTTGTCTATAATAATACAAAAATAATTTGTGTATCCAATACGTAGGTAGTTTTATATTATAAATAGTATAGTATTTATATTTAAGAAGCGAGTGTATTCTAAAATGTAATATATATTTAATTGCTATAGAACTGTTTACCAACATCATAATATTGCTAAATAAACTGCACTGCTAATAAATGTTTATTATCATGAACACGAACCAGCTTTTATTGACAATCAAAATATAAATCTAAATATAAATCTATTTGACATGGCGGTATAAAACAAATGTAATAAAACTGTCTGTACGTGGGTGTATTATGCAAAGCTGGATATTACCTTAAATACCTTAATAATTTACATTAATATTCAATAAATATGTATTTACTTACTATACTTATTTAAAAGAAATTTTTTTTACGCTGATACTTTTAAAAGATCTTTCTTTCAAAATTTACTTAATCAATAGTAATAAAACATACATAAAAAACAGTGGAACATATACCATCTTTTTGAAGTCAGTTATAAAACAATAAATGTTGATATAATCTTGTTTAACGTGAACTACGATGTCAAAAATAAAGGGAATGCTCGAGAGACGCTGCAGTAAAAAGCGAGTGTTAACAATCGAATAACGAACAGTATCGACATCTATGTCAAGGTGAGTCGATGAACCCACTCGATTATGCGAAGGTTTGTTTCGATTCAGTCGCCGCGCTTATTTGCACTTAGTATAATAGTATCTAAATGATTGATCTAGAACTATCATTATACTTAGCTATATTATAAGCGGTTTTGATTCTCCTAACAATTACAAGATAATAAATTAAAGTCATTTATTGCGATCAATTAAAAAATATCTTGTAATTATAAAAAATATCTTGTAATAAATTGTAATACAAACTTTTTCCTGACCATAACGCTCACAATAAAAGAATTAAACAATTTGGTGCTGCATTCGTTCGGAAGTTATGCGAGTACATACGTTTAGGTGATGCATTTTTATTTATATATTGATCTTACATTTATATACGCATATATTATATCCATATATTATATGTTAGAATTGAGCGTTTGTACTTACGTCTAAATGTGATTTTTATTTCCCTATGTGAAGTAAATCGATTCTATACGTTTGGCCCAGCGACTGCCGTGCTCAACTTGACGTGGGCTTTGTGACACGTTACTTTGCCATACGATTATTGTTAGAATATGCACGTGTCATACACGCAAGGGAAATGCCAAAAGTTGATACATCGCGGCATTTGGTAATTCAACATAATTCGGCTAAGAATAATGGCTAATTGAATTTATAATGGCGTCTTAGCATTGTCAGACGTAGAGCGCTGAAATGCATCAAGTGTCGTGGTTACACGTTACACGAATTGTAATAAATTTGACGTTATAATTGTGACGTTGTCCGACCGTGCTAAATCGATTTTCTTAGTAGCAAAAATTTTTTGTAGGGATTGAAACATTTGGCATTCTTTAGTTAGATATAAATACCCCATTGGGAAATAATTGTATGTACCTATGTGTATGTTTGTATGTAAATTATCTCCATTATAATGTGACAAATCGTTCCCATTGTGAACATCAAGCTGCGCATTAAACTTGAAGGTCACAATTGCCTTCTCCACAGGTAATGGTATTATTAATCTTTAATCGTAAATCACATTAATAATATTAATCTATCTTTACGTTGAAACCATAACTAATATATTGTTGTTACTAAATAATCAAAGGTTTAAAATATCTGATGTAGGTGTACATAAATAATCTTCATTTTTTTTCTTAATCTTCATCGTTATGAGATGCTAATAGAGTGTTGTAATTTGTATTAAATAAATCTGCTAAATAAACAAACGTCTGATACTTGTAGTATGTAGTTCTCGCTATGCCGAAAAGTGAGAGAGCATATTATTATTATTCCATAAAACACACTAGCAGCTAATTAATATTATAATATCTTTAAAGATCTTTCTTTTCAACAACTTCTAACGTCTAAGCTTAACTATCTCCATGTATTGTTTTCTGTAAGGTTCGACTTATAAAACAGTACAAGTAGTAAAAACTAAGAGCTATCTATCTTTGAGAACAAGTTCGTATTATAACAAACAGTTTTAGCCGTTGCTGAGTCGCTAGCAGCATTCAGCCGCACGTGGAAACCGATTCGAACATAATTGGGAAAAGGATCGGAAGAAAATGATTGTTGTTCCTGGTGTTCGTGCTGAAGGTCGTTAAAGAAAGAGGACAAAGAAACACTAATCATTTCTAGCCCTTCTAAGAATATTTAGCATTTTTAGCACAAATATGACATGTCCCAATCACTCGATTTTCTCATTTCAGTTTACTTTGACTGGCATTTCATCGTACAAACATTCCTATCGCAATTTAAGTGTCCCACCAGCAAAACGGCAATCTCGTGCAATTGCAACTGTTTGCTATGCGGAGCGCGCCAGGTCGCTTGTGCTGACCTCTGGCTCTGTCGAAATGATGGGCTCGCAAGTTTCCCAACACTGATGTTGGCACTTTCCACATCTAGGATATTTAGGACACCGATAGACCTAAAGGCATTGAGCCTAATCGAGTCCAAGTATCAAATGGATGTGACACACTTTATGAAGATTGATGGTGTTTTTTGATAGATTGCGACTCTATCGATAATGATGATGTTTCCAGATTTCTCATCAAAATGATTTGATACCAGAAATAAGGGTAGGCACATCCATCATCATCATATCAACCACCAAACGTCCACTGTTGAACAAGGGTTTCCCACATTGATGTCGTCAAGGACGCAGTTAGGTATATGTTATCTCCGTTCAAAAACTTCAAATCAAATCAAATCAATCTAGCGTCCTTTGCTAAGTACTTCCATTTTGATAGTGTGGAACGTGCTGTATTTTACTGTGCATGGTTTCTAATCAAATAAATGTTGGTTAATTTTAATTTCATTAAGCTAGGTAGGAAATCTATATACATAACACAGGTGGCGTACAAAATGTAATTACAGGATATTTTGTGGGGATAGTTTTCATTATAGAAAAATATAGGTACTATCATTCTATCTTTACGTTGACGTATTACTTTCTTAATATACATATTTTTCTTCCACATTGTTTCTATTCCAATTGCTGCCAAATTTCTAAGACACTCAAAATAAACAAGAAATTTCTAATCAGCGCGAATGGAGGTGTGGCAATACCCAAAACAATATCAAGTAACGGTCAAGTTGCGCGCGCGCGCCGTATAGCTGATGCGCTGACGTAACATGGCTCTTTGAATTTCGAACACTGTAGTTAAATTCGTGATTTAGGCCGCGCGAGTGCTAGTGAGCTATTGATAGTGTACGTAGTATATGATGCTAATTGATAAATAACGTGTGATATGTCACAATTGGGGCCGTTTGTTAAAATAGTAAATAGTTCTCTCTGCCTATCCCTTCGCGAACGACAGTCATGATGGTATGTTATGACTCACTACATTTTTGCGTGTTGTATTAGGCCGCTAGAATTCAAGGTGATAAAAGTGAAAATCTAACAAAATTTTGGGCATCAATATGTGAAAGCATTTATTTCTAGCAACGATCTCTTTTTTCTAACCTTTTCGAAGTAAAAATACGTAGTTAAATAAATATAATATGTGAATTTAATAAGTAAAGTTAACTAAGCCTTCATCTTAATACTAAAATCAAACCAAATACCAAATTACCTTTTGTTTCTTATTGATTTACGATAAACTGTAATGAAGTACTGGTTTTTAATATTAAAAATACTTATATTTTTAATAGCAGTGGGATGATATTTTACATATTATAAAACAACAGACTGATAACCATATTCATTACAAATGAATAATGCTATATGTCTATCAATGAAACATTGCCAATATTAGTTTTGATGAAATTTGTCAAATCACACATTGACTGTTATTTCCCAATTGTAAATTTAATGCTGCTATTGGATAACGATTAAAGTCAAATGTTGCATCCCAGCTTAAGTAAAGTCATTTGACAATGATGGCTGTCACAAAATCGAATAGATACAAATTCACGGCCAACCTGATGATAAGCTGTTACCGTAGCCTGTGGACGTTTGCAACCTCAGAGGTGTCGCTCGCGTGTTGCCGACCCTATAAAAACCCTTTCACTCCTTTAAAGAACCCCATGTCGTAGTTGTTTGGGAAAACCTCGACTGGTAGGTAGCTCATTAAGTAGTTAGTCTTTTTTTTCTATATCTTGTAGTCTTGTGTAGTACACCAAATAGCGTTACTGTTTTAATTGCACTTATTATAATCATTATGGTGGCCTAAGAGAGTAAAAGTGAACAATAAATAAAATAATAACAGCACATAACAGGTGCTAATAAGTTTCTCTGCGCCATAAGTTGCGCGCGCGCTTGTTAGCGGGACACACCGGTGCGTGCGTGGTCCAAGTTATAAACGATTAGCGGCCCGCTCCGGCTTTGCATGTGTTATTAATTTCGAGAGAAATCTTTTTTTCTCGTAATAAATATAGCCTATGTCACTCAGGGATAATATAGAATCCTAATTGTGAAAAAACTTTTGAAATCGGTTCAGAAGTTTTTAGTTTATTCGTTACAAAGATAAACATACAAAACTTTCCTCTTTATAATTATTAGTATGGATAAGCGGTGAAGCGGTGTACGGGGGTTAGAGTACCTATACACGTAATGTACACACATTATAAAGATTCTACCAAGAAAAATCAATAGATTTTGATATCTATAATGAACTTTTTCAAGCATATATGAATCGGTTAGATTATAGTTGTATTGTTTCAAGAAATTGATCCTATGGAGAAGAATCTCGTAATAAACTAAGTTTTAAAAAGGATTGCTTAAATGTTGATGGTTGAAGACTGTTTAATAATGATATAATAAAACAAGCCTAACACACCAATATCTTGGTCCATATACAGCGTTACAGAGCATATAATGTCAATATTTATATATATAGCATAGATAATATAATTAGATATGTTATGTATGATGATATATTTTTCAATTAAAGCCACCAGACTTGTACCTACATAACTAGTGCTATTGGCACAATTTGTACTCTACATCAGCAGGAGTGTTGAACTTGACCGCTCGTGGCTTGCGCCGGCGACATTGTCATAACCGGCGCTTGCGCAACCACTCTACAACACTACTGGGACGCACTTCACTTTCTCTGGCCCCTGTGGTGATCATATGTCGTGCCAGATCATACATAGATCTTTATTTTGTTAATTGTCGACTATTGTTGCTGGGATCGTGACTTTTCACAAGTGTATAAGTTAAACTACGTCACTTCCTCGTTTCTAAAGATTAAAGGTTATTTGACAGTGAAATACAACAGATTTTTACTTGTGTTATCGCGGTATATTGATATTATTTTAATCCCGACGTCACGGGTGCTTTTCAGTATCCATGGTCACGATCAGACTAACTAAACAATATTATCCCTATACCACGATAAGATCCGTAAAAAGTAGTTTGGTTTCACGATGAAATCTATTCATCTTCAGTCTCTGTCAACTCAACCCAGCCTATCGCAGTCCACCGCTGGGCATAACACTGAATCCCGGCTTCCTCATCCAGTCTGTCTATTTAACACAATTTAAGTCACATGCTATTCATACAACGCAATATATTCATATCTGCAGTAGACAATCTTCGATGCTCTATTAGAACATTTAAATATTATTCAAGGTATTATAATGATTATCACTATTACATATTTAATTGCTTTTAATTACAACAACTAACAACATAATCGGAGTAGTGGTTCGTAACCTTTTATCGAACAAGGTGAAGAGCATAATGTACGCATCAGTGCTTCAGTTAACTTGTTTGAGAATTACACCGGAATCAGTACAAATGCAAGGACACACGAATTATTTGTTGTATAAGTTTTATTAGAATTAGAAATGTCGAAGATTAAAAGAACTTAGTACCCAACAATAATGGCATCCTATATCGAATTTGTAACAATTGAGAGTTCATAGAAATAAATCCACTTTTCTCTCGGATTTGGTTAGTTGTTCGTTTCTTTTCTTTCTTTTTTTCTATATCGTTGATCACAGACAGATTGCATGTTTTATTTCAATAACTAGTGTTCTCGAAAGGGTAAGAAAACATTATGGATGTCATATCCTTGTCTTTTTCTAACTATTTCAACGGTGGTCGTCTTTAAGTCTCCTGATGCGGCTGAATATCACTATTTTAAACGAAACAAATCATCTATCTCCCGTTATATCTTTATCCTGAGGGTAAACTGGTTGGTCCTACAATACAAACTTACCCTACTTAAAATACCAACCGGGTCCGTATCACATAAGCCCAGGATGTTATCACGCAATAAAACAAAAAATTCCGTGGCAGCGGAATGTGGGTTAGCGTTGGAGCACAACTAATATTTGTTAGGCAAGCGCAATGACCCGCGCGGCACATAAAAAAAAAACTAGGCGATGCACTTTTTGTGATTCTGAGAAGTTCGTGATGTAAGCATTGGATAATTTGAATGATTTTGATTAAGTAATAGTTTTTCCGACTTCGTCTTCGTCTTCGTCGACTTGAGTTAATATTTTTATTCAGTTGGTTTTCATCAATCTGTTTATTTAGTTCTTACTTTTTTTTAAGAAATTATCAATTCCCAATACAAACTATCGTCCTACTTTTCACCCTTTTATGGGATTTTCGAGACAAAAATCTATCCCATGTCCTTTCCTGGGACTCAAACTATCTCCATACCAAATTTAATGTAAATTGGTTTAGTGGTTAAAACGTGTAGAAGTAACAGTAACAGACAGACAGATAAATAGATAGACAGACATACTTTCGCATTTATAATATTAAAGTATCGATATGGATAGTACCAACCACCAAGCTGATAAACAGATTGGTAAGGTAAAGCTGCACTTGACGAGGTCAATCTATGGATGGGTGATAGTTCTTAATACTGAACCGGATAAAAGTTGTAAAGCGTAGATTTCGTTGTTATAAAATGATAACTAGATTTCTTTTTTGCAACCGCAATTAATTGGAGAATTAATAGAATTCACATTGAATTACAAAGAACCAATATAATTAGGTAAATCATCCATTTGGTAGAGTGGGTCTACTTATTATTTACATATAAAAGGACGCATGTATTTATACACAGTCAACATGGCAACGACGTAGTTTTCTGAATAATTTTGGCACTGGTTTTATTAGTTTTAGGCTTAAATATTTCTTTATATTTATATCAATATTTGAGCAGGCCTTTAGGCAGGTATTTTAAATGTACATATTTGCAAATCAATTACGAACAGAGTCGATTAAATGAAGAAAAAATTGGTTTACATGACAATATGAATAAAAGAATAAAATGATGTACTAAAGCTTCATTGATCTGTTGGTAACACCCGCGAATGCTGAAGGGGAAGTTCTTCGGCCTTCCTGGAAGGTTCTATTACCAAAGTTCGGACATAATTATTGTATTTTTCTCTATAATTGTCAGTAGCAGCTGGGTATTTGGATTTGTAGGAACTCGATTAAGTTTAATGGGGGACAACCCTATTACATGGGACTTTATAGTAGCTATCTACAACTCTGCCTAAAATGTGTTAGTATACATATCGGTAGGTATGTATATCAACGTGTTATGTGGTCTACAGTTGGCCGCGGGGAAGGTTCTTGTTCCGAATTATTCCGATCTGTCACCCCGTTCTGTCCCCTCGGGGTGACAGATCGGAAAAAAAAGTTCGATCTGTCGCCCTGTTAGCAACGAGGTGACAAATAAAACCATTGAGGAGTGAATAAAGTTCGAACTGTCCCCTTGTTACAGTAGGTATTGTACATGTTAGTTACAATTAGTCTTCTGATTTGACTTAATTTAACGTAAGTTACTGTGCTTACCAATAATATGAATAATGTTTCTAATAAGAAAATATAACGTCTTTTAATAAATATTGCAGCTGCTATTAAGTTAATTAATAGAATGAATGAAGTTAAAAAATTCAAGTTTTAGTATTTCATACCCGTAAGATATTTCCGCATCTCAAACTTGTAAAAGTGTACCTACCTAGTATTTACAAAGAAGCCTTGTCTTCTATGAAATATGAAGGTTAAATTTAATTTAAAAAATACCTTCTTTTAAAAATATTAATAGTACCTTACATAAAACCCGGAATAAAGCAATTCAAAAGAAAAAAGTTTTTAATGATCTTGAAGTAATACCTCCCTAATATACATATATTTTTTGTATTAGCTGACTACAGCCATGAAGGTAACAGAATACAAGCTCCAGCTTAGTTTGGGAATCAGTATCAGCAAGTATTGTAAGTACTATACATTTATATTGTGACTCACTTTAACCTGCCAAGTTGTGAATGTATTTTTGTGTCTAAACAATTTTTTATGTTTTTATTTTTAGAATAATATTTTTTAGTGCCGTGGACAGGAGAACCCTTTTATGTACATACTTTAGAAGACTTTTTAACTGACGGATTATTTAAAAGCTACCCGAAACCAGTAAAAATATGGCTACCGATATTGTACCAGTAGTTTACCCATTATTGAGCCACAAGGATCAGAAAAGCTATGAAATTCTTGAGCTAACTAATTCAAACCTTCTGAAAATAGACAAGTGGCATTGAGTGCATCTGGAATTCCAGATGACAATCAGAGCAAAATATTTTTTATATTAACGTCATCGCACAACCAAACTTTTTAGAAGGATGAATTAAATAATGCAGTAGGAAGCCCAACTTAAATATGCTGTTAGCTGTTTTAGAAAAGGATGCATCTTTTTATAGAGTCGTATCACAACAAAAACAAAACTAATTACCTCCGACGTGAAATTTTCGCAATAAGTAAAATATAATAAAACACAAATACATATAATTGTCACATGCAGTTTGTAGCTGGTGAAATCATTATTAATCTTTTGTTGCAGAAGTTGCGTTAGATTATTCATAAAGTTTTAAAATAGTTAAACTATTTATTTTATGTTTTGAGATTATTTTAATTTTAAAGTCAAATCAGAAGACTTATTGTATTTACTGTAATTTATGAGACTGTAAGGAAAAGCAAATTAATAAAAGAAAAGCATAAATATTGTAAGTATTTTTTTTTTATATTTCAACTAGTTTAATTAAGTAAATCAGAAGACTGATTCTAATATGTACAATACCTACTGTAATTTATCGTGTTACTGATTAATGAAAAAAACAGATTTTTTAAATAATTTATTTAAACACTCGTTTTTCTATTTAAAGTAATGTTGCTTATAATGTGTGGCATTACATACATTTAAGAATTATATTCTAAAGGGGGACAGATCGGAAAAAAAAAGTTCGATCTGTCCCCCTATTTATCAACGAGGGGACTGATGAAACCGTTGAGAAGTGAAAAAAGTTTGATCTGTCCCCTCGTTGCTAACAGGGGGACAGATCGAACTTTTTTTTCCGATCTGTCACCCTGAGGGGACAGAGCAGGGTGACAGATCGGAATAATTCCTTGTTCCTACCAATGGTTTTTAAACAAGATTTTTCTTTCTGCTTTTGATTCGTACATTAGAATATCAGAAAATTTTATCAAAGGAAAGCGCAATCAAAGCGTCACAGTACTAAATCAATGGTAATAAGAAGCGCATACATTCATAATACGCGATAATGGCACCTAAGAGCGTAATTTTAAGCGTTAATATGCCGTGACGAGGAACTAGGGGGCAAAGACCCTATCCCTGACGCTTTCACTCCATAGGAACATTACGTAATAAGGGAAATGTGCTGTTTGCTATCGAGAATCAGATTTTAAAAAGTCATATAGTTCATTGCGATTGAAGTATTCAATTATCTACCATGTAACACTGTAATATAGTAGCTTTTAGCATAGATGTCATCAGTAGGGATCTTTTAGAAGTGCTGTCGCTTCAGTGGTTGTGGTGAATCTCTTAGTATGAAATTACCGAGAAATACAATTGTTAACTGGTACTTTGAATTTACGGAAGTTAAGTCCGCGGAAGTAAGTTTGGTGTGAGGCTGAGGGCGGTTCAGGGTCGTTGCCATGACTTGAGTTCAAGCTCAGGTTCAAGCTTACACCCGAGGCGAAAGTTATTGGGCGTACTTCCTTACCGTTTTATTTACCCTGAGACTGTTTATGCATATTTTTGTAAAACTAGAGAAATAAGACTAATCTATTATTTATTTCTTAAAGATATATTATATAGTGCCTATGCGATGTGACCAGTGGAGTGCAATCTCAACAGATTATTTCAAAGGTATGGTGTATTGACTTTTCGAAGGTACGTGCGTATTTATCACATGCACAAATGGTGAAGGAAACTGTCGTGACGAAACTGACATGCTCGAGAGATTTTTGTGTGGTGTCCAAAGTTTGTCAACCCTGAATTAACCCCTCTAGATACGAAAGACCTGTACCCAACTGTGGGACAATAAATGTCTTTGATGGTACCTACCTATTAGCATAAAAGGATAACGGCTATCAGCGTTGTTTTTTTTTTATAATAACGAGGCATTTTCCTCGCAAAAAAAATAGAAATAAAACTGAGTCCGTTTGCATTGAAAGTGAAGGTCTGATATTGTGCGTATATAACGACCTTATGTACTTATACATTCGTCATTACAAGGCAACACGGTCACTACACCTAGATTACCTTAAACCGATTGCAATTTAATACATAATTCTCTTGGAAGGGCAAACTAAATTCAATTTTATTTTCAAGCTACTTACAAAACAAAATATAAATGATCTGAACTAAAAAATATGTACCTATGGAGTGTATATAAAAAAGCACATTAAACTTTTTTATAAAAAGTCAATCAACATCTGTCAAAATCAAATGCTTCTTATTTCAAATAAAGTTTTTCAAGCATAATTATGAAACATTAAGATTGTAGTTGAACAGTTCCAAGAAGTTAATCTTATGGAGAAGGAAATCCATAGACATAGACTCTTTTAAAAATAAAACATATAGCAGTATACAATTCTGGTAACAAGTGTATAATATCCTAAATAATTATTTATTTTTAACCGACTTCAAAAAAGAAGGAACTCTCAATTCGACTGTATTTTTTTATGTTTGTTACGTCGTAACTTTCGACTGGGTGAACCGATTTTGATGATGCTTCCCGTGTGTCCCATTTCAATTCGGTCCAGTTCTGACAATTGAAGTCTGTTTTTTTCGACAGAAAATTTATTAGGAAACGAACAATGTGTGAAAGAGTAGAGTGGAGATGTATCTAGCATATGTATTATGTTATATAGACACAAAACTACAAATTTCTTCGAGTTGCGAAATAATGCAATAAAGATTTTTTGTTCTGTCTTTTGCTGTGTGGCACGCAATCATTAGACCATGTTTTGCGTGCTAACTAGTTAAGAATTAAGATTCAATTCAAAAGTGCCTTTAATAACGTTATAAGACAAACAAAACAATTGACTCTGAGTTTCTTGCTTTCACATGAGTATGCGAGATTACGGAACAAAAAAAAGTAACGTAGGTATTGTACCTACAGTAAACTGGTGTTCTTTTTTACCTAATTGTGTCGATATAGAGATTAAACGGAATAAAGTAACATCAATATACCGCGATAATCCCTAAGAAACGATTATTTCATCTTGTTAATGTCTATAGAAGAGTAATCAGACAATCACTTCACTCGCTGCTCATGACGCTTAAATGCATCATTTCGTTTTCGGCTTTAGATGTTACTTTTACTGACCTTATGTAACGCGGCAAGGTCGTTTTCTGGCCTGAGGTCTTCAACCACAGTTGGCCACTTGTCATAATAACCGGTAACAGTTAGTACGTTCACGTAATCATCGTAATTAATGTTTCTCAATCGCCACTCGGAAAACGTTGGCATTTTGTAACGTAGCTGCGGTATGAGAGGATAGGGCAGCCGCGCACTACATTGTAATCAAAAGTTTGAATATTTCTCCGAATTTTAAAGACGAAGGCAGTTGACGAGGATGTTAATGTGTTATATTGGAAGATGAAACTATTAATTTTACTTCCTCCCATATTAAGTATCGATTGAATTTATATCACAATAAAATATGTCTGACTAAATATTTCTAAAAGTTGACAATTTTTAAGCATCGATATCAAATTGGTACATAGTTACTCATTTTTTACACTTTTGCAAATATTAGAGATGGTAAATTATTATCGAAATCATTAGAATGTATAATAATAATATGAATTTTACCATGGTAAAATCTGTAAATATATACTCTATCCAATTTATATCTCCTTAAATAAAATTGTCCAAACGCAACCATATGGAACATTTTATTAGTTTAAAGCAAGTCAATTTATAGTTAGAATATATGATCAGTCTAGTGGTTTACAAACCTAAGTTTTGATTCAAACTAATAGTTGTATTTAGAATACGTTCTAGGTTTCTTCGATGACCGTTATTTCGAAATATTTCGTGATTTTGGTAACATTATGAAAACGAAAATATTAATAATTAAATTGTAAATGTTTCGTAATATTATAATTTTGAAGGCTACAATGTTGTGAACATGAAACTAAGTCTGTTTAAATTTATTAATACTACTCGTACATTATGTGAGGGTCGTATGTGTTTCTGAGTGTCATATTTTAGGGGTATAAGCCATGACCATCTCCAACTCATTCGACTAAATGGCCAGAAGGTATTGTTACCTCTTCCTCTCTCCAAAGCAGAGATTCTTTGAATTACGATGTTTTATTTAAAATAAAAGCTTGTAAAAAGGAGGCACTGCAACCTCTTTTGAGACGTTGTCTGTTAGGCGCCACATACTAAGAATTTGAAAAAACAATATTACTCCAATTTCTTGTAGTGCAGCAGGGAGAAGAGAGAACGGGTGGGGAGAGGGGGAGTAGTATAAAAATTCCTACACATCTCTTTCTTTTCCTTATTAACCTGCTTTTTCAAGTTGCTGTTGTTTTAAAAGAGATTATCGATCTATATAACCTAAGTATTCATACTTATATAGAAAAACTAATTACTAATAGTCAATTCCTAGTAGCCTATTAGAATGCCGTGGAGGTGGCTCAATCTATGCCGCCTGCATGATAGCCGCTCGGTTAGTGGGTCAGCTGCAGAACTGGTTATGTAACCGATTGCCGTCAAACGCTGTGGCGATGACAATTTAAGCTTATGTCTGTCTGATCTTACAAAACATGTATTTGACGATGTCATTTTTGTAAAATACCATAATACTGTCTTTGTTATTGCGTTGTCGGGTGAATGAAATCTGTTTAATAATATGGAAGTTTTCTTAAGTAGCAAACGTAAAAGAGTAATTTATAATATAGTTAATACTTAGTTATATAGTTTAGACATTATTGCAGAGCGCTATCTGAAACATCCATAAACAAGGTGCCTCAAGGTACAAGATATCCATTCTCTGCCAAACCTGGATTAGAATCCAGGATCATAAGGCTGCCTTTTAAAACAGCTGAGGTAATCGATATCATAATAATCGAATAAATACTCACACTGTAATAAAAATGTGATTAAATATAGAACATACTTGAACGCCTGTCGTTCTTGAATGGTTAGGTAGATGTGTACTAATGAACACGCACAAATTACCGGTTTGTTTTAGTCTCATGTAACAAGGGTAAGGGAGACCTATTGTCATAAACCAAACTCGAAGCTATTGAGAATTTCATACAAAAACCCAATTACACTTTACCCGCCCTGGGAATCGAACCCAAGACCTCTGCTCAGCAGTAGCACTTACGACCACTAGACCAACGGGACAATTGTAAATGTGTTTAATTATTATAATTTACTACAGTTTTACGACAGATTCAATATCGGCAACTGGCCTCTCAACGTTCAATACAACGGTGTCGATGTCTCTTAATGACATTTGTGGACCAACTTTCATATTATAAGTTAGCTAAACATTTTGCAACGCGCATTATCCTCGAGAAACGATTAAAATGCGCGAGAATCAAACCTTGGTCTTACGCAAGACTATTATGCGGATACTGCTATCTCTCTCACACGAGTAACGGACCATGTATGTGTCCTTGTCTAGCAATCTGACCCACTGTCCATGGATAATTTGGTAAACTTTCTCATTTAATTGTTATTGGTTTGGATTCAGTTAATTGCATTGAATTTGTTTTGGAAGTTACTTAACCTTGTGGAATTAATTGGATATCGTGTGTGCGTACTTAAACCTTAATTATTATTTTTTCAAATATTCTTATACATCATTGGTATTTTCTCGTAGCCGGGTCAAGTCTGCCTAACCAGTAATAACCCAGTGTAGAGGGCTAGTTATATTCTATAGCCTAGTTCCTCATAATTTGAGAGGACATCTGTCAGTAATTGGGTTGAAGAGAACTGATTGTGTCGGAAATATGGAGAAAAAATTGGTTAGCCCAAATCGTAAATATTTTTTAAGGATGCTTGAAGTCCCAAGTTGTATTAGAATTATTAACACATGATGCGCGGGTTCTGATTACCAACTAATAACGTTTTAGTATGATCATTTTAGGGGCCCATCCTACTTGCAAAAATAAACATAACGGTACCTACTCGTGATTTGACACACCCATTTGTTTAATTTATGCAATTGTTTGAGAATAGGCACAGTGGCACAGTTAACATTGATGTCAAAAATTTGGGCCCACCCACTACAATGTTTAGGCGGGGTTCGTATTTGTGGCCCACATTTATTTTTATACCCATCATTATAGTCATACAAGGTTGGTATTTACAGTAGAAATCCTGCTTTTTGACGTGTAGGTTATTCAACCTTTTTTATGTCAAACATCTTAGCACTTATCATCTTATAAGCGAATCAGAAACCCGCAAAGTCAAAAACATTATATTAGTAGTAATGCTCAGTGCTAATCGGCTTCCGAAGGTCTGACGGCAGTTCATCATCATCGGCTTATATTCTTCCACTGCTGATCGCACACCTCCCCTAGTGAACGCCAAGAGTTCGATCTTCGGCTTCGTGAAAATTACTAATATATTTAGCTTAATACGGGTAGATCGGAAAACGGACACAGAATAGGCCCCGAGAAGCACCACTTATATATAACACGATATCACTATAACTATTTAATACGATTCTTTACTCCTAGTGACCAACTAGTTAACAACAAAGTAATTTAATTCCAAGAATTAATTCTACTAATCACCGCGTGTTTACCCACGTAAAACAGATTGATGTTGTCACATCCGCTAGTTCCGGTGTACCCCAGCTACGTGAGTGACCGCTCACTGCGCAACCGGTTGCGCAACCAGTCCGCCACCAGCGCGTGCGCACCGACTTGCGTCGGATGTAAGGGAACTTGTAAGAGATATCGAAAGTTTAGAACAAGTGTTTGTTAGAAAGGGGGTCTTTGAGCCTGCAGTTATTAGGGGTCTTGGAGAGATGTGTCAGAACATATAGTACCATCCAACAAAGACGTAGGCCTTAAAAAGGAATAGGTAGGTGTTGTATCAAATTTTGGAACGGATTAAGCGGATTTTGATTTTTGAATCCAGGCCGCAATGCAATGCTTGCCTGATCAAGGGTGAATCAGGAAGGGTCATATTTCCCCTGATAATCAGGATGTTCTGCGCAAATTAGAACACCCGACAATACTGTATAATTGTAGTCGACTTTGATCTATCTAATCCTAATTCTCACACCTCTCCATTGAGGCATTATATTATTGGTGCGATTTTTGCATTCATGGGTAGTATATGAGAGTATCTAAGACATATTTATGCTAAATTCCTGTAAGCATGATCATCATGGTGTTCCACATGAGATACCACAGTCTATGTCATGGTGTCCCATACATTCATACAATGGTTCCCACGGCAGCGGCGCGCGCGGCTCGTTCGCGGCCAATGATAATTCTTTGATGAACGGTGAAGGTTGCGCGCGCGCACGCATCCTCATGTTATTTGTTTAATAACACGCTTTATTATGTACGATAGGGGGTTTAATTTGTTTGTGTTTTTAATGAAGCAATTAAGGGTTGGCATTATGTGGATAATCAGTTGAAACGTCTGTATTTATAAATATAAGTACTTCGTGTTGGAGAATCCAAGAAACACTGACTGTTAGTGCATTAACATACATTTTGTAACCGACTTCTTTCTTTATAAACTGTAAACTATTTACTACTTTTATAAACACCGAATACCTGATCGTTACATTAAAACTACTTTATTTTTCTTTGAAAAGCCAAGGCTATGAATTCAACTTTTTCCTAACGACTTATAAAAGAAAACGACTCGCTATATTGTACATAATAATTAGTATCATAGGTAACCAAACGTTATATCTATATCTTTAGTCTGTATAGTTTTCCAACGTTTATAGAAAGTGAAACTGCAGTGTGCAGCGTCCTGTCCGGTCGCGCGACTCTTGCGCAGGACATGGCGGCGTTACTATAAAGGGGAACTTGCGCCCGCGCAAGGTTGCGACTCGGAACAAGGCCTGTTGCGTAAAACAGGTATGACATTCGTTAATTTTGCGGATTTATTGGTTAAACTGGTTTGACAGTAAAGTTCTTGACTGGAGCATATAGCTTGTAGAACTGATAGCCTCTAGAGTTCGTTTGAAGGTTCTTCAGTGAAGACCATGTAACGGAAAATGCAGTATTGTGCGACCTTTAACGAAGCTATAATGAGGGTTGGATGACATTGGATGAGCGCGATATATTACTACTATTAATTACTTTTAGACAACTACAATTATAGATAATCTTTTTATAAGTAGGCTAATAAATAAATAAGAAAGCCTCGTATTTATTATGACGTCTCCAATAAGCCTAATGTTTCAGCAATAGCGATTTACGAAATGGCAGCGGACATTAGCGCACGCGCTGGTCCACGCGTACGCCCGCGCCGCTCGCGTTGCAACACTTGCAAATATCACGACAGCTTGAATTATAATAATGCAATTTTGAAATATAATGTGACGAATAATATACACTATATTATATTTATAGTATGGTAAATCGCCATGGAGCTTCTGTCGCTATATAAAAAACGCAGTTGCCCGTTCTTAAAATAGAAATATAAATTTTCCAATAAGCGGGGGCCTATTATTTTATTTAAAAATCAATATAGCTTGATCTGCTTTTTGAGCAACCATAAGGTAAAATGAGAAGAGCCGAAGATAGAGCACTGTAGCGTTTACTAGGGGAGGCCTACGTCCAGCAGTGGACGAATATTGGCTGATGATGATGATGATGATGATGAAGGTAAAACGATTGTATCAATTCTACAAAATCTTAATTTGGCAAATATGTTATTGGCTTCTCCAGGGCGTCCTAATATTTTTTTAAATAAATATATCCGGACTTTTTTACACAGCGTCATTCAGTTTCGAGAAAAGCAACGAAGCCCACGGCTTGTGTAACAATGATACACTACTTACATCAATTATTATTATCTACATAACTCAGGCACAAATGTTCATGCTTATCACTCTAACATGGCTGAGCTAATCGGGTCGTCAAAGGCATTCATAATTGATTTGAAGTTTTCAGTGGTTAGTGACCAGATTAAAAAGAGTATTTAATAAGTTCAATTTCCTGCAATACACATTTGAAAAGGCGTTACGTTATATTCTGTAAACAGATTTCTACACGTTTGTGGTACGGTGGCTTATACAAATGTTGCAATATCGTTAAATGTTGCTACGAACTTTAATAGGTCTACTGCTTTTCTTGGAAATATCTTGCAGAATAAGTTTAAAAACATAAAAAAAGATCATGATGAATCGTATCTGATAGAAATCGTGTTTCAAAGAGTTTACAATTTTTTTGTTTGTGACTCATGTTTGACATTGACATAATTTTGACAGTTAGAGAATGAAAAGAAAGAACGAATAAGAAATAATCTCAATTATGCTTTGTGCAAAACACTTAAAATGTTTTGTAAATATTTCTGAGCTGCCGTGTGTACAACAAAGAATAAAAGAAAGCAAAAGAAAAAAGCGAGTACACAAATTGGAAAAACTGAAAGAGTACGTTTTTATTCTGTACAAGATATTAAAAAAAAAATTATAGTTCCCCATAATTGGTCGATAAATAAAGTTCAAGTTTCTGAATATAAAATAAACAACGTATTATTTCAAAACTGTTATTTCCTTTCAAACAAAATGTTGTGTGCTTATTTGTTTAAACAAAACGTGCGACAATGATTTGTGACTCGCAATTCAATTGTTTACCACTTATAATTATTAATATACTTACATCTGAGTTTAATATTTGCGTACCTCGCACGTGGTGATAAAGAAGGACATTCAATTGTTTGTTCGCAGAGACCAAAACGTATAAGTTTCAGTAAAGAGTTTCTATTGCCGGCCGGTAAGAACGATCGTCGTTTATATATATCGGACGTCATATCAAAGATCTTATCGCGATTCGTACCGTCTACGTTTAATTTCTGAAATCATGTAAAGTATATACATATATGTATATGTATTGTACCTATATATGTTATATTAGCAGACCTGACCACGCGTTGATGTTAGCTACATTTATTCATGGGTTTGCAATAATAAATATTTTGATTGTATCGTGATAAAAACGACTTATACTCTCTCTAGTTCGACCAAACAACACATAGTGTTAAAAGTTTTAAAAAATCAGTTCATTGAAGTAAAATTTGTATATATAAAGATATCCTATTTTACTTATAATGGTAAAAATAAAAACTTGAGAGGTGTCAAGGGACACCCAGATGGAACGAAGTAATTGTATTTTTTTTTACATTAGCTTACTATAGCAAATAGTTTCGTTACAACTTTTCGTCTTAATGTTTTCCGTTTAGCCCCCTTTCGCAACGTGCGATAAGGAATTTTGTTCCAAAAGATATAGGTATGTTTTGTTTTGTTTAATTTTTCCAGAGTCACAAATAAGTAACAATTATTTAATAACCCTTTAAATTAAAAAGAATTAAAAATATTCCGCGATAATTCTCGTCAATATGACGTCGCATGATTTGACATACGCGAGAGAAAACTGTCACAATGAATTGCCAAAACCAACAACAATAACACACACTGGGCACATTTCATATCGCTGCGGAAAACAAACGACTGGGAAGCGCTCCGACAACCTTACGCAACGGTAACAATGCGATTGCTGAGATGAAAGTTGCTGATCTGCAACCATCTGTCTCTCACGGTGTGGCCGTACCACGTACAATACTAGGTACTTGTAACAACATACCACTGATAAATATAATAGAGACTAATTATGTATACCTAATAAAGAAAGTACACTCTCCCAAAGCCTCCACCTTATAAAATCTTCTATACATATGTATAGTAACTCTGTACATTATAGATATTTAAGAAAAACTTATATTTTGAATGTTTGTTTGTCTGTCTCTAACTGTATGTTTGTTTTATATGGGTATCACATGCAAAAACTACTGCATGAAATTAAATATAGTTTTTAATGATAAATATAGAGTTAGATGTAGGTAGTCAAATATATGAAGTATAGGCTTAATTTTACAGTAGGAAAATGTATGCTATTCCCGCAGTTTTTCATTGATACATTAGAATAATTACGCGGGGTAAGCCTTGGCGTGTTTAAATATAAAAAGTATAGGAAGCTAGTTACAAATAAAATAAATCTTAGATAATGGCTCATAACTATTTTTGTACTAAATCACAGCTATGATCCAGGAAGAATCTTATAATCAGAATTTAATAGTAGTGTAGTATATTTTATATATAGAGCCAAAGATCTAGGAGTGGGGGGTGAAACGTTGGCTTTTTTTTCTGCTCATTGCATGTTTTATTTTATAGCAGGTCATCGTTAATCTATCTCAATAAAAAAAGCAATATCTAAGAGCAATATAATTTAAATCTTGCGTGTTTTGAACACATTTTTTACGTTATATTGCCACGCCAAGTGCAAAAGAAAGCAATATTTTTATTTATCAACACTTTAATGTTTCCCCAAATCACATTAGTGCGCGGTGTAGTAAGAGACGCATTTACAAATAATATTAATAATTGAAGTTTGTAACCGATTATTACTAAATGCCATTATAGTTACAATAACAATAAATTGTTTCTTAGTTAGGAAAGCCTAACTACGGAACAATTTGTCCATATGGTGTATGTTTTGGTGACGTACACTATTGTCAAAGTAAAATATCGTATCACTCCGCATTCGGCCAAAGACTATTTTTTATACCAATGAGGTGGCAATCAAGCCCACGGCCTGCCTGTTTATAAGCTGTCTTATTTTTTTTTAATTTTGGTTTTCCATAAACAAAATACACCTTGCATGCTATTAGAGCAGTTACCGTAGCCAATGGAAATCAGCAACACGTTCGCGCGTTGCCGATCTTGTGAAAACCTTATTAATACTTTTTGGAAAAACTCTACGCTGTAGTCGACTTTATTGTTACAATTATTATTATTATTATTGATACTTTTTTAAGATTTTAAGAGTATCTTATTATTCACTAGTTTTGAAATTTCGTAAGCCTTAGGTTCAGGTATATTTTCTTTAATAACGTTTCGATTTTAGCTTGTAGGTAATGTTGATAACACAGATTTTCACAAGGCGGGCGCGGTTATTTATCCATCTAACCTGGGATCCATGATGAACTTGTCTGTCAGTCAATCCGAGAAACGAGATGTGGATATTTCGAAATATTAAAGAAATACGGTATTAAGACATGCAGGATAATCTTTAACAGGTCTTGAAGGTCGATAATAACTGGTTAAATTTCGCAAGAGAGTGCAGATCCGCTGGCATTGAATTCTCATTTTGATTGCTCACGTCTATATCATTGAGGACATCGCGTATTTGATTCAATGACTTTGGAAAGGCCAGAGTCTTGAAGAGAGAGGAAGCAGTAGGTGTCTTACTAATGAGGAATCAGTATCGAGTAACTTCCAAACTTCATAAAAATTTTGGCTGAGGCCAATCCACTAAGCTATTCTTTTTGCCGTCATAGAAAGTAAACATTTAATTCGTAATCGACGTATTTTCAAAGCATACTATTGCAAAATTATCAGACAAAATACAATTTAGGCGATTCCCGGAATCACTCCTAGTTATTCTGAAAACATAAATTATGTTGACAAAGTCGGTAATCAAACGTTCCTTATTTTTTTTAATTCAGCTTCTAATGAGCTGCTCATCAGCAGCTAGATTTGGTATATATCGTATCATATATCTTTATCCAAACATTAGAATATGACCCAAAACATTACAAAACTTAAACGTAACTACACTTATTGAATCAAGTGGCCGCACCAGCACCAATGGTGAGGAGACAGCGATCGCCCACCGTCACATAATGCACGCGCGCGTTGCCAAATAATGGGTGGCTTAACTGGACATAGCATAGACTTGTTGCCATACTAAGATGGAAAATAACTTTATGTCGACACATGCGTTTCTTTTATTATATCCTGTGAGGCTGTGAGCGTATTGACAGTCCTATAACCCTCGCAAATCATATAGGAATCTTTGTTCTGTGTGCGATTCGAATCAGCAGAAATTAACGGCCACTTCCTAATATCAAATTACGCAGGACTCCCGCAGTTTACTAATATATATTTTTCATAAGTGTGCTAAGAAGTTGTCTAGCTCAATTATTTTAGGTATTTCAATGTTTTCTGTGAAATCAATATTATTGAGGACACTGAGAACTACGCATTCCTCAATAATTAAACGCATCTTAGTGCTTTGGATAAAAGGACCGTCATTTACATGATAATGTTCTCTTGGAATAATGTTTTTCATGATTTATTAATACCAATGTCCAGTTACTAAACTCAATGGTATGTATCCAAAAAGTTTTTATAGCCATTAATTTATTATAAAAGTTTTTACGTCTTTGATGTATTATATATTAGTGGCGGAATATTTGAATTATTTAAATTGTAGGTAGGTTATATTGTTTTAGTTCATTGACGTGTGGTATCGAAACTTAAATCCGATTAGATAGAACTTGTTTCTTGATCATGACAAATAAATATGTTAAACTTAGGAGGATTTTGTAAAGCCCTCTGTAAGCATTTTACTATGTTTAATTTGTATTTTTGTTTCTGGTATACGTTGTATGGTTCGCCATACAAATTTCTTCCACTTCTATTTACCTATTGATCTGATTGGATTTTTTTATTTTATTATAATAATATAAATCAATCCTACGTACATAATATGTAGAAAATATAAAAATGACAGTAGCGACGCACGCACGTTACCTGTATGTATAAATATGTAACGCTTTTTTACTTCTTTTGTTATTTAAATGATATTTCCTTATTTAATTATATCCTATATTTATTCATTTATTTGGTAACGTGCGTGTTTCTGTAACAAAACTATATATTTTTTGTAACAGGTAGCAATAGTGAAACCTACGTGAGTGAGACTAATCTTGTGCAACATCTTGCAGTTCTGTTTATTTCCGATGCGTACACTTCCGTAGAATTACTTCATCATGGACTAGGGCTGCCATCCGTTCTGGTTTCCCTGGTTTTGTCCTAGTTTGAAGAGCGTCCGAGGTCCGTCTGGCAGGGGTTTTCAATGGTGTCCTTGAAAACCCCGCTTTTGTTACCAGGGAAAAAATAAATGGATGTTGTTATTGTTGTTGCAAAAAAACATTTTTTCAGAGATGTCCGGGGAAAAAAACATATGTCGCCCAAAAGTCCAGATTTTTTGCTGAGTTTATCCGGCTTCGGCAATTTAGGTGATGGCAGCCGAACCTTGGACCCACTTCCTGTCCCGCTCCTGGGAAAAGTTGTTTTCTCATTGGGGAGATCTCACTCTTTTTATTGGGTTTTATGTCCATCCATTTTCATATTTTTTAGGCACTTTCGTTTCATCTCTCATTCTCTAAGTAAAAAAAGTATCCAGGACTTCAAGCCTAAAATTGAAGATGTCGAAATATCTACGACCTTCGAGCTAGTTGATGATATTTGCATATTATATTGAATAGCCTTTGTCCATGAAGATGGCGGAAGAATGTTATTTGCACTGGCTAAAGTAAATAGATTGACTATACGTGTTGAACGTGGTATAGCATAGCTAAGTACCTACCTACATACATACAGTTGTCATGATGACCATATATTTGATGTCTTGGACACGCACTTCTAGTGTCCACACATATTAGATGACTGATGACCCGATGCCCAGCGGTATTCAAATCTTCTGTGGTACACGGGTCTATGTGATGTATCAACCATCTAGTATCCATAATACAAGCCGAAATATAATACATATAACGGTCGAATAGTAAAACACTACTCATTTTTAAGTAGCCATCAAAAATATTGCTCTTTCACTTTGTACCGATACACGCATTATAGATAGAATATATGGTAGAATATTAATATATCGCGATAAAAACCATTAAAATATAACTACTTTTTATATATTTTTATACTATTTCAATGTCTAGTAGTCAATTGCTTCATTGGTTTAGTGATTAATTTGCGACTGTTGAGCAAGTGGTTTCGAATTCGACTCCCAGATTGACCGAAGTGTAATTGGGCTTTTCCATGAAATTATTATTAGCGACTCGGGGTTTGGGTTCTTGCCCGGTTGATGGCAATAAGCTCGCCCGTTATTCCATGGGACTTAAAATATATAGACGAAATATGGGAGTACATTTGGTACACATCTGCCTCACCTTTCGGGGAGGACAGGCGTGATGGCATGTCTTTAAGTGCAAGGAATCATCAAGTTATTTGAGGGCTACACAAAATTGATTTTTCATGAGTATATTGCTATTATTTTGAGTAGTTTACTTTTTGCCCGATAAAGTATTACTTTATCACGTCACGCTTGATGCATGGCAAAGCTAATTCGTTATATGTGCATTCAATTGCCGTGAAATGTTATTTCAATTTGTATTGCTGTCAAATGCTAATAAAGACATGGATTAAGGTGTATTAAAATTATATTTGTTTAAGTAAATACCTGTATTTGTTGAAGATATTTTGACAAGTCCTATTTTTTTCTTTGGAAACAAATTTTCTGTCTCACTATTCTGTTCAGGTATATTATTAAGTGATAGTCTACATTTAGACATAAAAGACAGAAACGCACGCGTCTCAGCACCAATAATCACAGACCTGTGGGTCGCTTAATTAGTCCAGCGGTATTTAACACTGCCTTCTGTGCTATGGGTCCCGGGTGGGAGGAACAAATGATTGTATGATGAGCATAAACTATACATAACATATCTATGTATAGTATGTATGTATTTACAAAAAAAGTAAATCTGTAGTATATCCACCAACTAGTATCCGTAAAAAGCCTTGTTGCTTAGCTCGGTACTAGATGGCGCTGTGTCATAATGTTATTATTTATTTAGCCAACCAAAACATTGTCTCTGAGACAATACATTATAAATCATCTGGAATAGACAAAGGCCATATGCATATGGTAATATATGGTATTTGATTTAGGCCTTAAATTTAGGATTACCTAAACGGAATTTCGATAGAACACCTAGTAAAATCTTCCGCATTCATTTACCAATTAAAATTACACCGTATTTTTAACATATAAAGTGCATTTTCCTACAAATTGTGATTTTTGCACGGTATTAAGCCGTTATTTAAGTACAATAAATAAAGAAAAAAAAGAAATCGGTTGTGTAAGTAAACAAACCGTTTTGATCTTATTAACTCCGCTAGTGGCGCTAGTGACCTAGATTTAAAAATTTCGATGTAAAACTCATTACGCAAGTCTTTGCAGTCGGCGCGGGCGCACTTAGAAAAACTTTAGCTCACTCTACTTGGTAGTATTATTTTTATTATTATTGTTTATTTTTTTATTTTTTAGCATCCGAAAGAGTGACCCAGTTTTCTTACCGCATTGAGCTCAATACAAACTCAATGAAACACTGAAGAATTTGAATTATACCTAAATATAAACTTTTTCTTTGATTTATTGAACCGCAGAATGGTTGGTAGCTCTCAATTCTGATTATACTTAATTAAAAGGTAATTTCAGCTCGTTATCATAATTATCAGCGGCATGATGAAGGTCTGGTGTAAGTGATTAGATATTAATATAAACACATTAGCTAATTTAATAAATTGCTCAATTCGACTTAATACACTTTCTGCCTGATGATAAGTAAGTAGTTGGGTTTTCAAAAATGTAGCCTAGGAATTATTATAATACCTACCTATTGTATTTTTACCTGATTTTACGTGATATTCATTAAATTATAATATTTAGCCTTTTCACTCATTATTTAAGATATGAATTTTGTTATTGATATTGAGAACAACTTGATACCCCTACTCTTTTGTCAAAAATAGAGAGAGAGAGAGAGAGAGAGAGAGAGAGAGAGAGAGGTCGATGTTGGCGGACGTGTGTCTACATATAAGATATCTTGTGTGATGAAAATTGAAGATACGTTTTAGGTAAATATCTAATGTAATGTTTATTTTCGTAAATGGGTATGATTTTAAAAAGAGAGGTTGTTCTCATTTGAAGGAAAACATTTTTGGTAAACATCAAATATGACATTGGTGACAGCTAAGATGTAAGTAATGTCCATGGGCAGCGGTAGTCACTTACCATCAGGTGACCCGCATGTTTGTTTGCCCCCTTGTTGACATAAAAAAAAAAAAAATATAATTTACTAGCCACAACCCGTGACTTTGAACGCATGGTATATAGATAAAAAGTAGCCTGTGTTTATTCAGGTAATAAACTATCCATACCAAATTACATCAAAACCCGTTTAGCAATTTTTGCGTAGTACAGTTACAAACGTCCTTATAAACTTTCGCGTTTTATAATCTTAGTGGGATAGTTTTACAGTGCAGAGCATAGATGAAAATGATAAATATAAATAAATAAAGGAAAGAGTCATATCAGCTTCAGAATCGGTCTTCATGTTGCTTGTCCATTATTTGGAAGCTCAAAAACCCGTCACACGACCTTATCAGATCTCTTTTACATACTTACGCATAAATAAATATTCCTGGACATTATGACACAGCGCCATCTAGTTCCGTGGTAAGCAACGAGGCTTGTGTTACGGATACTAGTTGGTTGATAAACTACATATATACTTTTTTTTTGTAAATACATACATATTATACATAGATACATCCATGACTCGGAAACAAATGTTGATGCTCATCACACAAACATTTGTCCCTACCGGGATTCGAACCCGGGACCCATAGCACAGCAGGCAGCGTTAACTACCGCTGAGCTAAATGGGTCACGCATAACGAATAGAAAGCTCGCAAATTAATTCATGCAAAATTTACGTAAATACCTAACGATTATCATGAATTTCGAAAGCGAATCACAGTAGTTCATTTAAAATTAAAAAGTTTTATAGTAATGTAACATTTTAAGTTTACATAACTAACGGGTGTTTGCCGCTCGTTGTCTTCTACACAATGTTCAGTAAAAGTATAATATCTTGTGCAATAATTCACGAAACCAATACGAACACATTATATCATCAATTTCATAAAGAATATTATAATAATACCTACATAAAATTTTTTTAACATAGAGTTGCCACGTTATTATACAGTCGCAGTTTTAAGCAAAAAGTTTGGAAATCAATATTATAATGATCGGCTACAACAACTTAGTAACGGCGTTTATTAATTTAATTATATTTTAAATTTGGAATGGATCTGTGGTACTTACTTTTTAGTGCCCAGAGTTGCCTCTCCATCAATCCATCGACGTACTCTTGCATATCCTCACGGCAATCTCCAGTTATGATCTTCTGTAAGTCAGGCCACTGTTTCACTAAGATATCAGCTTCAAACAACCGCAGTACGTTCTCAATTCCGATCAGTTCTGTGGTGTTCTTGCTGTCTCTCTTTAACACATTCCTGGATTCGTTTACAGTGGTCCTGATGGAGTCACTGAGCTTGCTCAGAATATCCTTGTTCGGCTTCGAAGTCGTTTTGTCGACTGGCTTGGTCGTAGTCTTGACTATGTGTTGCACATTGTGCGACTTTTCAGTTGTCGATAGTTTATCATCGGATTTAATTTCGCTAAATTCGGCGAAGGAGAGCCCGTCATCGTCAGCGAACACGTCGAACGCATCCTCCGTCGTGGATTTATCGTTTCGACTGGAATTTGGAAAAATAGGCTTGGCAAGGGAACCGATTAGATCAGACGCTGCATCCTCGTCGATGCCGCCCTTAGCCGAAGCTTTCTTGATGCTCTGAAACGCGTCTATCAAAGCACTCCGCAACTTCTCCTCGCGCGCACTCTCCCTATCGCCCTGTAGTTCACCAGCGTTAACTAAAACTAAAGCACTTAACAAAACTATCACTAGGGGAGACATTTTCGGAAATAAAATTATTTTCGATTATTTTTTAAAGTTTCACTCGCACATGCTTGTTGGTGTTCACTATTAGAATTTTTTGAATAAGTATTTTTTTCGGTGTCAAAGGTGCGCGCGCGTCGTCACAGTCGGGGCGCGACTGCGCGGCGTGAGGCTGTGACATAACGCCGTTACGAAGTTACAGCGGCACTTTCACTGTCGGCGGCGCGGCGTGCGCGCAGGTGATCGCCGCATCCTTGTAGGGCGGCGATGTGTGCTGCTGAGCCACTTATTATATTGGCTAATATAATACAATTATACTGTAGTACTTGAATTAATATCAGACGTACGGAAGATCAGATTTAATTAAATAGTTTTGTTGATTTGGAGCAATTGATTTTCACATCGGGATTATGCCGCATTAAATTAATGTGTTTCCATTATTCTTATCTAAGCTATAGTCTAGGTATATTACCTGTATGGCGTGATTTGTTTAAGCGTAGGTGTGCTATTTATAATGATATTATAATCAGATTTATAAACTATAGTAAATCTAGAAGGTTTTCTCTTGAAAACCCTCTAGCGGTTATGTCAGGCATTAAAATCTACAAGCAAAAGTTTGGCTGCAGTTCAAACCATACTACATCTTTAAACGATTTTATATCTTACATACTGATATAGAAGCTTCAAAGTTTATTGCAATTGGGCTATCGAAACTTGATGCCTTAAGAAGTACCTATATGTAACACAAACGTCACTGACATTACGAAAATTGGAATGATTAAAAAAACCGCACAGTCATCGTGACGTAATCAACACATGTTTCATTTACATTAAAAGTATTTTTGCAACGAAAATCGCAAAACAAAAACTTACATCACGTTGGTATTTTAGCAAAACGCAATTATCGTACTTGTTTCGAAAGTCGTCCGAATTCGGACAAGGCGATTATGAAGCGGCAGAATTAGACTAAATAAATGTCTAATTTTTAATCTAGGTTACATTTACGTATCTCGATGTAGATGAACATGATAGCCACTTGGATAGCCGAATTGCTAAACACTTTACGAGTAACGGTCTCTCTGAAAGTTGTTTTTTTTTCTAACAACTAGTTGGTGTGATCTAGTGACCTATAGTAACAACTGAGACACCATACTGACTTACAGTTTTAGCATGTCACTTTTGTTTTAACTTGTCAAGCTCACTTAAATGTCCTGTTGATAATAGCATTATATTTCCCATGATATGTTTGAGTCTGAATGGCTTAATTTATGGTGTAGTCCAGGATGTTGATGTCCAGGAATTGATCGTGGAGTTTTGTTCTCAAGTAAGTCGATGTTTTTGGACTTTCTGTCGTCATAGTCTGGATTTGTGCGACGGATCTCTCTCGTTTCCTATTTCATATATCGGACATAAAATTAGCACCAATTTGTGTGTATTAATTAGCCCTGCTAGCCTTTTGTTTTAGGGTTCGAGAAAACCTCACGGACGTTCCACCACTAGGCCGCGGCTAGAGGCGTAGTTTTGCTCGCCCCTGGGTCGTCGGAAACTCGACTACAAGCAATATCTGCCACCCTGCTCTGGGCTAGCTTGGGAAGAGGTGAGAAGGCATAATTATGGTTCGGGGGACGTAAGCATTGTTACCAATGCATTAGTTACCTGGGTCTGTCTTTCGTGACGTCTACAATTGGGGCTCTTCAAGTTGCGAGTGAATAGGTAGTTATATTCCCGGGAATTAAGATAAACCACGGTTTAGCATTAAAGTACCCATATGGAAAATCAAAATCAAAATCAAAATATCATTTATTCAAAGTAGGCCAAATTTAATTGGCTCTTTTTGAACGTCGACAATAAAGACAGCCCCCAAAACGCCCGCCCTTCACCGCTTCCTAGTGTTTTTGTTGGGAAGAAGAAGCGGCGCAACAAACTCCCCAACAACACAGTTCTGTCTGTTAATTAATTTAACGATTCTATACAATATTACAATGAATCAATTGGTACACAGTTTATCGAATCAGCTAAATTATTATTATTATGTGAGCTAGCATACACAAATCCATTTTACCAATAAAAATATATAATTATGAATATTTTAATACACACTTAGCCTCCATTTGTCTGTATGTGCCCGCTCACATGTAATAACACGTTTTAACAAGTTGCAATATTGAGTTGTCTTGGGTCAATCCGGTGACCATCTTGTACTGTCACTAAAATAGTCATTTAAATTATAATATGCCTTCTTGATAAGACAATCTTTTATTTTACGTTTAAAAGCGTCAGTCGGTAGATTCAAAATGTCACTAGATATTCTATTATAAATACGTATACCGACTCCCTCAAATGAATTATGCACCTTATGTAAACGGTGACTAGGAGCGCATAATTTATGTTTATTTCGCGTGTTAATATTATGAATGTCACTATTTTTACAATAGGAATGTATATTTTGCCTTATATATATTATGTTGGCATAAATATACTGTGATGCAACTGTCATTACTCCAATTTCTTTAAAACGTTCCCTAAGAGAAACTCTAGCACTTAACTGATATATGGAACGAATAGCTCTCTTTTGTAAAATAAAAATACTTTCTATATCGGTGGCTCTGCCCCACAAAAGAATTCCATAAGACATAACGCTATGAAAATAACCAAAATAAACAAGGCGAGCAGTGTCCACGTCAGTAAATTGTCTAACTTTTCTGACCGCATAAGCAGCAGAGCTAAGTTTTCCCGCGAGACATGACACATGAGCGCCCCATTGGAGTTTGGCATCTAATGTAATACCTAAGAAAACTGTAGAATCGACCGTCTCTAGTACTTCTTTATTGACAATTAAGTTGGGTCCTAGATTTTTTACATTGGGCAAACTAAACTTTACACATTTAGTTTTTTTAGCATTAAGTACCAAATTATTTACTGTAAACCAATGCATTACCTGAACTAGTGCACTATTTACATCGTCAAAACTATCCCTGTTTCTGTCTACTTTAAAAATAAGCGAAGTGTCATCAGCAAATAGCACTACATCACAAATGGATTGTAGAAAAAAGGAGAACCCATCTTTTTTGAGTGTCATATAAAATATGACACTAATAGGTTTCAAGTAGTAACGTAGAGGTAAACTAATAAATAAATAAATATTCTGCGACATTTTACACAGCACCACCTAGTCCCAAACTAAGCAGAGCTTGTACTATGGGCACTAGACAATGGATATAAATACTTATATACTTTTTTTTGTAAATACATACTTATAATACATAGGAATCACCCAGACGAACACAAACACTTATATTCATCACATAAATATTGGTGCCCCGTGGGAATCGACCTCGTGATCAGCAGTCCGGTACTCAAACCACTAGAACACAGAGGTCGTCAATGTACGTACACCCACATTTAGTCGTTATGTTTGGGAGCATGTGACCTATCCCATGCCCCCATGTAATAAGGGAAAAGCCGCGAGCCTCTTACCATCAACCACGCACGAATCCAAACTCCGAGCTGCTACTGAGAATTGATATTTGATATATTTAGTAGCCCAGCTTGAAATTACGATACCCGACTAATTTCGTGAGTGTTACTTCACCCTTTTGATATACACGGACTTAAAAGGTATTACTGTTACTAACAATTATATGGGACCTAAATCATAGCGTAATGTGGGCGTACACCTACCTACAAATCTACTTAACCCCTTGGGGTCAAAGCCTTAGTAAGTTAATATTTTGTAAATAATTTTCCATTGTTTTGTCTATTCGTATGTCAAGTATGTCAGTGTTTCGCAACACCAGTGTGATTTTCATTGTTTTAAAATGAAAAATGTGATCGTAGTTGAAGTTCTAACACGACGTACGTAAAAAAATAACTTTTGAGGACAGTGAAATAACTAGTTACATTATTAAAATTAGACAACATAATAATAGCATTTTCTACATTCTAATAAAATGTCACTCGTCAATTAATTTTATAAAAATCTGTTCAGTAGTTTAGGCATATACCTTTCAATCGGTGAAAGAAGATTACATAATTATACTCCAAATAAACACAAAATCTACACTTTCTCTTATTAATATAGAAGATTTAAATAAGGATTACACAATTAAAGGAGCATCAATATCAACGCCATTATATAACGATTTGTCAAATCGTTGTGTTGTCGTATTTCTTTGACCATCTTGGTAAATAAGATGAGTACGACAATTTGGCGCCGCGACCTCCCGTCCTCCCTCCCCCCGGCGTAGCATTAAGCAATCCATTTATCCATTTTAAACCAGTAAATGACCCAATGTCCCAATCTCAACAAATATGCATATCCGTATCCGTATGTACGTACAAGGAAAATAAAACTACGTTTTCATAATAACTATACTTATTGCGACACACACTGTACAGATTGAGGAAACATTTATGAACTTTTTGGCTACAGACGTTTTTGAAAGTTGATTCTATTGAAACAAACAATCTCTTGTTGAAGTCCTGTTTAATTTTATTTGTAAAATATATAATTATAGTATGCCTTTATGACCCGGTATTATACCGATATTAAAGGCATTCTGAGTCCCGGGTTCGAATACGGACATTTATATCAGAGTCATGGATGTTTCTATCTTCTATGCTTCTTTTTCTCTGTTCTAATATGTTTGTATGTATTGTACAAACAAATACTACCTATATAGTATCCGGGACTAGATGGCGGACGGATATATTTCAAAGAAAGAAAGAAAATTTATTTATTATTGTTATTAAAATTGGGAAATGGAAGGAGTTGGAGATCTGGTAGGGAGATCCAAAAAAAGTGTATGAGAGCAATCATCATCATCATATCAACCGTTAGACGTCCACTGCTGGACATAGATCTCCCCCAAGGATCGCCAAGATTACCGGTCCAGCGCCACACGCATCTAGCGGATTCCCGCGATCTTAACCAGGTCGTCGGTCCACCTTGCCGGGGGCCTACCCACGCTGCGTCTTCCAGCACTCGGTCGCCACTCTAGAACCTTCAAGCCCCATTGGCCATCCGTTCTTCAGGCGATATGCGCTGCCCACTGCCACTTGAGTTTGGCGATTCTTCGGGCTATGTCAGTGACCCGGGTTCTTCTACGGATGAGAAGAATGAGAGAGAGCAATGTGTGGTATTAAAAAAACCGTTTTATATTAAAAAAAAAATTTGCTAATGTTACCGTCGCTATACATTTTTGAAATTGTAATTTTTATATAAAGTGGGACCACCCGTGGGACAATAAATTCGGTTGATTATGATTTTGTCTTGTTTGTTTCGTCAACTTTTACCTCAAATTCACGAATCTTAAGCAACATTGCAAAAAGGAAATGTGTTGAGTCACCGAGAACGTAATTACGTACATACATACCATCACGCCTGTCATCCCCGAAGGGTTAGGCAGAGGTGTACTTATATGTACACCCACATTTTGCTGCTATGTTTTTAGGTCCCATGTAATACGGGGCGAGCCTATTGCCATCAACCGGGCACGATTCCAAACTCCGAGCTGCTACTGAGAATGTCATAGAAAATCCCAATAACATTTTGCTCGACCTGGGAATCGAACCTCTTGCTCGGGAGTAGCACTGTACGACCACTCGACCAACGAGGCAGTACGATGTACGTAATTACGTATTTATAAATATTAAGTTGTATATATACTACAATCTCTCATATAGAAATACATATAATTTAGGTACAGAAACTAATCTACAAATACTTATAAAATTGTAATGACTGCTCTAGGAAGTAACTTCTAAATTATATGTTCTTGTATCTAGTAACACTTAAAATATTTTAGGGTTATGATAAAATAGATTAAAATTGGTCTTTAATAATTGTTTAATTTGAGCTACAAAATAGATAATGTTATTTTGTATTCACTTCTCATACTTACATACGAATGAAAAAAGACTTTAGCTTAGGAATTCGCGACGTTTGGGTCCTATACAGCATCCATGGTCACGGGCATTTGATGTGATAAGAGTTGACGGTTGGATGACGGCCAGTTAGCAGCTTGATCGGACACACTTTTCAGGAGCAGTAAGAACAGTTGAGCGGCCATTACGTGGTCGATAAGCCAAAGTTTATTCATGCCACTGCAACGTAGTTCCGATGGTCTTGTAAATAATAAATAATAATAATAAATGTCCTGAGACATTTTACACAGCACCATCTAGTCCCAAACTAAGCAGAGCTTGTACTATGGGTACTAGACATTGGATATAATACTAATATACTTTTTTTTGTGAATACATACTTATAATACATAAGAAACACGACGAACGCAAACACTTATATTCAACACATAAATATTTGTGTTCCGTGGGAATCGAACCCACGACCTCGAGGTAGAGGTAGAGGTACCTTACTAACCTTCTCCTTCTTGCTCTCTAAAATACCCTCAATTCTCGGGGAGGGAAAAATTATAAATACAATAACACCATTTCAGTAACATAAACCGATTACAATATCTCGATGGCAGTATACAAAAATAAGTAGAGCAGTCAAAAACATTGACATCATATTTATATATAAAAAAAATTAAGCTTATTGTTAACAATGAATGAATGTTTAAAAATAGAATTTAAAAATGTTCACTGTGTTTTAAGTGAAGGGCATTTTTTTATGCGTATATTTCTGTAAGGCTATGGTGATAGGTGATAGGGGATGAAAGCAGCGGGTATGTCGGGCAAGTGCTAGCCCGACATACCCGCTGCCTCCCCAAACGGATCCATAAGGATTTCTAATGGTATCGGCGCCATACCATCACGGCTGTCATCGCCGAAGGGTTAGGCAGAGACGTAACTCCACTGCTTCGTTGGTCTAGTGGTTGTAAGTACGACTGTTAAGCAAGAGGTCTTCGGTTCGATTCCCAGGTCGAGCAAAGTGTTTTTATACGTTCCTATGAAATTCTCAGTAGCAGCTTGGAGTTTATTCGGGCCAAGTTGATGGCAATAGGCTCGCCCCTAAATGTGAGTATTATTAGTATTTATCGGCGCCATAAACAAAAAACCTCAAAACATATTACAATTATTGTTCGAGTTATAATTTAAAAGTATTTTTTCAAGACGTAGTACCTATATACTACGGAAATAAAACTAATTTATCATTGATTCCTTTTTTGATAAGTGTTATTTTTGGCGTATCGATAATATACAGAGTTTGGTTATCATAAGTGTCATGGCAGGAAACTGTAAAATGCAAATCATTGTGATTCATCATAATGGTGTAATTTCAAGGTTTACGCAGGATTACAAGAAACAATAATATAAGTAATTTATTATTAAAGAAAAAGCTTTGTACCTCACATGCTAACTTCTTGTATATTGTGGCTTCTACAAACACGAGATTTTCGTGGCTCATATCATTCATCATCAACCCAACTGGTGGGCACGGGTCTTCTCTCACTTGAGAGATATAAGGCTTTAGTCCACTGTAGATGTGTGCTTGGAACTTAGTACAACAAACAATACACAAATGAATCGATTCAATCATTTATTCCGAATTTAATCATTGATCTTTTCCATTGTCCTACTCCCGCGTTACCACAGACAACAATTCTGCCGTCGTAATTAAAAAGGGCATAACTAACATTCAGTAAATATTGAGAAAATAGAGTTTGAATATTTTTTTAGTTTTTATTGAAAAAAACACCCATAAACTATGTTTTCCGAAATTTTGCGAATGGCAATACTTGCATTTATATAGTACATATAAGACCATAGTATATTTTTTATTTTATTTTAATGCATAAAATAGATAATTAGCTTATTTTATTTCATCTTAACATAAAAATTAAGTTATACATTATAATATTACGTTTAAAAGGCACAAACAACAAATTGTGCCTTTTTAATGTAAAATTTTGAGGATTTTTTTATAATGTTACCTAGAAAAGGCACATATATTCAATTGTGCCTTTTCACTGTATTATTATTCGTATAGATTTATACAGTAAAATATTAGAAACTTGCTGTGCCTCGCGGTTTTACCTGCTTAGTTCCCGTTCCCGCGGAAATTTCGGAATAAAAACTAGCCTATGAACTTGCTCAAGCTTTACACTACACAGATAGTCTAGAGCCTGAGGTTCATTAAAAATTCATTAGAATCTGGTCAGTCAATATTAAGTAGGGAAGTAGAGGTAACTTCTTAATAAATAAAATAAAGTAATTACAAGAAAATCAGACGTTTATTTCAAAAAGTTAACAAAATAAATATCATATTATTAAAGTAGGAACCTTCAATCATAATTAGAAACTATAATAATTAACTAAGTTATTAACATTTTAATCAAAATCTCGAATTAAAATTGAGCTACAAAATTGCCCACCCCGACTATAATTTTTATTACTAGAAATGCGTCTTAGCACAAAATTATTTTCCATAAAAAATCAAGTAAGACAACCAAATCAAGTAAGAAATATATTTAATTAATATTATTAATTAAATAATATAATTAATAATTTAATAAATAAGAAATATAATTATTAATAATATTTATCAAAATAAAGAAAATGAACCTAGTTTTCAGAAACATTAATAATTATTATAACACATGTAGTACAGCAACAATCCATCTTCACACAACCGGGCCAACTTTTAACATTTACAAGGGGGTCAAACAGGAAGATCCTCTGTCTCCAAAACTTTTCACTAGCACCCCTTAGGAGGTCTTCCGCAAGCTGGCTGACAGATGGGCAAACAAAGGAATCGATATCGGAGGGCGAAGACTGACGAACCTGCGCTTTGCTGATGACATTGTGCTGTTCTCAACATCATCAGCAGAACTCGGCACAATGCTCGCGGATCTTAAACTCGCCAGCCTTGGGGTTGGCCTAGAGATGAACATGTCAAAGACCAAAGTTATGTCTGATAGCACCAAGAGACCAATTAAAGTCGATGGCGTGGAAATAGCGCATGCCCAAGAATACTTATACCTGGGCCAAATAGTCTCTTTTCAGGCAAGACAAGACAAGGAAGTTGAAAGACGAGTTGAAAATGCCTGGAGGAGCTATTGGTCCTTAAAAACCTTCATGAAAGGGTGCCTACCTATGAAACATAAAAGGAAATTAATGGACATGTGCATCCTCCCCATTCTTACTTACGGTGCCCAAACTTGGTCTTCGACAGAAAGTCAAAAGGTCAAACTCAAGGTTTGCCAAACAGCAATGGAGCGTAGTATTCTGGGAGTTAAATTGACCGACCGGATCCGAAACAGTATACTGCACTCCAAAACTAAGATCGCCGACGTCGCCCAGAAAGCTGCCTAACTTAAGTGGGACTGGGCAGGCCATATTAGCCGCATGCCAGACCAGAACTGGGTTTAATAACAACTAAGTGGCATCCCACTTCCAGGCGACGACGAGGACGCCCAAGTCGTCGGTGGCGGGACAATTTGGATAAATTTCAACCAGACTGGTCCACAGTCGCGTGCAACCAACTGGCATGGAAGAAGAGGGAGGAGGCCTTTGCTCAATTTTGGGACAGTTCGGGCTAAAATAATAAAATAACAAATAGTCTATCAACTACTATGTAGTTTTATCACAATCATAAACTAGAATCAACTTCTTATTACTAGTAATGGCACTATGTATCAAATTTCTTTGAAAAAAGTATCTTCTAAAATATTTTCACAAAATAAAAAAAACTATCTCTGGTAAAACAAAAATACTAAATTTTAAATGATGCGTGGACTCGTCGTGACACGTTAGGCACAACTGGCGTAATCTCTCGCGTATCTCGCTCACCGCACTTCATCCCTCTTTAGAAATGTTAAATCGTAAAGGCATAACCGCCAGTGTGCCTATTTTTATGTATAAAATTTAAAGCGTAGGGTAAATAGAAAAGACACAACTGCCAGTTGTGACTTTGCTTCTAGATTTCTTGCTAAGGTGTCGGTATACAAAAAAATGCACAATTGCCACATAAGCCCTTCATATTTGGCATGCGCCAATTATGCCTTTTCTATTAAATATTTTAAAAACATAAATGTGAAGTAGAAGACATATATCACGTTGTGACCTTTTTCTATACAAAATCTTAATAAATGGTGCAGTTGTGCCCTTTAAGCTTAAGCTATCTTTGTTTGTTTTATTGCTAGAAATACACAAAAAATTGAGCAGATAGGCCTTTTTTTCCTGATTCCGAATATGTGTATAACTCAATTTCGATAAAAATGTTAGTTGTGCCCTTTTTTGTTAACACGGCAGAATTATAATCATCAACATAATACAGATTATATAAACTCTACATCCACCACGCTAGCCTAATGCAGGGTGGCTGACTTCATATGCCAACGAAAGAATCTCTAAAGCATGCAGGTCTCCTCACGATGCTTTCCTTCACCGTTTGAGCTAGTGATAAATACGCACATAACTTCTAAAACTTCGACAAGTCAGTGGTGCCTTGGGATCGAACTCAGCACACTTGACTTCACACAGCTAGGTTTACTGCTCTCAGATAAATATTTTCATCCAGCTCAATAGTTATTATTGGTGCTAGGTGTACATTTTGTACATGAAGGGATGGAGTCATTGAATGATTGTTCTAGTACCTACGTATGTAATACAGGAAATAAAGCTAGTCATAATATGCTGTGTACGAATCGAAAGTACATCTGTTACTCAATCGTATGTGATCACCGGACAGCGATGCTGTGCGGAAGTGATACGAGATGCGCTGTTATCACACTGTGTGATCACGAAGGTATCAGGAACCTCTAGGTAACTAGGAAGCCCAGCATCCTCACAACATAGCCCGCACCATCTCTATCGAATTAAATCATGCAATGCTTTCAAATAGTGTCATTGTTCTGTCGGGTATACATACCACAATAATTACAATGAAATTTAAGAAACACGAATACTAGACATTGAAATAAAACCATTTTTTACAATATATTAATATTATTAAATCCTGCCCTTTCGGAGCCTTTACAGCATTCGTGGTCCCAGTCTGCACTAAACTATGAATGTTATATAGGATATGAAACGTCGGGACAATAATCAATCATTGTAATTCCAAAGTAACTTTCGAATTACTGAACATATTAATCATTAATCAAAGCAACTGAAAACACAGAACATACCACCATCACGTATGCATCCTCGAAATGTTTACTGATAAACTGTGCTAATGTTTTTAGGTCCTATTATTGCCAATTACATAGGAACCATCATAAGAGGCCAGCCCTGCTTTTATTACTAATCTGGAAGAAATCAAAACCTAATTAAGTAAATACCAATATATTTACAACATCTTGCGAACTTAAAATAAAATAACTAAAATACGGAAGACAAATATGTAGTAACGGGCAATACTGGGCATGTCTCAATGCCTAACACAATGGTACAATGCCTTATGAAACAGTGCGTACGATCTGATCGCGGCGCGGATCGAATCGTGCGCAGGGCACTTATGTAACGCGTGTTTGTTCTACACAACTGTAACAAACATATTAAGGCGACTTCAAAGAATCTATCGAAGTTTACGCGAAATATTTACGAGGTCAACAATTAATGTACATATTTCTTTCGTTCTTTAACATGGTTACAATGCTGATTAAAAACCATAACATGTTTATATTTTTGCCAATATTCAATACAGGAAAAAAATGCAAGATGGAGGTTTGAACTACACAGCTCAGGTATTCTATGAGCAGATGCGTAAGGTTTCTAAAGGTATTGAGAAGCAGCGGGGTTTGTATGCGAATGCTCAAGCAATTGCACGGGAATATAAAAAAATAAGAAGGGCAGGAACCATTTTGCCAGCTGGCTTATTCTTTCCACAAAGGATTTTCACCTGTCATGATATTATCGGCACCTTTACTTATTCCAACGCCTAATAGGACAGTACAAATGCGCCGACAAGTATTTCTTTGTCAGTTTCAATTAGTTTTCGTATGGTATCGTATAATATTGGATTCTGTAACTGCAGTCGCCGCTCTGAACCATGAATACACGTTACAATGCTGCGACTCGGAGCTGTATTGCTAAATGCCAATTGAAGAATGTGGCGACATTTAAGCCGGAGAGAAAATGGTAAAAAAAAGTAATAGCCGTACGTAGTTTTCGAAAGGACTCCATTACGAATAAACAATTCCGCGAATTAAAAATTAAGATATTCGCATTCGAGTTCCAAATGGGAATTCCGTAATTGCTTTTTGAATAATTTGGTTGCAAGTGGCCAATTCCAAAAACTCGGTAAGCCCTTTGTAAAGGGATCATAAACTGAAGTTGTAATGTATGTAAATAAGAACACTTATTGACGATGTTATATAAGCATTGTTCGCGACATCGATTTCTAAACACGAGGAAACGCACTGTGGGAAACAAAGACAATTAGCTTCCCATGTACTAATTATTACATTGATGATTCTGTCTGTAGGTTTAGGTTTTAATATTAATTATTTGGTCAGGGTAAAGAGGTTTATTTTACTGTCTCAAAAATATCATTACTTAAACTAACCTTTTTTTTAATGTTAACGTTTGTGGTGCATATTATTAAGTAAATTTTCACTTACCATCAGGTGAGATTGTGATCAAACGCTTGCCTATACCTACATAATAGAAATTGAGTTTCAGGGGTTTCCAAATAGCTGCAAAGCCGCTTATGTATATTAAGTTACGCTTTCCGTAGTGTGACTTTAAGCTTGACGGTGCGCTGAACATATTATTTTTTGTACCTTAATATAAGTGTCACTTGTAACTAGCGTAATTGTTTTTTTGAAATTAAATAAATGATTATTATTATTATTAAAATGGTTTTTTGTATCTCTATCAAAATATTAAAAGATATAACTATAATAGATTGTAATTTACGGCAGTTTTAATAAGTAACCTACATATGGTATGATATAGGCCGTAGGCGTTTAAGTTACAATGTAACAACAGTTATATTTAACCGGGTCAAACTTAATAACGGTAACTAAACTAAAAATTACTTTTGCAAACCTTCGGAGTGTTAATTTGTTCAAAGTAGTTAGTAGTTTTTATACACATACCTACTACATCAAGTATTATTTAGGGCATGATTTATAAAATATTGTGGTTCGACACAAAATCATCGGATCGGTCACGAGTGGACCACGTAAACCGACTAAGTACTATCCTTTAAAATTAATTAAGAACTATAAGTACTTATCTACGCACAATAAATTAATTAAATACAATAATAAGAATTCCTACTAAAATTAAAAATAATCAATAATAAGACACCTACAGGACGGGGGCCTGTGATATTTTTTGCGCCTGGCTACCCTTATGTTATGCCACACCTTACTCGAATTTACTTTCTATTACTCGAAAAAGGCATCTCCATCGCTGTGTCACCTATAATTATTTACAGAAAGTACGGCATCTTAATCGTAGACCCGAGCACAACCGCATGAAACAGCTTGTTTTATCAAAGAACAATAAAACGCAGGTCGTCGGCAACAGTTGATTAGGTAACATAGTTCACGTGGGACACTTGTCGCTCAGTTCCAAGCACTTGCCATTACATGTGAGGTAAGTCAGCCTATAGATGTGGGCCACTGATCAATGGGGTCATATCATAGAATATTGGTCATTAAGGTCATGTACACTGGGTTAAAAATACTACTGCACTGGTACATCATATTATTGACACACAGTTGGGCACGGGACTTCTGAATTTTTTTGCGAGGGATCAGGCTATAGTCCACCATGCTAGCTTACTGCGGGTTGGCAGACTTCACATGCTATTGAGAAAATCTCTCAAGCATGCAGGTTTCCACACGATGTTCCCTTCACAAATAACTTACGAAAAGTGGTGCCTGCCTTAGGTTTGAATTTGAGACTTTGGACATCTCAGTCCACTGGTCTCAACACTAGGCTACCACAGCCTCACTGGTACTTCAGGGTAGGGATATTCCTCTTCTGAGCACGTTTGGTATACAAATGGGTGGGCTCAGTCAGACTGCCTCAGAGTTATATTCTTGCACTGAAGAAATGTTATAAGTTTATAACTCTTTCGAATTAGGTGTACACTAACATTATCTGTAGGCAATATAAATATTATGTTCCTACTACTAACAACACTGTACCCGTTAATTCCACTAATTGTACTAAATTATTCTCAGTAACCATTGCGGTAATGACCCTTCTTAGTTTTGGACCTTATATTTATTCATGTAAGGTTCTAAATTGTTCTATAGCTAAGTACAGGGCGTACATAAAAATATTTCGAGTTTCTTGCCGGTTCATCTCGATAGACCTATTTTTGGGAACCGTGCATTTATTTTGACATTTTAAAAGCACCTGTTATACTGGTCTACTTGAAATAAATGTTTTGAATTTGAATTACAGCATTCAGCCTTAATTAAATTAAAAATTCATTTTTCTGTATCGCTATTTCAAAAGGAGTGCACATTATCATGCGATAATGTGCGCTTGGTGTCTCGGTAGGAAGTTACGAACCTTATTGTACAAAATCTTTATCCATTTTTACAGAAGAACTAGTCCCAAGTAGACATATATTGGGTTTTTTACAGCCCACTAGTATTTTCTCTTCTACCGTGTTTTACTTCCACAAAAGTCTATTAAATAAAAGCACAGAAGAATTCCTTTTTAATAAAGTTGACTGTATATCTCTATGAAAACAGGGCTCGTAACTTAAGTATCCATTCATACCTACATACATTTATTATTATACGGTATTGCAACACATTTACTTGCGCGTGGGCAGGTACCTACGCTTTACAGGTGTTTCGCGACAGCCTGAGATAGCTTTCATTTTTTTATTTAAATGTCCGTGAGAGCTAAGGAAAGAAATGACAACCTTCCGTACACCTTACGTAAATGGTATGTGTCTCGTAAAATTTCAATAGCAAAAGGTACAGACTCCTTGTAAGAATTTTTTGTTAATTTTTAGTAGTATATTATTGGGCATTCTACCCCACCTGCCGTTCCGGCTTCGCCTCCACTTCGGTGGGATAGAATGCCCAATAATATACGATCGAATCTCGTCCGCTTCGACATTACGTACCTGTTTATATAAATAAACACAATTCGTCATTCCAAGTAATTTGACTAAACCAAAGCCTAACAGAAATGTTATAGCAACAAAATACAAATAATTGCATACTAGGCGCAGGCAATAGCTATCATTAGTACAATGATGTATAAAGTAAAATTAAATTAATACTATCATAAATTTTAAGAAATAACCATATCCATCAATTTGACTCATTGTTAGTATAACTACCCATAGCATCGGACGTGTTATTATGAAGTTCATTAAACAACCTCATTCACTTCATCTTGATTCCATTTGCGTGGAATCACAAAACAGCAAACGACGACACGGTGAACTACTACCAAACACTATAAGGTGTATTATATGTGGTCCATCTAACTGTGGAAAAACAAATCTTGTAATTGGTTTGCTGTTGCATAAGAATGGTTTAAAGTTTCGTAATGTATATGTTTACTCAAAAACTCTAAACCAACCGAAGTATGTGTTTGTTGAAAAAGTGTTAGCTAACGTTCCAGATGTATCGTTTGCAAAATTTAAGGATAATGAGGAAGTAATAAGTCCACAGGAAGCTAGATGTGATTCAGTTATTATATTTGATGATGTAGCATGTGAAAACCAAAATAATATAAGAAATTATTTTGCAATGGGTCGACATAAAAATATAGATTGTTTTTATTTAAATCAAACATATAGCAAAGTACCCAAACAGCTTATTAGAGATAATGCAAATCTCATTATTCTTTTTAAGCAAGATGATATTAATATACGTCATGTTTATGATGAACACGTAAACACAGACATGAAATGGAATGAATTTCGTGAGTTATGTAGTAAAATATGGACTGAACCTTATAATTATCTAGTTATAAATAAAGATTGTCGTAAGAATGAAGGTGGCTATCGCAAAAACTTTGATAGTTTTGTAGTTTTTGATTGATCTAACGTTTATATAAATATAAAATTATATAAAAAATTGTTTATTCCTAATTTAACTGTGAAGGAAGACAGTAGATCATTTATTCAATTATTATATAATGGAAACATCTTTAAAAAGACAAATTATTACTGCTGCTGAAGCAGTTAAGAAAAAGGTCCGAAAAATGCGAAATATTGAAGATGATAATGAAAAAGCATTACAAACTGTTTTTAAACCGTTAATCAGCCCACTTAATCAAATAGCACAAACCAACAAAAATACATCCATCGAAAATTTAAATCATATTAATTTGAAAAATAATGATTACGCAGACCATCATGATAGCAATTTATCTAATGATGAATATGTTAAATTTGAAAGTGATTTGGAAAAAAATACCAGTATACCTGAAGTGGGTACTGATGATCAAGATCATGGTTATATTCAAAATTCTGAAGATTCAGATGATAATTCACAAAACAGTATCGACTCGTTCAAATCTGTTGGTGTCGGCGACAATGTTTCATCATGGTCTCTATCATCTGAAATGATAGATGATGTTCCTTTCGGAGTCAGAAATGAAAAAGGGAAGTTAATGCTCGGATGTACTAAAATAAATATTGGTAATAAAACTATCACAATAGGCACACACACATATTCATCCACGCCAGGGCTAAAGGAACTTTTATTAAAGAAAGATCCAGATTTAAATTTGGTTACCGAAAATGATAGACAAAATTATAAATTAATGTTGATTCATACAAATGCTCATAGACGTGACTATGATGCAAAAAAACCAATAAAAAGCAACAAAGGCAAAAAATATATGGACGTTATAAAACCTCTATTTAAATTGCCAAACGACAGCAGCGATCAATTAAAATTTCAAAAAGGGAAAGGACTGAAAATGCTGAAAAAATGGAATAAAAATGTAGACTACATTTATTGGGATGATCCTAATGAATTAGTTGAAAGATTAAAACTACTCATGGCTTCTCGAGGAGCTGGAAATACAGGGTTAGATAATGAAATAATATCTATTATAGAGGAACTACGCGAAGGAAAATTTATAAATTAATAAATATCTTGGTAAATAATTATGGTTTTCATTGTCATTTAAGCATTCTCTCTGTACACACATAATGAATATAGATAAATTTGGTCATCATATTCACAAAAGGATGCGATTGTCAGATATTTTTGATATCGCAGACAAAACAATATTAAAAACTGCAAATGGCGAGTTTAATTTGCAAATGAGTAGACTACGAGGCGTTATTAATCCTGTTAAAGCAGACGATGCTGCTAATAAGGAATATGTAGATGAGAAAATTGATGACTTGTGCGCTAAAAAAGATGTCCAAATATTAATAGACAAAATAAAAATAGAGATTACAAAAGAAATTCAAGCCTCATTAGACCATTTAAAAACAAGTATGACATCTTATATTGATCATAAAATAACGAACAGTGGTACGAGGAAGACTAACAATCCGTCTCAAAATGATAAAGCAACAGGTCGTGAATGAATTACATAAAACAGCTAGAAAAAACTTTGCACGTCGTTGTGTTATTTTAAAAGGAATCGATGACTTATGGCAAGCTGATCTTATTGATTTAAGAAAAATTAAAAATTACAATAAAGGTTTCAGTTACATCTTAGTTATAATTGACTGTTTTTCTAAATATGTTTGGACTGTACCCTTGAAGTCAAAATCAAAATTAGAAGTAACTAATGCATTTGAAAATGTTTTAAGTACATGTGATCGTTCCCCTAACCATTTACAAACCGACTTAGGAACTGAATTTTATAATGATACATTTTCAAGATTAATGAAACGTTTTAATATTAATCATTATTCATCGTTTTCAATTAAGAAAGCTTCGATTGCAGAAAGAGTAATTAAAACTTTAAAAAACAAACTCTACAAAACATTCAGTTTAAATGGAACCTATAGATGGATAGAAAAACCTTTAGAAAGTATAGTCTTTAATTACAACAATACAAAACACCGTACTATTGACTGTAAACCGGTTGACGTTAATATTGAAAATGAAATTCTAATAAGGAAAAATATTTTAAAATCACACAAGAAAACACAACCTAAAAAACACAAACTAGAAATCGGAGATCGTGTTCGCATAAGTAAATATAAAAATTGTTTTCATAAAGGCTATACTCCTAATTGGTCAACAGAAATCTTTAAAATCATAAAAATAAATGAAACTATGCCTACAACGTATAATATTCAAGATCTTCGAAATCAGCCAATTTTAGGTACTTTTTATGAACAAGAACTTCAAAAAACGAATCATCCCGACATTTACCTAATTGAAAAAGTTTTAAGAAAAAAAGGCAGTAAGCTGTTTGTTAAATGGCTAGGTTTGAGTGATAGTGAAAATAGTTGGATTGATAAGAGAACCGTGCTAAAATAATAAATGGTATTTAATCATCTATTATTATTTTTTCTCACATTATAATACAAACCATGCAAGGAGGTGGACTTATTAATAATTTAATAAATAATTTACCATTTGAGCTTCATTTGCCAGGCTACAATTACTGTGGACCAGGCACTAAATTACAAAAACGTTTAGCACGAGGAGACAAAGGAATAAATCAATTAGACGAAGCCTGTAAAGTTCACGATATAGCCTATACAAATTATTCAGACTTGTATAACAGACATCAAGCTGATTTACAGTTATTGAATATGGCAAATAAACGATTAAAAGCAGCAGATGCAGGGAAAAGAGAAAAAATTGCTTCTTGGTTGGTAAGCAAAGCAATGAAAGCAAAACTTAAAACTGGATCTGGATTAAAAACTTTTGGATCTTTAGTAACAAAAATTCGATCACAGATCAAAAAGTTAAAACCGAAAAACAAAGAAGACGTAATAAAGTATGCTTACTTAGCGGCAAAAAAGTTGTATTCAAAAAATTGTCGGATTCCTGTACCTAGAATTATACCGTTACCAAAAACAGGAGGTGTTTTACCGCTGATTCCAATTTTCGCTGGATTGTCTGCATTAGGTACATTAGCTGGCGGGGCAGCTGGTATCGCAAAAACAGTAAACGATTACAAAAGTGCTCAAAATAATTTACAAGAATCTCAACGTCATAATAAAATGATGGAATCGATTGCGTTGGGTAGAGGCTTGTACGTCAAACCATACAAGAAAGGAAACGGATTGTTTGTAAAATGTTCAAAAAACTAATCAAGAGGTTACCTAATCGTGCTCTTACTAATATAGATATCCAGAATCATGCATATAACGTACCTTATTTCAGAGGTGTGTTCATGAAAGATCAATTACCAAACAAACCCAAACCTATTGAGAGCGGAGTTGTTAATTTGGATAATTCTAACAATGAAGGAACACATTGGGTAGCCTATGTAAAAGTGTATAAATATTGTGAATATTTTGATAGCTATGGCAATCTAAAACCCCCATTAGAGTTACTAAATTACTTTAAAAATTGTAATGTTTTTTATAACTATACGAGATATCAAAATTTTAACTCTGTAAATTGTGGACATTTATGTTTAACGTTTTTGTATGACTTCTGGGATAAATATATAAATTGAATAAAACATTTTTTAGTTTCATTTACATAATGTCACTCTCGCTGTCAATAACTGGTAACTCATCAGTGCTATCTACTTATTATTCTCCTACTCTACAACTTGAAGGAGAGTATGAATGTGCATTATTATATTTATCTACATTTAATTCTATACCAAATATTGATAATAAAAATAACAAATTTTATTACGATCATAACGTTATTGAAATTCCTGAAGGAGCATATGAACTGCAAGATATCAACGATTATTTAAAATCAAAAATACAAGACGCAGGAATCAAATTAGAGTGCAATAATAATACGTTAAAAACAAACATATTTTGCACAAAAGCTATTGATTTTACTAAAGAAGATTCTATTGGTAGATTGTTGGGTTTTGAAAAAAAAATAGTTGAAGCAAATAAATTACACGTATCACAGTCTCCAGTGAACATTCTATCTACGACTGTGGTGAGGGTAGAATGTGACATAGTGAGCGGATCATATGTTAATGGTCTACCAAGTCATATCATTCACGAGTTTGCTCCGAATGTACCACCTGGTTATAGAATTATCGAAGTACCTAAAAACGTAATTTACTTTCCCGTAAACCAAAATATAATTAACAGTGTGAATATAAGACTGTTAGATATTAATAATAATTTACTAAATTTACGTGGGGAGGAAGTGCAGCTATATTTACATCTTAAAAAAAAATGATTGATTATAATAAAACTAATAAATATCAGAGTACCTCTACTAAAATAAACAGTGCGTCTTGGGCTATCCGCAAGACAACATCAAACTGTAAGAATAAACTGAAACTTACTAAAGAAAATCATAAATTCCTCAAATCAATTGGTCTTCTAAAATGAGTTTATTAGATGTATTATCTTCTCCTGCTAGTGATAATAGCATTATTGGTATTGAATATCATTCATACAAACCATACATAACAAGTTTCAACAGAAACGATGAGATTCGCATACCTATTAATCAGAAAGATCTGTATGTTCTACCATCAGCCAGTACATTATATTTAGAAGGTATAGTAAATGTTACTAAAACTGCCACTAAAGAAAAAACTAGTGTTAAATTTACAAACAATCCTTTGATGTACCTTTTTCAAGATATTCGATATGAACTGAACGGTGTTGAGATTGATAAAATAAAAAATGCAGGCGTTACAACTACTATGAAATCATTGCTATCCATGAATGAAAGCGAGTCAAAATCATGTCGTTCTTGGGGTTGGGATATACATGGTTTTAAAAGTAGTAATGGTTCATTTTCTGCATCTATACCGCTTAGCAACATTCTTGGATTCGGTGAAGATTACAAAAAAATTATAATTAATTGCAAGCATGAACTGATATTGTTGAGATCGAATACAAACTTGAACGCTGTGAAACTCGATGCTGGAGAAGTCATAAACGATATTGAAATTAACAAAATCATATGGCGTGTACCACATGTTAAGGTATCTGATAAAGAGAAGATAAACTTATTGAAGATTTTGGAAAAGGATAAAACACTGCAATTAGTTTTTAGAAATTGGGATTTATATGAATACCCGCTATTGCCTAGAACTACAAAACATACTTGGTCTATTAAAACTTCATCTCAGATTGAAAAACCGAGATATGTAATTATAGGTCTACAAACAAATAAAAAAAATAATTCTGCTGCTGATATGTCTAGATTTGATCACTGTACTTTACGAGATGTCAAAGTATACCTCAATTCAACTTACTATCCCTATGAGAATCTAAACGTGGATTTCATTGATGATAAATTTGCATTGTTATACGAGCAGTATGCACGTTTCCAACAATCGTATTACGATCGCCGATCTGAACCATTGTTGAACACAAGGGACTTTAAGGAGATCGCCCCTCTGTTTGTTATCGACTGTTCTAGACAAATTGACAACCTCATATCAGGACCAGTAGTCGATGTGCGTGTAGAGTTAGAAAGTAATGATGAAATACCTGATCTAACTTCTGCCTACTGTCTTATATTGAACGATTGTATCATTGAGTACAAACCACTGAGTAATATTGTAAGAAAAATATCTTAGTTATTTTATTTTAACGCAAATCTACTACTATCAATCTACGATGTGCAAAGTTCATAGATTCTCAAATTGCATGACATATAAATAAATTCTGTCTTAATTTTGTACTGTTTAGTGTAGAAATATTTTATTAAAGTGTTGGTATAATGTAGGTATGTAACTAGTGTACCTAAAAGATAGATTAAATAAATGAATTTAATTCAAGGAAATTTATTTTATTTCATAACCCTACCCTACACTTGATAAATTTTCAATGTGGAATATAGTGAATAAATAAATAAAGACACATTTATAAGGTCAAATCATTTATTTAATTTAATATAAAAATAAACAGTTAAATAATTACAAAACTAACAAAAATCATAACCTATTAAAGACTTAGCAATTTTTTTAACTAATGCCTCCGTTTCGTTCATTACATCATCAACCGCATCTTGCACTACATATTGCGCATTTAATATAACATTTTCACTGTCACTATCACTATCACTCGTTTGAGGGTTATTGCACAGATCGATAACCGAAATCTTTATGAGTTTTAGACCTCTCTTCTGAATCCTATTCATAACAAACGATTTTGTTGGTTTCACAATATTACGTGTTTGTTTATCTCGTCGATGCCTTGATTTCTTTTCTTTTTGGATATGCGTGGTCTCTGGAACTTCAGTGAAGACCTCAGAAAACTGACCACAATGTCCTTGTCCATACTGACTGAACACAATTTCCGAATCCGATATCTAAAACAAAACATAAAAATATTAATAAGTATTCTGTCAAAAGTATTGTTTTGATATTAAAAATAACTAGGTATTTATAAAAACACTTACCGATGACATTGTGTGTTGTACAACAAGTTTAAACAGGTTACAACAGGTACAAAAATTAAAATAAAATATGTAATTATTTAAGAATTAATTTATTAGATGTCTTCACTACGACAACTATTTTATGAATGAAACATTATGGCACAATTATTTTTGGATATAATAATTTGTTGTTTTATAAATATGTACTTTCAATTCAGAACACATAAGTCACGATTTAGAATGTTCCATTGAAAACTGCAAGCTTGCTTTACCTACATTTTATATATTTACAGTGCAATGAACTGGCACATGTTCGCTCAGTATTTCACTTGATCATGAATATCATTGAAAAATAATTCGGGCAAATTTACTGCTTCGCTGTTAGACGCAATAATACGGTAACTAACAATACGCCCTTTAAACGCAGAGTTAAGGATTTGAACGTTATCATTAATTGTTACAGCATTATTATTTTTATGTTTATTAGTTCGTAAATGACCAGTCCACGAACGTCTATCTATATGTATATTGCAAACCGAACAATGAGGCATTTTCAGTATATCAAAATAACGGATTAAAGTTGCACACAACAATATAAATATACCTTAAATATTAAGCGAAGTAGAAGATTATTTCCAGCACAGCTTCTCTCAGTACGTTTTGTTCAGTCTAGGTTAAACAAAAAAATATTAATCAAATCTTCACGTAGGTCATCTTAGTGCCGTAGTAAGTAGTTAGTCTTTATATATCCTGAAAATAATACAAAGGCATTAGAAAATATGCATAAATAACAAATAAAATACTAGGCTTAAGTAGATATTGATAATAATTATATGTACCTTCAAGTTTATGCACAATATTGATCAGCTATTATAAAATTTATATCTCCAAAATGTCGTGCTCCGCAGAAGCAGTTTATCAATAAATCTCATTACCCCAAGATGTTGTAAGGCATCAAATAACTCTGAAAATACAAACATTAAATTTAAAATTTATATATTAAAAATTTCTTGACGATAAAGAATAATAATAAAATAAAAAATAATTAATTAACATAACTAAGGTTTATTTTATTATGGTATGGACATACTCTGGTTATCACTACAAGCTATTTGTAAGTAAATAGGAATAAAAAATTAAATAATATAGTTTAATAATTACCTTACTATTTTCAAAGAACAATATCGAGATGTCGTATATTTATTTACTCATGTATTCTGTTCTACAGAATGCTACTTATACAGAATAATGCGATATATAAAATAACTATCTTCGATTTTTACTAATTTAATAGTATATGATTAAGTTTTACGAACACATTTACTTGAATTATGTGTTATTCATTATAACAAATAATACGTAATTCAAGTAAAGGTGTTCGATTACTAATCAAATAAATTAAATATTATATTTCAATTAATATCGTCATCGCTTACACGTGTCTTCCGTTCCAAATTCATATCATCATTTTTTATAGCACAGTCAGTAAATCAGTAGGGATGTACACCTACAATACTTAGCTGTTATGTTAACTCTGAGTAGCTACTGAGAATTTTATACAAAAACTCAATAACACTAAACCACAAAGGAATCAAACCATTGCAGTTGCACTTAACCACTTATGAGACAGTTTTATTAAATATATTTTTCTGCCATATCACATAAAAACACAGATTATTTATTTGACTTATCAAACATAACTATACTGTAATTAGATTTGTGGTTAAAGTAGGAAAGTTAAATAATTGTGTATAGGTGTGCCTGTGCATGTGTACAAATTAAGTACTTACTTATATTATACTTTTATTATTAATGAATCAACTTAATGTAAGTGTGTCAGCCCTAAGTAATTTAGCTACATCGACATTATAAAAATGCAACATTTTATTTTTAGACAAGCAATTTACCAGAAAGTCCTATGTGCATCATTACTTCTATGCTTTTGTGATAAAATTCTTAGTTAATTAATTTTGAACGATTAGTATAAAGGCTATACTTTTCATAAACATTTAACAAATTCGAGTTCGCGTCTACAAGAGTTGGTTCATCATCAAGACCAGTATACAGTGATAGTAGTGTTAGTAGTAATACAGACTAGAGTCTACAGTCTGCAGTTCAGAGCGGTTTCCACAACGCCATAGCCCAGAGAAGCGATTCAAATAGCTTAATAAAATGTAAGTATGAACATTAACTTAATTATTCTGCTTTCAGGTTATTTACTGACTTATAAAATATTCTTTAATTTTACTTTAATTCTACTTTAAACCTCCCAATAAATTGAGTACTTACGCTACTTTCTTTAGATTGTTTATACATACTTAAATTCCTTATTTCTTTATTTTAAAATTATTAGATTTCATTACTTTCTGCAACTAATATGTCCATTATGATCACGAACTTATCTCACTGTCAATAAAATTTAATCTGTTTAATTTAACCGTTAATCTTACATAATTGTTTTTTTAGGTCCGAGTCTGAAAGTGAAGTTTACCAAGAGTCGTCGAAGGTGCATGAAGATAAATCTAATCGCAGTCAATCAGTAACTGGAAAGCGCAAAGCATTGAAAAAATCACCTACCACTACAAGGTACTTATTTAATCTTCATAAATTTACTCAAGTGAATATAACCTACGACATACGAGCTATACTTATAAATAATAATATTTTTTTTTAATCATGCGTTCACGTTAACAGCTATAATGATTTCAATGTCCAGTGTTTCAAGGAATGCGATATCGCTCTATCTTGGTTTCATTCAACATTCACAGTGTATACATATAAAGTTATATTACAATCTTTTATACATTACGTACATGTAGCTGGTTTGGCTGCCTATGTAATAAATATATTAAGAAGTTCTTAAACTGAATACATATAATTTTGTTTATTTATGTGATGGTTATTTATTAAAGAAACAGGAAAACATGTAGGTTGAAGTATTGTTTTATATGGTTGTGTGATGGTACGATGTTTATTCTTTTGTTCTAGCAAAAAATCTAAGACTCTGGACATCTTCGGTCTAAGTCGTGAGCGCGGCGAATCCACAACAGGTTATCCTGTTCTGTCTTCGTTCTTCGTGAATCGAGTTGCTAATGGTAACGAACGGCGATCAAATGCTACATCTGGCAACTACTATGTTGATTTTAAAATATACAGGACGAGTGATGCGCGAGATACCGAGTCCATGGAGCTGTGGAAAAAGGCACTAGTACGAGTCAAGTTCCAAACGAATGAGGATTCTGTTCAGTGGCGCAAACTTCAAGACTTCATGCGGTCAGCTGATACGTTGTTTGACGAACAACCTATATTTACTACTTAATATTATACATTACAGTTTATTTAAGTATAATGTTATTTAACTTCAAAATATAATGATGATTTCATGATAACATTATGTTGTTTTATTTCATAGCTATTACGACGACCAGATTTGGCGCGAAGGTTTGTGTATCAGATTTTCGTGTCAAAGGTTGCGGGTTCGATTCCCGCTAGAGCGATGAATTTCGTCTCTAGTCTGGTTACAACTTTGATAGTTGGTACTGTTGTTCGTTCGCGTTAAATGTTAACGCAAACTCGATCGTAGTATCTAAATTTACATCACAACGTAACACATCACAAATTAAAACACATCACAATTTTTTTTATCACAATTCCAAACTCCGAGCTGATTGATACTGAGTAATTCACAGAAAAACTCAATAACACTTTCCTCGACCTAGGAATCGAACCCAGGACCTCTAGCGTTGCAGTCGCGCTTAGGACCGTTGGACTAACGAGGCAGTTATATTGTGTTTATCAATATGTTATTATAAGTTTTCAACGGTCTATATCACGTTGCGATGAACGATTCGCGCTTATTCGTCGGTAATCTTTTTATTGTGTAATTGTACGCCGTTAGGCATTCCGTCTCGTTTGAACAAGTAAATAATGAATTATCATTGTGATTCAACGAAGTGATGTGACGTACAGACAGTGACAGTGAACGAAATAAACAGGTACGTAATGTCGAAGCGGACGAGATTCGATCGTATAACACCTGCCGTTCCGGCTTCGCCTCCACTTCGGTGGGATAGAATGCCCAATAATATACTACTATTTTTAAATACACGTACTTACTAAAATATGTATGCTGACAAATAAAAAAAAAAAAAAAAAATTGTCACAAAAATAAAAACAAATTTACAAATGTTACAAATTATGCGTCGTTTTTTAAAGTAATACTTACTGGGACTGGATCCCAAACTAAGCTATTGCCTGTATTTTGGGAGACAGTGTTCAGGCAAAGAATGTATGTACAACAATAGACGCAGTGAAATTGCGTAGTAGACTTTTAACAAGGTCTAGGCTAACAATATTTTCCATAATTATTTACTTATTTATGATAATATAATTATATAGGTACCTATGGTTTATACATAAAAACATAACACAGGAAATAAAACAACTTGGCCAGCAGATATTAATTTTTTCTTTAATGAAGCTTCTTCTTCCTTCTTCGTGTCGATGGAACATGATTGACGTCAAATTTAATACCCATATTTTACTTAATAAATATATGTATATGGCAATTAAATCTGACGGGCCCAGAATGATGCCACAATTAAAGCATTTTCATTGGTGGCGTAGGTATTGTTGGCGTAGTTAGTGGTGGCGTCGGTATAGGTAGCGACGGTAATGGTGGTGTCGGTATTGGTGGCGTCGGTATTGGTGGCGTCGGTATAGGTAGCGACGGTAATGGTGGTGTCGGTATTGGTGGCGTCGGTAATGTTGGCGTCTTTATTGAAAGAGTCGGTATTGGTGGCGTCGGTATTGGTGGCGTCGGTATTGGTGGCGTCGGTATTGGTAGCGTCGGTAGTTTTGGCGTCGGTATTGATAGAGTCGGTATTGGTGGCGTCGGTATTGCTGGCGTTGGTATTGATGGCGTCGGTATTGGTGGCGTCGGTATTGTTGGCGTCAGTGTTTTAAACGTTGTTATTGGTGGCGTCCGGTATTGTTAGCGTCGTTAGTGGTGGCGTCGGTATTGATGGTGTCGGTAATGCATGCGTTGGTATTGGGTGCATCGGTAATGGTGGCGTCGGTATTAATGGCGTCGTTATTGGTGGCGTCGGTATTGATGGCGTCGGTATTGATGGCGTCGGTATTGGTGGCGTCGGTATTGTTGGCGTCAGTGTTATAAGCGTCGTTATTGGTGGCGTCCGGTATTGTAAGCGTCGTTAGTAGTGGCGTTGGTATTGCTGGCGTTGGTATTGGGTGCATCGGTAATGGTAGCGTCGGTATTGATGGCGTCGTTATTGGTGGCGTCGGTATTGATGGCGTCGGTATTGGTAGCGTCGGTGTTGTTAGCGTCGTTATTGGTGGAGTCGGTATTGATGGCGTCGGTATTGGAGGCGTCGGCATTGGAAGCGTCGGTTTAAGTGGCGTCGGTATTGTTATTGTCGTTAGTGGTGGCGTCGGTATTGATGGCGTCGGTATTGATGGCGTCGGTATAGGAGGCGTCGGAATTCGAGGCGCCGGAATTGGAGGCGTCGGTGTTGATGGCGTCGGTATTGGAGGCGTCGGAATTGGTGGCGTCGTTATTGATGGCATCGGTATTGTTATCGTCGGTATTGATAGAGTCGGTATTTGTGGCGTCGGTATTGTTGGCGTCGGTATTGGTGGCGCCGATATTGTTAACGTCGGTATTGATGGCGTCGGTATTGGTGACATCGGTATTGGCGGCGTCGGCATTAGTGACGTCGGTGTTGTAAGCGTCGTTATTGGTGGCGTCCGGTATTGTTAGCGACATTAGTGGTGGCGGCGGTACTACTGGCGTCGGTATTGTTGGTGTTGGTATTAGGTGCATCTGTAATGGTGGCGTCGGTATTGATGGCGTCGTTATTGTTGGCGTTAGTGTTGTAAGCGTCGTTATTGGTGGCGTCCGGTATTGTTAGCGTCATTAGTGTTGGCGGCGGTACTGATGGCGTCGGTATTGCTGGCGTTGGTATTAGGTGCATCGGTAATGGTGGCGTCGGTATTGATAGCGTCGGTATTGATGGCGTGGGTATTGGTTGCGTCGGTATTGTTGGCGTCGGTATTGATAGAGTCAGTATTTGTGGCGTCGGTATTGGTGGCGTCGGTATTGGTAGCGTCGGTAGTTTTGGCGTCGGTATTGATAGAGTCGGTATTGGTGGCGTCGGTATTGCTGGCGTTGGTATTGATGGCGTCGGTATTGGTGGCGTCGGTATTGTTGGCGTCAGTGTTTTAAACGTTGTTATTGGTGGCGTCCGGTATTGTTAGCGTCGTTAGTGGTGGCGTCGGTATTGATGGTGTCGGTAATGCATGCGTTGGTATTGGGTGCATCGGTAATGGTGGCGTCGGTATTAATGGCGTCGTTATTGGTGGCGTCGGTATTGATGGCGTCGGTATTGATGGCGTCGGTATTGGTGGCGTCGGTATTGTTGGCGTCAGTGTTATAAGCGTCGTTATTGGTGGCGTCCGGTATTGTAAGCGTCGTTAGTAGTGGCGTTGGTATTGCTGGCGTTGGTATTGGGTGCATCGGTAATGGTGGCGTCGGTATTGATGGCGTCGTTATTGGTGGCGTCGGTATTGATGGCGTCGGTATTGGTAGCGTCGGTGTTGTTAGCGTCGTTATTGGTGGAGTCGGTATTGATGGCGTCGGTATTGGAGGCGTCGGCATTGGAAGCGTCGGTATTAGTGGCGTCGGTATTGTTATTGTCGTTAGTAGTGGCGTCGGTATTGATGGCGTCGGTATAGGAGGCGTCGGAATTCGAGGCGCCGGAATTGGAGGCGTCGGTGTTGGTGGCGTCGGTATTGTTATTGTCGTTAGTGGTGGCGTCGGTATTGATGGCGTCGGTATTGGAGGCGTCGGAATTGGTGGCGTCGTTATTGATGGCATCGGTATTGTTATCGTCGGTATTGATAGAGTCGGTATTTGTGGCGTCCGTATTGTTGGCGTCGGTATTGGTGGCGCCGAAATTGTTAACGTCGGTATTGATAGCGTCGGTATTGGTGACATCGGTATTGGCGGCGTCGGCATTAGTGACGTCGGTGTTGTAAGCGTCGTTATTGGTGGCGTCCGGTATTGTTAGCGTCATTAGTGGTGGCGGCGGTACTACTGGCGTCGGTATTGCTGGTGTTGGTATTAGGTGCATCTGTAATGGTGGCGTCGGTATTGATGGCGTCGTTATTGTTGGCGTTAGTGTTGTAAGCGTCGTTATTGGTGGCGTCCGGTATTGTTAGCGTCATTAGTGTTGGCGGCGGTACTGATGGCGTCGGTATTGCTGGCGTTGGTATTAGGTGCATCGGTAATGGTGGCGTCGGTATTGATAGCGTCGGTATTGATGGCGTGGGTATTGGTTGCGTCGGTATTGTTGGCGTCGGTATTGATAGAGTCAGTATTTGTGGCGTCGGTATTGGTGGCGTCGGTATTGGTGGCGTCGGTATTGTTGGCGTCGGTATTCATGGCGTCGGTATTGGTGGCGTCGGTATTGTAAGCGTCGGTATTGTTGGCGTCGGTATTGATAGAGTCAGTATTTGTGGCGTCGGTATTGGTGGCGTCGGTATTGGTGGCGTCGGTATTGTTGGCGTCGGTATTCATGGCGTCGGTATTGGTGGCGTCGGTATTGTAAGCGTCGTTGTTGGTGGCGTCGGTATTAATGGCGTAGGTATTGGAGGCGTCGGAATTAGAAGCGTCGGTTTTGGTGGCGTCGGTATTGATAGCGTCGGTATTGGTGGCGTCGGTATTAATAGCGTCGGTATTGATGGCGTGGGTATTGGTTGCGTCGGTATTGTTGGCGTCGGTATTGATAGAGTCAGTATTTGTGGCGTCGGTATTGGTGGCGTCGGTATTGGTGGCGTCGGTATTGTTGGCGTCGGTATTCATGGCGTCGGTATTGGTGGCGTCGGTATTGTAAGCGTCGTTGTTGGTGGCGTCGGTATTAATGGCGTAGGTATTGGAGGCGTCGGAATTAGAAGCGTCGGTTTTGGTGGCGTCGGTATTGATAGCGTCGGTATTGGTGGCGTCGGTATTGATAGAGTCGGTATTGGTTGCGTCGGTATTGATGGCGTCGGTATTGGTGGCGTCGGTATTGTAAGCGTCGTTATTGGTGGCGTCGGTATTGGAGGCGTCGGAATTAGAAGCGTCGGTTTTAGTGGCGTCGGTATTGTTAGCGTCGGTATTGGTGGCGTCGGTATTGTTGGCGTCGGTATTGATGGCGTCGGTATAGGTGGTGTTGGTATTGGTGGCGTCGGTATTGGTGGCATCGGTATTGGTGGCGTCGGTATTGGCGGCGTCGGTATTGATGGTGTCGGTATTGATGGCGTCGTTAGTGGTGGCGTCGGTATTGCTGGCGTCGGTATTCATGGCGTCGTTATTGGTGGCGTCGGTGTTATTAGCGTTTTTATTGGTGGCGTCGGTTTTCTTGGTGTCGGTATCGGTAGTGTTGGTATTGGTGGCGTTGGTATTGGTGTTGTTACTGGTATTGTTATTGTCGTTAGTGGTGGCGTCGGTATTGATGGCGTCGGTATTGGAGGCGTCGGAATTGGTGGCGTCGGTATTGATAGCGTCGGTATTGGTGGCGTCGGTATTGATAGAGTCGGTATTGGTTGCGTCGGTATTGCTGGCGTCGGTATTGATGGCGTCGGTATTGGTGGCGTCGGTATTGATGGCGTCGATATTGTTAACGTCGGTATTGGTGGCGTCGGTATCGATGGCGTCGGTATTGTTATCGTTGGTATTGATGGCGTCGGTATTGGTGGCGTCGGTATTGGGTGCTTCGGTATTGGGTGCTTCGGTATTGGGTGCTTTGGTATTGGGTGCTTCGGTATTGGTGGCGTCGGTATTGGTGGCGTCGGTATTGGTGGCGTCGGTATTGATGACGTCGGTATTGGTGGCATCGGTATTGGTGGTGGACCTGGGAATCGAACCCAGGACCTCGGCTCCTAGAATACGACCACTAGAATAAAAACAAAAAAATATATAAACCAGTAATAATATTTTTTAAAGGAATTATTGATTCCCTATACAGTTCAATATACCAATACCAGATTATATCTAAATCGGTTCGACAGTCTAATCGTGAAGAGGTAACAAACAGAGATACCTATTAATAGTATGGATAAATAATACACTATTGTAACTTAAAGCTATATGGAGATAGAGACATAGTTGTCTTACATCTATGCAAATATGAATTGTTACATTAATCTTCAATACAATGGATTATGAAACGCAATTAACGTAGTATATTACGTTAAGTAATAGTTACATGAATTTCAATCTCAATTAAATATACCGCAGTTTTTAGGCCAAAAACAATAGGTACTTTTCCGCTCATTTAATTTTGGGAGCTTCAGATCAAGCAATATGACGTCATATTTATTTTTAAATTTGCTTTGCAAGGGCAGGTATCTCCTATACCCTTAGATTTCATGGTAATACGGTCTATACAAAACCGTTTTGTTTATATGTGTTAGGTCGGCGTTTGACTACAATCTAAGTGAGGATGAGGTCTAAAATGTAGCACGGTAACCAAGAAGATCACCCATTCACTCGTCACTTCACGAAAATAGAGAGAATGAACTGTAATTAAGGCATTTTAAGTTTGATTTTCATTATTTTCTATGCGAAGTTTAATAATGTGTCGTGCATGGTTTGGTTTTGTGCCTTCAAACCCTACTTAAATACCTATGGGTACTATTGAGGTATTTTGTAGACAGTTTATAATATCATTAGAAAGGTATTGAAATACGCTTTCAATTAATGTTACATTTCCTCATTCTTAATTAATATTCATGGAATACAACAACATTAACTGAGAAAAGTGAAGGTGTGCAAATTTATTGCTATCAAATGTAATTTGAATGAGAATGTAACTCCTGTTATCCTAGTACCTAATGCGATACACGTAGCAAAAATCGAATTGTTACCCATATCAGAAAGATTCGAAAGACGTCCACCGCTGGACATATACTGATATAATGACTCCAATGATTATCACAACCAACGGTCCTGCGCCACGTGCAAATAGCGGCCTACAGCGAACATTCCCAGGTCCACATTGTTGGGGCTTACCGACGCTTTGTCTTCCAGTACGCGGTTGCCACTCAAGCATCTTTGTCCCAAATAACTAACTGAACCCTGCCATGCTTTGCTGTAGCACAATGTGGTTGTTATATTGGTAAAAATATACTTGAATCGGGTTTTAGGATATCGAATAAAAAATTTAGCTCAATCAGTGTTTCGAGCTTTTTATGCTTACCTACACACCAGCCAACTTAACATTTATATGTACTAAACTACAGTAGCTGCCACCCGCGGGTTTGTCCACATGGTGTATGAATAGAGAGAGTAGCCTATGTTTGCAGGTAATAAACTATATGCCAAATTTGGCATCACAATCAAAAGGCAAAAAAAAACAATTGCTTTTGTGCCTTTTTCATATATTTTGCGTATGCAAGATGTATATCTTGAGCTGTAATAGTTACGTAGGTGTAGTGAAGGGTTGGTATCTGAGTATCCACGATAGTTAACACAACCAGGCATAAATTCCTAATGATTAACGTAGACAAATAGCATAGGAAGTAATGCTACAGTTAGCCGCCATGTCCGTCACAGCCCACCGGCGCCACTCGGCGAGACGGCGCTTGCGCACGCTGCGGTTGCATCATAGCAATACATACTATCTCTGCACTCTACACTCTTTAAAACGGCGAAGGCAATGGCTCCAGTCTACTCAGACTGGAGCCTCAGGCTGCAGATTTTTAGAGGGTGGCATTTTCTTATTAATATTAATAGCTTAGCTGGTAGCTTTTATCATGATTGCATTAAGCTTTTTTGAAAGCAGGAAAGACGACGTAATATCATTGACAAAAAAAATGTGTAGGTAGGTACCTAATTAATATGATTATGAACCAGTGTATTGAACTGCCAATGTTTGGTTGTTACAGTAATCAATGTTTGATTTTAATGGCCTACTGGCGCGCCCCAATATCGGCCTTCACCCAGGGCCCCACCCTGGGCGAAGGCCTATCATGACTAATCGTCAGAAAACTAGAATAGCTGAGTGATTTTCTCGACAGCATGTGAAGTTAGCCACTCTTGGCCAGAGATGAGAACATTGCTCAACAATGGGACAATGGCAGACAAATGGCTTGGAAAAGAAAAAAAACTTGACTTCACTAAGGATGATCTTAAGAAGAAGCTTAAAATGCGGACGGACTGTACCTAATGTTAAACTTGACTTCGTTGAATTTATCAAAGTAGGTGAATTGTTATCTGAAGCTTAAAAGCATAAGAGGTAGGTACACAACAGCCTGATCTTAGTAATTATTGTTATAGGACCTGGTTGCCAATTATAGTTAGCAAGTAAAGTGATGATGATGATGAAACAGAAGAATAAAGTATTATTTCCCCCATTGTAATATTGACGACCGACAGAAGCAATTTACCATCTTTTTTATGACCAAAAGCCAGCGTGACAAGAAATAAAAAACATAATAAATTGGCAACAATATCATGTGCCCATCCTTATGATATTATGTAAGAACCGTTACTATAATTTCACACACATAACTCCGAATGTGGGTTATACTGTGCGATATAGCACAGAACATTTTCCTCGTATTACGTTATAGTGAAAGAGCTATGCGCGGGCGCACCAGGCGGGCAGCCGGGCGGTGGCAGCGCTACGTAGACGTGTGACGTAACACGCTCCCAATTTGAGTGGTGAAGAAACACCGTTGTCTACACAGCCTTATTAATTGTTTAGTCATTTAGGCTTACATTAACCAGTCGTTGATGCCCGCGACTTCGCCCGCGTGCAATTTAACGAAAAAAAAATTACACCCCGTTAGGGGTTGAATTTTTCTTAGTGCTCCACTAAGCAACCCCTGTGCAAAATTACAAGTTTCTAACCTTTATAAGTCCTTGTTGGTATCGGCCGTATTTAACCGGTCCTTGCTGGTATCGGCCGTATTTAACCGGTCGTTGTGCAAACATAAATGAGAGGAGATCTTTGTTTAGCAATGGAGGTATTTTGTCGACTTGCATTTGTTTGTACGCGCATTTTCCCGCTGGTTTTCTCCCAACCTACCACCCTTGTGCGTAGTGATATCATAATTAAAAGATATACGGAAGTAGGATAGAAAATAAAAGAAACTACCAGGCCTAAGTATAGGATTCCAGTTAAAGATGTCCCTCATCTTTAACTGGAATCCTATACATTTTGTTCATGATGTTACACGAGGCTTATGTGATAAACTGTCTTCAAATTCTGTAGTAATAATGACCATAATATTATGAAACTTGGAGTGTCGTCACCGACGCATTAAAACTTTCAGTTACAAAGTAACAGGTATTTTCTTGGTACTAGATCATCATTTAATTATATTTTTTTCCTTTTATAGGTACAAGTTTATTGCTCAGTTAACTTAGTGCTAGTGAAGTTCTTATTAAGTAACGCAAGTCGCAACAAGTCCAAGGTTATTCGCATATGAAAGTGGGAGCGCTTCCGTCAATATTTTAATATTAAGTACGATAGTTTACAACATCATATATGTGTGTCAGTTATTACGGTGTATGTGAAAGAGATCACATAGACCATAGTCCGTCATCCGTTTAGAGGATGGCTCTAGAAAGCATGGCGTACGTCTTTCAGAACGACGCGCGACGCTGCACACTTTCAGTGGCACCAATGATTGGAGTCCAATCTATCATATTTTTCATCTTCATCAATCTATCATACGTTTCACATCAGACTGCATTATTCTCATATTAATATTAAAAACGAACATTGTAAATATAACGAATTATTTAAAAGAGTATCTATGGAGTTTTCATGCCGGTTCTTCTCCATAAGACCTACTTTTTGGAACCGTGCAACTAGTGTTGACATTTCGAAAGAACCTGTAATATTGGTCTACTTGAAATAAAAATATTTGAATTTGAATTTCACCAGACCCGAAAATACCACAATAACCAAGTTTGGCCTAGGGATTCATAAAAAAGTCTAATGTAACCCAATCAGTTGTTATCCTTTTGGACTTTGGTCTTTGTTCATACGAGAACGTTTGAGACCTAGTGTACTTTGGACTTAGCGGCTATGTCAATATTATGCGGCCTAGTGTCCTTTGGACCCGTCCGCGTCTGTATTTATGATGTAATTAATACTTAAGTCCAAGAACGCTTGCTTCATAATCCTTTCTAATATTTACAGAAATTTGACTAGAATAACAGGCAGGATTTTAGGCGAACTAAAACTTTGAGAAAAGATGTGGCGATCTTTGATTTTTGAATCAGTTAACCGAATAGATTCCTCACTATCTGTTTGAAGGCTAGACTTTTCTTTATGATATAATAATATTTGTTACAGTCTACAGGTTTTAATGTATGGGATTACATGTAGGTATTCGTAAAATACTAGGAAGATTCCACCACTTAGACTCGAATTCTCCGTACTATGACTATGCTCACACAGTCCAGTAATTATTTTGGCAGCGCCAAATAACTTCCGTAGCAACGATTACATGATGACCTAGTCGCCAGTGGGTATTTGTTGCGGTTATTAAGTAATGGCCGAAGTCCAAGGCCCCTTGCATAAGAAAGTAGGACCGTTTGCACCGAACCTGTAAACATATGATAGAGAAATATGCTCATGAACACGTTAGAGAAGGGGGGAAATCAAATAAAAACTTAAACTAGGTAGCTAATTATGTACATACTTTTTTATAAGAGGCTAGACAGAAACTATAGAACGCCAGACTATATAAATGCCTCGTTGGTCTAGTGGTCGTATAGTGCGACTGCCAAGCAAGAAGTCTTGGGTTCGATTCCGAGGTTGAGCAAAGTGTACTGTGTACTGTGGGTTTTTCTATGAAATTCTCAGTAGCTCGGAGTTCGAATCCGTGTCCGGATAATGGCAATAGGCTCGCCCCCTATTACATGGGACCTAAAATATACCGGCGAAAAGAGGGTGTCAATTAGTGCCTAACCTTTCAGGAACGACAAGCGTGATGGTATACTATGTTATCGCTTTTCCTTCCTACAATATAATATACAATACAAAGTATAATAAATCTATACATACATGTCGACTTCAGAACCTCCTTGTCCTTTTTATGGTTTAAAAAAGAATGTATATCACAGACAAAGAGGTTTTAAACCGGTACACATAATTATATATGTACTTATGGATATAGGTAAGCAGGCATCCGTGTTTAAAGATATTAATGTTAGAAAGTTTTCCAAACAAACGCACTTAGTATTCATAAACTGTATTCAGTAAGAGTACTTATGTAGACTACTTCTCTGAAATGCGTACGTGATTTTTGGATTATGTCCTTATTATGGGTTTTACAGTCCTAATGGGAAAAAAATATGGCCGGTGAAAGCGAAATTTAGGTAATAATTACCTATGCGCTACTTAACAAGCAGTAATTTAGGTACCCACATGAAAAGTCTACGCTTGACAAAAACTGGGAGTTTTAAATGATATTGTATTATATATTTTATTCCAGAAAACATACTAACTTATAATTAAACTTAATAATATTAATTTAAACATTGGAAATTTGAATCTATTTTAGTAAAAAATCGTTTTTTAAGTCATGAAGCGATGTCATTTTACTGCTGTTGGAATTCTTTCTTTCTTTTCTTTCATAACAAAACGTTGCCCCACACTAGGATTTTCTCCTATGTCGTGGGTGCGTTTACAAACACAAATTTTCACATACACAAACGCCTAGAACCGGAACAACTACCTGTAGAAGGTACAAATATTTGCTCCGTGCGGGGATCAAACCCGCAACGGGACGCACAAGCGGATCGCTCAGCCACTACGCCACCGAGTCGTCAAATTCACACACAGCTCCAGCCATAGACTAATATAATTATACTATCGGCTCCGGCTGTGACGATGTAAGACGTCAGCCGATTGTGATTAAAATCGGCTGACGTAAGATAGTGAGTTAATAACAGCGAATGGTGTAAGGACTGGAAGCAATGGAATAACATTTTATTTTATGATGAGTATCGTTTTAAGTTTAGAGTGTGTCGTCGTCGTAGAAATACTGAATGGCTGAGGTACAGGAAGTGCATTAGAGTAAATGATTCGTTGGGTAATTATGAAGAACAGACTAAATTATTGTAATCAAAAACAAGGACGCTGCATCATATTATAATGATTAAAAGAACAATTTAAAAAGAAGAAAATTTTATTATTCTATAAAACCAATATAAAAATTATAGTTTGAAAATCACACAGTTAATAGCCAGCAATAACTAAACGCAGCCGCAATATTATTATGTCAAATTTGTCATTTGTGAAAATTCGCGGGTGATTCGCTTGATAGTTGCAATTTCCACGTTTTTGTATATATTTTCCCTCCCAAATAGGTAATAATAAGTTTCATTTATTATCTAAATATGCACTAAACATTCATTATTACATAATTAGCATAAGTTTTACGAAGTTTCATATTTCTTATCTCCGTTTATTTGTTTATTTTGTAGCCAAATCGGTTGTGATTTTGTATATTACACGTACTCTCTGTTTAAATGTAATTTTCAGCGATCTAAATGGCTAGACAAGGGGCTGATGGGGAAATCCTAGCAGAAGACTATGATGTTCAGGAAGACTGTTTTAGCGGTATTAGTGTAGACCTTATAGAGGATGGACTATACTTAGGTAAGTTCTTGGTCCGTGTGGCTTTAGCCTGATCTATCATCACTTTATAGCAATGATGTTGGTGTCAGCTGCCAATCTTCCCAAGTATGGTTAAATAAGATTCCATTATGGATCTCGGAAGATTATATCTCTGCAATCCGGTTATTAGACAACATCTCAAACCTTAAAATAATTATTATATTTGCATTAATTTTTTGTAGAATTAATAATCTTCTATTATTATGTAGTAGTAACAAATCTATTGTTCTAAAAGTATATAATAAATCTGTTTCTAGGTAATTTGGCATGTGCTCAAGACTACAAAACATTAGAGAGGTTACAGATTACTCATATTGTTAGCATTAATGTGGTACCTTTACCTCAGAATATACTGGAGAGACCCAACCTCAACTTTTGTTATGTTAAATGTAAGTAATAGAATAAATTCTCATTTAGAAATGTACAGTACCTGATGACATATTTTGATGTTACATGTCCAAAATAACAGAGACCAATAAAAAATCAATTAAATTTATGATCATCAGTGGCATACGTGCAGCACGGAAGTCCCAACTTGTAGAAAATTGGCATGGCAAGTTGCCATTCTCTCGCACACCTCTCACCCCTGCTCGCTGTATGCGTGTTTTATTTTCTTCACTTAGTCACAGTATAATTTCTACTGTGACTTAGTCGACGTTTGTCCTTGGTTGACGAAGTACGTGTGTTGCTCTGTCATTCCGATGCCGCCGCAAGCACAGCAAGACTAGTTTATTATAGCTACTTTCATAGCATCAAGTATGTATTTGAAAACTCCGTATGGTATGACGTAATAACTAATTCAGTATTAAAAACTCGTAATTTTGAGACTGATTAAGACTGACTAGTGTTGATTTGCTGTTTTGAAATAAATATTATTCCGTATCCTTGAATCATTGTATTTTTCCTCCATTTACTTAAACCAAATTGTTCTAAAATACTTTAAAGGTTCCATCCTAATACATTAACATACCGGGTTGCAATCCCTAGCCGTGGCCTCTGGCGGCAGATTTATAGGGGCGGCTAATTTGGTAAAAACTATTATTCTTGTAGTAATAAGCTAAAAAAGGGAGTTGCAAATTTCTGGCCATCCCCATGCGGCGAAAACCTCTGCTACGCCACTAATGATAATGAGTCATCAACTAACATTATAATTAAAGCTATTTCCCAAAATACTGTCATGTGGTTTACCCATAATGAAATGTTTTTTTTTTATAAAATAATAATTCTCAGGTATTTTTTAGTGTCAGATCTACCCAAAGAAGACCTGATAAGTCATCTACCTAAAACCAATAAATTTATCAAGCAAGCTCAAGAAGATGGAGGAATTGTCTTTGTACACTGGTTAGTAAAATGTATGATGTTATAATTTATCATGATCACCACTGCTGGGCTAGGATCTTCTATCATTTGTGAAGTATTGTTTAATTAAGAAATGAGCTTCATTGATCTTGAAGTATGGGTATGTGCCTAATTAAATGCAATATGTGTAGGCTTGGCCCCCTTTTCTTGGACCTAATAACAATCAGAGTTCCCTAAGTCAGAGTGTGGTGGTGTGTCAAAACTATACCCTTCCTCAGAACAAGACAATGTAATTAAACAATTTCAAACAAGGTAATGAAGCCATAGCAAAACTATATTAACGCCATACTATTTGAAACTTGTTAATAAATATATTTTAAAGTAATTTTGTTGGTGCCAGAATAGATTGCAAATCTGTTAGGTATAGCTATTACTATTATATTTTTAAGGGTTTGCTTACTATGTTATAACTATTAAAATAATATTCATATCACCAACGGGTCTCTGCTCAATTGAGAGGGATTAGGCTATAGTCCACCATGCTAGCCTACTGCAGCTTGGCAGACTTCACATGCCATCGAGAATTCTCAAGCATGTAGGTTTCCTCACGATGTTTTCCTTCACCGTTTGAGCGTGTGATAAATACGCACATAACTTCCGAAAAGTCAATGGTGTATGCCTTTGGCTTGAACTCGAGACCTCTGACATCAGTCCACTTATCACACCGCTAGGCTACCACAGCCAGTGGCGTAGGGTGGGTTTTCTCCGCCCGGGGCCGTCAGGAATTTTGCCGCCACCTATGCTAATAGTATAAAAAACGTGGCACTAGATGCCGCCCCCTTTCATATGCCCGGGGCCATAGCCCCCTGTGCCCCCCTACGCTACGCCACTGACCACAGCTCACATATTTCTATATTATTCATATATTATTTTAATATAACTGCCACTATTTCAGTCACTTTGGAGTATCCCGCTCAGCTGCGGTGGTCATAGCCTACATCATGGAGAAGTATGGGCTAAATTATGAGGAAGCCTTTACCCTTGTGAAGAGTAAGCGGCGGTGTGGCCCAAATTTAGGTTTTGTAGCCCAGCTCAAACTATTTGGATATATGGGGTACACAATTAACAAAGATGATCCCAGATACAAACAGTTTCGGTTGATGTTAGCGGGCCAAAAACTGAAGGAAGGTGACTAATATATTTTTTCTTTCTTAGTTTACATGACAATAATCACAGCATTTATTGTATACAAATACAACATACATTTCTTTACACTGTGCAACTTGAATATTAGTTTCATAAAAGTTCACTTGGAATTGAAACCTTTGTGTGATTGAATGCCATGGTTGTTAGTTAAGATTAAACAAAATTAAATTATATTTCAATCTTGTTTACCGGAAATTCTGCGCAATTGATTTATATTAATTTTAGATAAATATAATCATTATAAACCAACAGTCTTCACAATCTTTTGATCTACTTCAATATTTTGCAGCAAAGACCTTGCCCCAGTTGTACACGGACTTAGTGAAGCCGGACCCGGGGCTGGTTCACGAGCAGCCGGACCCCATCGTGTACCGCTGCAAGAAATGCCGCCGCATCGTCGCCAACCAGAGCAACATCATACCGCACGTGTCCAAATCTGAACGCATGAAGAAAGGTAAAAGCGCCAGGCTATAGCTAATAGGTTTCCTACCGACTAAAAACAGTCCCTTACGGACCCTGAAGCTGTCGTCGGGCTCATGGAGCGATGGAACTCATCAACACATTTACCGCAGTCAGTATATGAAGAATTCATATTCCTATAATAGTCATGATAAATTGAATTTGCAAATTATAGTTATGAAGGAATCATTGCGGCTGTTAATGACCATGATAAAAAATTTAAATTATATTAGTTAGTGCCTCCTAATAACATGCAAAACTGTTGCAGATACTTTTCCCAAATTAATTCGAATATTTATATCTCTTAAATAATAGGAAGCGGTGAGGGGCGGGAGTTTTTGCGGGACTGTCTTTATTGTTGACATTCAAAAAGGACCTTTGAATAGTGTAATTTATTTAAAAAGTGTGAAAACAATAAACTAATCCCTTTTTTGCTTTAGGTATCCATGCAACACCAAGCAAGCTGACAGGGGTGAATTCTGGTAAGAGTAGAGACATTTTGATGGACCAGCTAAAGAGCCTCGCCTCGCAGTTGACAGAGTTAAGATGTGACATGTACGAAGCTGACAGCAGTACAGGACAGAGTCAGAGCCAGCACAACGACAGAGACGAGGGACCTAGTCAGGTTAGATTATCAAAAGTAATGACAAGTAATGAAAAATGGGTTCACAAAAAATGCCTATTACTCCTTGGTTGTAAGGGACATAAAAAGTGTTATAGTGCATAAATATCCAATGTGCTGATATATTTTTGAAACCCAACTAATTTCTGTACAAGGAAGATTTATTCTTATATTATATAAGATGAATTTAAGTGAGATAGGTCCTTCATATAATATAATAATGGTATGTTGTCATCAGATACTAGATGGATATAGTGAAACGAACATGGTGGACGCCAGTATAGCGGCGCGCGCCGACCTGCCGGAGATTTGCCGCCTCATGTGGTTTGTGGAACCAATGGCGTGGATGCGTGAAGTCACGCGCGTATCTCAAGGCAAGCTGTACTGCCCCAAGTGTCACAACAAGATCGGTTCCTTCAGTTGGACCATGGGTAGGTACCGATAACTGGACTAGATTTCTCTGTGTAATTAAGATTGGTGCCAAACACGTTTTGCCTGATGACAATCAGGAAACATGAGTAATGTGACGCTTCCAAGTGGCGACATGCGATTGCCACCTGAAAATGTCATTTGTTACAGCAATACATACGTACACTCATGCCTTTTTCCCATGGGGGTAGGCAGAAACTACAGAATGCCACGCGCTACGGTCCCTGCATACCACTTTTGCCTCGTCCATATTCATACATATCATCATGCACGCGCGCCGGTTACGAGTACTGCGCACCTGACCTTTTTGAAGGAGTAACGATTCAACTAATTGTTCAAACCGAAATATAATGCTATTAGCAAACTGTTTAGCGATAATATATTTGTTAATACGATGGTATACAGCTAAGCCCTACCTTTGGCCCTACTTAATTAATAATAGTGTTATTAGTAAGTCTGGTTTGTTTTTTTTATTCACAGGATGCAAATGTCCGTGCGGACAGAAGGTGACGCCGGCGTTCAACCTCGTACCTTCTAAGGTGGAGGTGTCCAACATAGTCCAGAACGCCAAAATCGCAGCGTGAAACAACTTTTTGAGCCACAGGTATACAGGGTCCTTAAAAATAGCCTTGTGGAATTTAGGGCATTCTTAAAAAGTAAATAAATTTGTTCATTTAAAATATTATGATTTTTTTTCTCAACCATTGAAATCTGGTTGACTGTAACAATATCCTGAGAAATATAAAGACAAGACATCCTGTCAAAGGGAAGCAAGACCAGTGTCGAAGAGTAATAAAACGGTTAAAACCAAACGTTTGGCAGGTCTAAAATTATGAAAAGTTACAGACGGAACGTGATAATTTTTCGAGCATGCAGCAAGCGTTCTCATCAGACGTTATCACATCAAAAAAAAAATTGTCTCTACAATATTACGCCTACAGCTAAGTTAATAGCAATAATAAAACGCGCCTATCGACGTCTGTGTCAAATTTGACAGTTCTAAATTGTGTTTACAGTTTTAGTCAAAACAGAAAATTCGCGGGCTATTTCTGATTAGATTATTTCAATTTCTGTTTATATATCGTGTGTCTACTACATTAATTATGTAATTATAAGTGTTAATATATTTTTTTGATTTTGTGAATGCTCGCTATCGCGCTTCATTTTGCCGTGCAGGCTACAATGTATGCGCAATTCGCGCAGAAATTTTACGGCTATTGATTTCTTTTCGAGGTGGGTCCCATACTCCCATCATATCCTGTCTCTGTTTACATTTATTATTTTATACCCAGATATGCGAGAAGTTGGCTTTGTGGGTATATGTAATACGTACTCTTATGATTGAATGTAATTTTCAGCTCTCTAAATGGCTAGGCAGGTGGCCAATGTGGAGATCCATGCTGAAGATTCTGAGGGACTGGAAGACTGCTTTGACATTAGCGTAGACCTTATTGACGATAAATTATACTTAGGTAAGGTGATTCTCCGGATTAACACAATTTAGGAGTCAGGGTAGAGATGGTTTTAAATTAATTTATACTAAAAAAATTAATTATAGTCATTAAAAATTAATACGCAGTGTAAATCTGTTCATAGCATGTTCAAATGTAGGTATGCATCATTTGTCAATGATTTTAATACAAACCTTTATATATAAAAATTCACCTTCAATACATTTGTCTGAAAAACTTGAACTGTAAGACTTGAATTTTTGACACAATGTATCATTTTATTAAGATAATATAAAAGAGTATCCATATATACTTTTAAGTAGATAAGGTATGCTTTAGCAACTAAATGATACCCCAAATAAAGCTGGGTGTACTTAGCTCACCCTACTAATTTCCAATATATGTGTATATTGTAACCAACTTATGTAAATTGTTGGTCAATCTGCACTTAAAAGGAACAAAATGTCCTCAAAACTTTCCTGTTTCTAGGTAATTTGGCATGTGCTCGGGACTACAAGTCACTAGAGAGGTTACAGATCACTCATATTCTCACTATTGATGTGGTGCCCCTGCCAAGGACTATACTGGAGAGACCCAACCTCACCTTCTGTTATGTTAAGTGTAAGACAATGTTTAAGATAAATGCCCAATACACCATTAGAAATAAGAAATGGAAAATGTTACCTAAACCTAATATAAAAGAATATCTATGGAGTTTCTTGCCAGTTCTTCTCCATAACTAGATGTTATGGAGAGGGAACCTCTTGGAACCATGCAACATTTCAAAAGTACCTGTAATATTCAAATAGGTCTTATTAAAATAAAAACATTTGACTTTATACTTTAAATCCCAAAAGGGTACTCTTTAAGACCTAGGCTTAGGGCTCTAAGCCAATCTATAACATCCAATACTTATACATTTTCATTTTATCATTGACATTAATATTTGTATATTATTTCTAGTGGCAGATGTACCCAAAGAGGACCTGATAAGCCATCTCCCAGACACTAACAACTTCATCAGGCAAGCTCTTGGCGATGGAGGAACGGTTCTTGTACACTGGTCAGTACCACAGTTAAATAAAATCGCAGTAAAGTAGACTTATGTGAGATTCAATGAGATTAATTATAAGGGTTTATTTGTTAAAGGCATTCCATTTATATACAGGCAAATTCCCCATAAGATATGTGATCAAACATTTATAGATATATCCTATAAATATTTGACCACATAGTTTCAGACCAAGTAATTTTTTAATTAATAATTGCTATTACTATTTATATGTATTGTAGAAAAAATCCTTTATTTTTTATACTTCACGTATTTTTATTTTTTTCTTCTTCTATACTTACAAGATTACTCGTCCATAATTTCAGTCATTTTGGAGTGTCCCGCTCAGCTGCAGTAGTTATTGGCTACATCATGGAGAAGTATGGGCTATGTTATGAGGAGGCCTTCAACCTAGTGAAAAGCAAGCGGCGGTTTGTTGGCCCAAATGTGGGCTTTGTTGCCCAACTCAAGCTATTTGGACATATGGGGTATACATTGAACAGGAATGATCCAAGGTTTAAACAATTTCGATTGAAGTTAGCAGGGCAAAAACTGAAGCAAGGTGACCAATAATAATTTATTATATTATTTTAATTTGTAGTTATTTTTGTCTGCTTATTTCAGTCACTTATATTTCATTTCAAAAATTACTTCAGTACATGATACAGTCTTACTTAGGAATATCATAAATTTTTTTTTATCCAAAATCAAATCGAAAAAGTCAATCTCTAACAACTAGCTTGAAGTCTACGATTATGGACCATCTCATAAGGACCAGTTATTAATGTATATGATGACGGCAGACCCCCAGGATTCACAAATTCATCTACACTAACATTTCCAGTGAAGATCTTGCCGCAGCTGTTCGCGGACCTGGTGAAGCCGGACCCGGGGCTGGTCCGCGAGCGACCAGATCCCATCGTGTACCGCTGCAAGAAGTGCCGCCGCATCGTCGCCAACCAGAGCAACATCATACCGCACATGCCCAAAGCTGTCAAGGTGGAACTGGCTAAGAAAGGTAGGTAAGGTATATGAATGACATACCATCACGCCTGTAGTCCCCGAAGGGTTATGCAGAGGTGTACACCCAAATTTCGTATCTTTTAGGTTCAAATCAATAGGGTAGAGCCTATTGCCATCAACTGGTAATGAATTCAAACTCGGAGCAGCTACTGATAACGTCGCTTTTACCTTCACTGGACCAACAAGGGAGTTAGAGACAGAATATGTAGATGACATAACAATGAAATACCTTTTTGAAATAACTATTTTTCTCTACATTACATAACATGACAGAATATCGAAACTTTTAAAAGCATTTAAGAAACGTTAAGATTCTAATTTCATGGTTCCAAGAAGTCGAGAAGAAGGTAAAATAAAAGGTATTGCAGTTTTCATTGGAGTACAATATTCAGATAAAGAATGTGCGAGATAATTGTAGGTAATATTCTACCCAACCTAAGCGCAAAAGCGGTATCTTAATGAAAAACCTAAAAAACCTAGCTTCCGAGATTATTATAAATAGTCTACGATAAAACTGATATAGTGAAATCTTTCTTAGGATTTTTTCATGTGTTTATTAGACGCGTATTTTTTAAATCTATCCGAAAGTATAAAAACTTTTTTGTTTTTGAGATTCCGCTTTTGCGCTTACTAAGGCAGTATTATACTGTAAATGATGAGACTTCCTTCAAAGGTATTCGACCACCGCCAAGCAAGCTGACAGGGTTGAACTGTGCTGAGAACGGAGAGATTCTGTTGGAGAAGCTGAAGAACCTCGCCTCGCAGCTGATGGACATGAGGTGCGACGACATGTACGAAGCCGACAGCAGCCCCGGTCAGAGTCAGAGCCTTCCCAGCGACAGTGACGAGGGACCCAGTCAGGTCAGATCAACAGAATCAACAGTATATTTTTTTTTTCTAATTTGGCATTATGTAATACCGTTGATTAATGATTTCTAAATCACATTTAATTATAACATCAAAATATAATTGATAGTTTTCGATAGCTGTAACTGTGTTCTGTAGCTGAACTGTTTCTTGGATCATAGCTGAATGTAGGATCAGTCTAGCAAGAAAAAAACTAAATTATAACTGTTTATTTATTTAGGGTTCCGTACGCAAAGGGTGCCAACAGAACCCTATAACTAAGTCTCCGCTGTCCGTCCGTCCGTCTGTATGTTTGTCACCAGGCTGTATCTCATAAACCGTGATAGCTAGACAGTCGAAATTGCACAGATGATGTATTTCTGTTGCGTTACAAAAATAGAATATAATTAATATTTAAGGGTGGCTCCCATACCAAAAACGTGACTTTTTTGTTCTGTATTAATAACGGCAATGGGTAGCCGGTAAACGGTACGGAACACATCGTGCACGAGTCCAACTCGCACTTTGCCGGTTTTTTGACACCACTAATCACCCATTTTTATAAAATTAACTTAAAATCTTCTGTAAAAACTTAGCTCAAATTTTAAACAATTAATAACATTACTTATACACTTATTTTCATCAGTTGCAGAACGTCGACCTCATAAAATGCTACTTATACATTCTGAGAAATGTACGTATTGTGCCAGTTAGCAAAACGGCAATTTCTCAGAATAACTCACACGCATAATCACCCTTTCGGAGAATGTCTATTTCGTAAGAGAAATGTATGATGACGTCCTGCGACTGACCCCGGTTCCATTGGAGTTAGAAAGTAATTTCATTGACCAGTTTGTGGGTCCATTTGAACCATTTGACGACCCGTTTAGCTCAGCGGTAGTTAACGCTGCCTGCTGTGCTATGGGTCCCGGGTTCGAACCCCGGTAGGGACAAATGTTTGTGTGATGGGCATCAACATTTGTTTCCGAGTCATGGATGTATCTATGTATAATATGTACGTAATTACAAAAAAATAATAATATGTAGTATATCAACCAACCAGTATCCGTAACACACGCCTCGTTGCTTACCACGGAACTAGATGGCGCTGTGTCATAATGTCCAAGAATATTAATCGTCGTAGTTCGTTCAGTTCTAACAGAAATCAAAAGTCAAAATGACTCTTTTTGTACGTCGACAATAAAGACGGCCCCTAAAACGCCCGTCTTTCCAAATTTATGTGGATGGAAGATTTTTCATACCACAAGCGGTTACCGTAGTCTATGGAAGTTTGCAACCCCAGAGGGGTCGCTTACGCGTTGCCGACATTGTAAAAACATTTTCACTCCTTTGAAGAACCTCATGCTGTAAGTTCTACATATTGTGCTGTTTTCAGTTGCTAGACGGCTACAGTGAGACGAACATGGTGGACGCTAGCATAGCGGCGCGCGCCGACCTGCCGGAGATCTGCCGCCTCATGTGGTTCGTGGAGCCCATGGCGTGGATGCGTGACGTCACGCACACGCCGCAGGGCAAGCTGCACTGCCCCATGTGTCTCAACAAGATTGGCTCCTTCAGCTGGATCATGGGTCGGTATCAACAACTATAGTACTACAAAAGAAATACAATGTTATCTTATTTCTGTAAAAATACCTTTTTTAAAGACACTTTTACTAGTCAATGTTTTAATAACTAGATGGCGCTTGTGTTTCCTAAGTGATATCTGTAAAAAAAACACTGAAACACTCACAGACAGTTAATGTCTCTTTTAGGATACAGACTTAATAGTATCTAATATGGGGTGGGTAATGTCTGAACTCTCCTTTTTAGGGGAGCCCATAACGGCTTGTAAGGTCACCTGTCCATGCCAACGGCAAGCAAAAATCAGTCATCATGTAGGTCAACCATAATGATCCCTACGCTGAAGGATTCGTCCCACGACGATACCAATATAAGTAATATACTGGGACCGACGCCTTAACGTGCTCTCACAGTCACGAAAAGGTTCCCATATTATGTTAATTAAGAATGATAACATATTGATACACTGACTTCAGTACAAACCTTAGAACTATGCCTATAGTTCTATCAGTAAGGTTGCTCCTTAGCAATGAGGCCCTCATAAATAATATTACTTATTAATACATACATACATACATACACTCACGTCTTTTTCCCATGGGGGTAGGCAGAAACTACAGAATGCCACGCGCTACGGTCCGAAAATATACTTATTAAGTATATTATAATTATGTATAATCTGTTTCTGTTCTAGGTTGCAAATGTCCATGCGGACAGAAGGTGGCACCAGCGTTCTACCTCGTACCTTCCAAGGTGGAGTGGTCCAACATAGTCCAGAACGTACAAATCACCGTGTGAAGTAAGGTCTCTTGATGTACAGGTATAATATATAATCATGTAGAGACCGAGTGTAGTACATAATTTTCTGCATTTTTTTTATTAGTAAAAACATTATCTTTCTCCTTTTTCTTGGATGGTAAAATCTGTTTTCGAATAATTTAAATATGTAGGAATAGCTTCACTGATTTTCTTTGCATTACATCATTATTTTGATATGTGATACTCACAAATGAGGATACATCTGCGCCCAGCAGTGGGGCAGAAATGGGTTGACAGAGAGAGAAAGAGAGGGCGACAGAAATGACATTGTAATATGTTGGGTGAATATAAAAAGATAAAACTTGTGGTCTGGGTGTATTCGATTTTTTCACTGAAAAGTTAATTAATACGAAGTATGCAACCCTAAAATTGATGCTGCATCTCGAAAGTTGTTATATGGCTGAGAAAGAGTGTTATATGGTAGTACCATCAAATTTTACCACAAATGAAGTGTCATGGAAACGTCATAGTAAAAATTCTGAAACTCATACATAGATAAAGTATTTTTTTAAATCTGCTATTCTTAACTCTGACATAACATGTTATTACAATTTTAACAAGAAGCCATATTGCATTTTTATTTATGCCTGGCAACACTTTCGTATTGTTTTGGCGATATATTCTTACTTGTAACGGCAACACTGTTTTGCACAATAGCAATTATGTGCACAATTTTATCTCAATACACGAAATTCCTTGTCCAAGCAATAGCGTTGGTAAAATGTGTAAATAAATATAGTTTGTCACACGATGTTGTGTAGACATAGTAATAATAATACTTAAATACTTGCTAAATGTAACAGCGGATTAAATCCATAAGGTGTAGGAATTGGTGCCATATTATGAGTGTTTACTTAGTATACCTTGCAGTACTATGTATAATATATTCTCTAGACTCTAATAGAGTTTTGGTGCTTCACTAGCCTTTTCAAATCTTTCTGTACGCTGAAGAACATTTCTTGTGAACAATAAGTAGTAGGTAGTAGGGAGATGTGTTAAATGTAGATATAAAATATTCGATGAAAAAAATCAGAGGGAATATTTTAGTATAATGCAGCTGATAACTTTTGTTAGTTTTAAACACGGTTTTAGATCTTGGTTCATTTCTTTATACTTGAAAATAAGTATGGTACTATTGATAAAATAATTTTATATTCATTTATGAAGACTAATAATTCGCTTATACAATAATATTGTTGGTAATCCGATTAGCGCAGCGGGTAAATAGGTCTGTCTTCTGTGAAAAGGTTTTAATACCGGTAAGTACTTCAGTGATTGTAGTTTCTGTTTATAATCTATATTTATTTACAAAAAATATATTAATGCATTGTATGAACATAATATATGAACATCTAGTAACTAGGTGGCACTGTGTAATAATATATGGATATGTTTTATTTAATTGTTCAATAGAATATGTCCTTCAGTGTCCTGTGTTTATGTTTGTGTTGTAGATAATACAATAAATGTACTTCCAGTAGCGAATTATTTCATAAACGACATGTATATGTATATGATTGTTGACTGTTGGCTTGTATAGAAAATAAAAATATGTTTTAATACAATTTGACTTTTATTTACTTAAAACTTATTTAAATAGGTACTTATTCTTACATATAATTTTTGGTATATTTTAAAGATTCTGCATTTCATCATCATTTCAACCGTTAGACGTCCACTGCTGGACATAAGTCTCCCCCAAGGATCGCCACGACGACCGACGACCGCCATTCTGCGTTTAATGACGTCGAATTAAAAATAAATACTCATTACTTCGATATCTCCGTTATAGAGAAGCCCACAATGAAACAACAATAGTTGTGTTTGTGCGAGTAATGTTGCCAGAGCTTTTTAGAGGAGTGACTATTCTGAAATCATGGGAATTACGTTTACTCTCAGTGAAGTAACTCTCTTAACGTGTCAATTGTTAAACAATGTTTGAGTAATAAGAGGCCACTTCAATGAAGTGAGGCGTGGCTAGACAGAGATCGTCTCTCGTGTAGGTTTTGGGGCACAAGGGACAACAAAAGGTGTGACAGTTTGCTCTGGATCGCCGCCGCGTTGGTTACGCGAGTCACACCTACGGTGTTGAAATCTGCTTACCATCAGGCGGGCCGGAAGAACTCATAAACACTGTAGCTATCGATATTTAAACTGATATTGCTCTGCAGCCACCGTACCGCCAGTGTGCATGCATCCCTACCTTTCCGTTTGCCACCTCAGTGGCAGGAATTGTGTGGCCGTGTGTCAGCTCAGTGTATGGTCCGCCCGTCGGTGCGCATGCGCGGGATGTCGGCGAGCGCTCGGCGGTGCGCGCGCATGAGGTGCGTCTTGCGCTTCCAGCTGTCGGCGAAGGCGCGCGCGCAGCCCGGGCACTGGTACGGCAGCTCGCCCGTGTGTGTGCGCAGGTGACGCGCCTGCACACATACACATGTTTCATCATCATCATTATCATTATGTCAGCTGGAGGACGTCCACTACTGGACATGAGCCTCCCCCAAAGATTTCCACCACGACCGGTCTTGGGCCACCCGCATCCAGCTGGATCCATACACATGTTTATATGGTTATAGTTCTTTATCTATATGTATAAATACATAGTCGGTTAAAAATATATTAAGCGGACCAAGTAAGCAATTTCAAGAGTTGAATCATTACGATATTTGTGTAATATACCATGACTAAGAGATTTTTGAGCGAACAATCAAATAAATTACTGTAACTGTGACTATATGACCCCCCCCCTGACTTGAACCCACCTTTGTGGGATATAGAGGTGAATAGCCAGGGTATGGTATAACTGTTTTTTTCTAATTTATAAGGAGTATACGACACCCCGTTCCCTGCCTACAAAATGTTTAGTATACGTACCAATCCACTAGCGTCGTAGAAGCCCTTGTTGCAGTGTTTGCAGACGTAGGCCCTGTCGGCGCGGTGCAGGCGCTGGTGGCGGCGCAGGTTGGACGACACGGCCGCGCGGAACCCGCACTCCGAGCACGCGAACGGCTTCTCGCCCGTGTGCTTGCGCATGTGCACTTCCAGATTGCCGGCTACGGGGAGACAGAAATTTTAAGTACTACGAATACATAAAAACTGTGGGTCCAGTGAAACTGCTGTGATAACTAAATTACTGACAGGGCACCTCGAAACCAATGCAGATGCCCGAAATTTCGAAATCACATCATGAGAAAATCTACTAGCCTAAAAGATATAGCTCGACCGTGATCTAGTCCGTGAGCAGAACAGTATGATGAGTTGTAATGGTGAACGGCGGGCCGTTTTTATTGTAGTATTCGTTGTCAATAAAATAAGGATGAATATATTGCTAGAGCTGTCACTTTGGTTCATTCAATGAAAGTAAAGGCGGGATCTAAGTCTTTTAGGTAATATAATATATGTTTTCACCCAAAAAAACAAACGGATTCACAGTTCAACTAATCTAAGAGTGAATTACTGATTAAATTTACCTTGTGCGAAACTCCAGCCACAGAAATAGCACAAATACTGCTTATCTCCATCATGCACTTTCATATGCGACTTCAATATACTTTTTATTTTAAACCTGCAACAAAGACAAACCAATCACAACAGGCATTTTAATTTAAAACTTGTTGGATCAAATATTTCACTTTATACTTCTAAAGTATGATAATTGAGCATTCATGAAGATATTGGTTATTATGAATGGAATTTAGTAAAGGTTTATCAAAATAGAATACAACTCAGTCAGTTGAGTTGAAAAAAAAAACGGCCAAGTGCGAGTCGGACTCGCCCACGAAGGGGTCCGTACTATTTACCGGCTACCTCTCGCCGTTATTAATACAGAGCAAAAAACGGCAAAAAATCACGTGTTGTATTAGAGCCATCCTTATATTTTTATTTTATTAAATTTTTGCGGCAACAGAAATGTATCGTGGACGGATAGCGGAGGCTTAGTAATAGGGTTCCATAGGTACGGAACCCTAAAAACGACACGATATTGCAGCAGTCACATTTCAGCAAGGATACGTATTGAAACCACTGAGGTTTTTAGCGTATTTGTAAACTTATAATCAACTACACAAATCTACAGGTGTGAATATTTTTTCTAATAAAACAATATACCCACGTATTCATTTTTAAAACGCTCCATGACCATGAATTAGTGATATAACGCCGGCCTCGTTATGTCATGTCGGTCAAGGTTACCCCAAAAATGTGGGTAACTGGGTCAAGGTCACCGGCACTAGTAAGTTTTTCGAGGTCAAGGTTCTTTCTAACTCGGATGACTGTATCAAGGTCAATGGTCGTAAAAATAAAAGTTCTTTTAAACAATTTTGATTGCGTACGATTATCTTTCTAGGTTGCAACAAGTGACTAAGGTGTTTTGGAGTATAGAGAGGACCTTCCCTATGTTCGAAACTAGTTTTGTAAGTGTGGTTGATTAAGGCATGTCTTGATCAGGGTCATGTTACGGGTTTTTTGAACCTTGAGTTCAAGGTCGCGACTCTTACTGGTGAATTACTGGAAGTGTACGTTAAGATAGAGCTAGGAGATTTATTTGTAGTTCTGTCACATAGGGCCCAATATACCTATATTGTCTTTCAAAAAAGCCAATGTTAAAATTTAGACTCCGCATAACAAAGCATTGCAACATCTTAGTTTTGTGTGACATGGTGAGATTTTACAATGTGTAATAACAATTACAATAACAATTTTAAGCGTAATTTGTGTTTTAACATTAAATTGAATTAAATGTTTTGGGATTCATGGGTTTCTTCCACAGCTGCCCGATATATCCTTAACTTGATAAATAGTATTTACCTATATCTGTTCAATCAAACATATACATATATACCTCATGCTACATTTATCGCAAGCGTACGGCCTAGCGTCGGCGTGAGCCCGCGCGTGGCACGCGAGCTGCTTGCGGCGCTTGAAGCGCTTGCCGCACGCCGCGCACGCGAAGCGACGCTCCTCCGAGTGACACACCGCGTGCTCCGATAGCTGAGATGCTTTGGAGAACGCTGAAATACAATTTGAATTTTAAATTCTAAGATTTATGAACTATACTATATGTTTATGAACTGCCTTATTGGTTCAGGGGGTCGTATGTGCGACTCCTGTGCCAGAAAGAGGTTCCATTCCCAGATCGAAAAATTTTAACATTTTATTGGGTTGTTCTATGAAATTCTAGACATAAGCTCAGTGTTAGGATTTGAGCCTTCACCCCCGTTTACATGGGACCTAAAACATACCGGTGTAAATGTGTAGTACACCTCTGCCTACAGCCTAAACCCTTTTGGGACAACAGGCAGGATATCATATGTTATGTTTATCTTAGATTTATGACACAGTATTGAAGCAAAAAGTAGCGAAGAAATAGCATTACTGCTATGTAATTTCTTGACTTATTTTCCTTCAATACCTATTGCTAAAAGTTTGTTTTAAATATATTATATTAAACAGAACCAGCTATTAACACTAAACCTGATATATAAGATGCAGATCACACTATATGGATGGGCACTTACTCTTTGGACAATGACTACAAGCATATTGATGTTCAGTATGTTCCTTCTTCATATGCTTCTCAAACCAAGTTTTGGATGTAAAGGCTTTTCTGCACACAGGGCAAATACACTTTTTAGAATCTTCTGGATTTGCTATCTCTTGCACACTTACATGGATGGGAGATTTTTCTCTCTTTTGTTCTTCAGTCTGAATCTGTTCTATATCTTCATTTTGAACAAGTTCTGTTTCTTCAGAATGTTTTTCATGGTTTATTTGAGGAATATCGCTAGTTGGTAAATCAATACTGTCAAAAAGTATTTGTTCATCATAATTGTCAATGGTAACACTGATTTTATAATCTGGCAATGTCAGTTTTAGATTATCTGTGTGTCTAGAATATGTATCTGGTTCTACAATTATGCTAGTGTTAGTCCTAGAAATTATGTTTTTTAGTGTGGCATCAACTTTATGGGCTTCTGTGATGTATGTGAATGATGATTCTATTTTGGCGGCACAATCATAACAGAACTGCTTTGGTAGTTTATCGTCTTCTCCTATCTAAAAATTGATATAGACACATTAAAGTACATATATTATTTTATTCAAAGCCTGAAATGTTAACAAAAAAAAATAATGATACATTTTTAATTTTTAATTTTAATTAAACCTATGTTTCACAAATTGATTACTAGTTAACTAAGCACTTAAAAAACTAAAATAAAGAAAAAATTAACAAACATTAAAGAGCATTAAAAATCTCTGCATCATTATCAGCGAGTTGGAATTTAACTGAACAAATACAGTAAAGTTGGTAGTTGGTAAATATCGAATATAAGACATATTAGATATTTACCAACTATTCATGTAGTGGTAATAACATATTTTTAAGACCGTGTAACCAGCATTCTTTATACATATAAAGATGATATAAAAAAACAACACAGTTCAAAAAAACAACTCTGTTTTTTTTTTCGCCTCAAAAAAGAGCTGATTGATCATTTATTTACTAACTGGATGTAGGATACAATATTTGTTAAGGTAGGTACATTGTAATACAGATACAGATAAATAAAAATATACTTTAAGTACCTACAATTTACAATGTGAGATATTAAAACTTGTGATGGGTAGACGAATATTAATAAAAACAGTAGGCAACTCTGATATTCGGGATATAATTATGCTAAACTACAATATAAATAAATAAATAATTTTATGTAGGGCCGCAAACTTAGGGCTTGGTTCGAGGTGTGAAATAATTTTGATTTACATAATTATACTTTAATTTGACAACAGCGTCAAGTATATCATGGCATTAAAGTCTCAGATACCGTAATAATAATTATATTGTAACAATAGCAGTGGTTTTCATAAACACGAAAGTAAACAAAAAATACTCACCGTAATATTTGTACAAAAACAAAACATATCTACAATTCTGGAACCAAAATTGTCTCGTTCCCAATTCGCCACATCTTTCATACAACTTCTACACAAATTAGATGTATCCATTTTTATATTTTTCACACAAATTATTGATTATTTTATTTCATAGCATTTTTTCGCGTTCCGAATCAACGGATGTAAAATATAAATAAATAAACGTCAAATGATCGAAACGAACGTTCCGTCACCCTACAACATCAGTTGTGACATTACGAATTACGATTGACATTTAGAAAGAGATACAAAGATATTAAAATTAGCCGAAGAAGGACAAGGACAGATCATTTCCAATCAATGAAAATGCTTGCAATCAATAAATTGGTTCTGGATTGCAGTTCTATTTTTCGTTAGAGATCGAAAAATAGAACTGCTGGCCCCGGTCCTTTAAACTTTCAAGGGATCCTTAATTTTCTTATTTCTTTAAGATTCTTAATTTTTAACATCTTATGTTCTTTAAATTTTTTAACTTAATCATACTTAATCATCAAACAGTATAATAATTTAAGTAAGATAATAGTCTATTTTAAGTATAAGGTGGACCTAATCAACCCTTTTGTCTGTCTAAATTTGTAAGTATGTATTTCCTACAGTCTTACTTAACTGCCTCGTTGGTCTTGTGGTCGTACAGTGCGACTGCCGAGCATGAGGTCTTGGGATCGATAATGTTATTGGGTTTTTCTATGAAATTCTCAGTAGCAGCTCGGGGTTTGAATTCGTGCCCGGATAATGGCAAAAGGCTCGCTCTCTATTACATGGGACCTAAAACATACCGACGAAATGGGTGTACATCAGTACACCTCTGCCTAACCCTTCGGGGACGACAGGCGTGATGGTACGTATGATGGTATCACCTAAAGTCCTAAAATAGCCGTCAAAAATCCTTGTCCTTTCGATGAAAAAAAATTAAAATGAGAAACATGCAAAGAAGAAAAAGAAGGATACATAATATAATCTTACACTCCACTATGCGCCGTATCTTACCATAAATACTTAATTGGTGAGCGTTTGTGAATGTTCATTTTTACCATCTGAACTTTATTATGGTCTAACAAGGAACCTTTATGCTAGGGTAAAACTTATTATTCGATTTGCTTCTGCAAAATATTGAAAACATCTCTTATTGGCACCACAAACGTGTAGTAAGTACAACATCGAAGTTGCCAAAAACTAAATAAAAACAGAATACACTGGGTATTACCAGACTTCAATTAATTTATCTTTACAGTGAATAAAATTATAATGTGGTGGCAATCTTGATATCGCAGAGTGTAGCCTTCAGCTGTTCCATGCCTTCTCCGGTGAGGGGCGAGACCTCTAACAGCACGAGGGCATTGGACAACTCCGTGCGCAGACGCGCAAACTGCAGCATCAGCAGAGCTTCGTTACGCATCTGTCTGTACGCCGCGTCCATCTTGCTCAGGACTAGGATGATCTAGAAATAGATACATTTGATATTTTATTTAAAATCGTCAGCTTACTAGTTATGAGAAATATCACTGTGGATTAGGCATAATGTTGTAATTCTTCATTAGGTACTCTTTGCAATGCGCTAAAATTACTGTTAAATTATTATGATAAAAATAATATAAAAGTAAAAGTGCAAATATTGTACCTTAGCGTTCTTTAATCTCGGTTCCGCTAGTAACGTGTAAAGCAATACGGCTGCTGCTGATATTTGGCATAAATTCGACGTGTCGACTACGTAAATCACCTGAAAAGGAATTATCGGTTTTTTCAATTAACGGCTCATTTTCACCCCTATAACACTTCTGCACACACCACTAACGCCCCCGTGTGCGTATACCAGCAACTATTCATTGGGGTTAGTTTGGGAATTCACTGTCTGCTAGGGCATCCCGCATCTAGCTAAGTAGCTACTTAAAACAGACCACAGTTGGAAATGGAACCCTATACTGTAGTTGCGGAGTAATCCAGGTTAATGCGTCATTTCATTTAAGATCAAAGCTCAGTTTATTTGCATTGCTGCGCAAACTAACCAAAAGTAAAAAGTCACAAACTAGGTTACAAATAATAATATACTTTTTCACATATATACGAGTAGGTACGTAGTGTTTCCTTATTTATTCTGTAAATACGATTACGCTTTTAAGGGCTGCAATATATCCGATAGAAAACACTATTTAACAACAAACCTTTTCGATTCCATCCAAGTAATTATGCCACAGTGGCGCCATCTCCCCACCAACTTCTCTGATTGAAAGCATTTGTTTCTTGCCGTGTTTATTCAGATAGTAAACATCGTAAATATTAGTGCCTATTGTTGGTACAGGGCTATACGTATTGTCTATTCCTTCAGCATTTTGTAGTTTCTTCAGTAATGTCGTTTTTCCTGACCCTTTTGGTCCAAGACATAGCACTGGGATTCTTTTCTCTGGATCGTCCATACTTAAATAACAAACTTAATGTTCAGCAAAAATATTTACCTAACAATAAAGTCCACGCGTAACTAAGCGTGAAAACAATAAGATAAAATAGTTTTATCAATGTTAGTAGAGTTTTCCGTTGCTAAGAAAACTTTAGTTATTCTACTCGCCGGTAGATGCCGCTGTAAAAAATATTCAGATTTTCCTTAATTTTCAAGTGTAATGGACAAACATGTGTGCGGTGTGATTCATTTATCAACAAAAACACGTTCTTAACTTCATATTTTACTTTCACGACCTTGGAAACCAAGGAAGTTGGTAAAAATATTTTTTTACACAAATCTTTTCCTTACAGGGAAAAATGATAATTGTTTTTTTTTACAAAAAAAATAATAATATTTATAATGGGGAATTTAATTTTCCTATCAGTTCACCCCTATAAGGGGACAAAGTAGTACCTAATATTAATAAATTTATAATGACAACAGTGGTACAGCCGCGGGAGATATGTTGTCACAGCTAATGTGGGTGACTGGCATTCAGAACACTTGACGAACAACGAGGAGCGAGGCTGCATCTAGGTGACCTTAAACTTGGGTTTACGTAAGAAGTCGCGGCGTGGCCCGCGGGTCCGCGCCTGCTAGTGATGCGACCCACTCTACTCAAAACACATCGAATGTGTACTACTATGCACTAGGCATATTATTTATCACTACTTACTGAAGGTCGTAAGAGTCAACTGTAACGACGACAGTCATTAAATCTGTCTTGTCTAGATAGCGCATAGATTGCTGATAAGTTTATGTTGTAGGAAGTAATCTGATCAGACCATAATTATGTATGTATTTATATGTATTTCTGATTGATATTTAATCAGTCGTTATTAATAAGTTTACTATAACTATTATATTTTCGTTACACAGATAATTAATCAGTAGGTACCTACCTATCTATATTTTTTATAATTAATGCTATGCTGGCTGAATATAATAAACATTGACGCTCTAAAAATAAAAAACCGAGTGAATTTTAACCAAAATATACGTATAAGACAGACCAAAACCTTCAATCGCAACTTTATTCTGTTAAACAATTCGGCAGGTAGGTACAACATCACGGAATGATTATGAAATGCACAAAATGAGCGAATAGTAAGCGCGTTAGTTATCTAGCCCCTCCCTACGGAGTGAGGTTAGCAACTGGTAAGCCCGCGAATTTCGGCGCGCGGCACTGCGTAACTAGGCCAGCGCACCCTTGACCTACTGACTCACTGCCAGCAAGCGCCCGCCATTGTTTTTTAACAATCAATAAATAATACACCGAGCAAAACTCTTTACACTCGCACATTTGCGCAATATTGGCTGCTCATCGCCGCCATTTGTGCATTAGTTTGCATTTTCGCGCGCTGTCAACTTTGAAGTTTGCAACTTTTTTTAGGTCGCGAAAACCGCGCGATGAACGTATCATGTGCGGCCCACGTACTTAGTTACCTAATAAATAAATATTGAAAAGTGACGACCTTGGTTTCCTAATGTTAAATAAGTTACGAGCTTGTATCATTAATTGTGTTATTTAATGGCAAAGACTTCGCAAAGTACCAAGGAACGTAATAGTAATTGTATTTTTTTTGTAATTTAGCTTTACAATAAGTATTATTTGCGGCCAGGCAAATTATAGACTATGTAGATAATGAATAATGCACTATAAAATAATACTTATATGGACTTGTAGCCTTGAAATTTAAATTGTCTTATGCTATGTATAGCTCAGATTACATATTAAATAAAAAAAGTTAAAATTAAAGGAGTAAGTGGCCTTCGTCAGGTACCGTAGTGCATCTGAGAGTCAGCAGCGACCTTGAAGAGCCTCTTTTTCACACAGAACAATCCAATGCTATTCGTTATCTATTTGGTATTTATCTACGTATAGGTAGGTTGTATTAAACAATGAAACAAATCGTGACCTTCTTATTGTACCTCAATAATTAGGTATTTTAAAGTTAACAATATAAACGCAGGATTGTATAGTTGCGTATTTTTGGAATTACTTTGTTTATGATCAAATAAATGGTAAATTTTTTTTTTTTATGTTTGGGAATATTTATATTGCTATAATACCTACTTATAATTTGGCCAAGGAAGTATATTTTAAGTAGATTTTGCTACTCCTTTTAATTCGTTCATTGCATGGTAAAATAATTCCGCAACAATTGAAAAGTCGGCCCTTAGTGTGATGACTGAGTCTGTGGTCCTTCTTATTATAAACGATCATAAATTAAAAATACACATGAGAGTACGTACGCACACACACGTTGTAGAATAAATTAAATAAATACATACATAAAAGCATTACGTTGTGGCCGCCAAGTGAGGTCGACACGTAGAGCGCGCACCGAACGAAACAAGCCTGCTTGCTTGATGCCTTCGCCTCAACGTACCTATTCTATTTTTAAAATTCGGTTAATTCATTGAAGTCACAGATAAAATCGAAACTAGACACAACAATGAACATCATGGAAAAACAAAACTGCGTAAGTTCTATAAATAGAAAATGAAAAATAATATTATATTATACCTACTAAGAGATTAAAATCAACGTACCTACTTATCGTGACATAACTAATTATTTTTAATTAGAAGTGCATAGATCTTAATTATCTTACTGTCCCTTTCTCTCTTTCTAATCTTTCTATATTTTGACGGAAGAATGTAGCGTTCTTTTTTTATTTTTTACTAGTATATTATATCAAGTTTTCGATAAAAAACAGCATAACAGTGGTTTTATGAGACGTTTTTTAATGTGCTATCCAATCCGTTCATAGCATAATATATTTATAAGATTAAGTGTATACCTACTGTGTAGGTAGGTATTATTACACGTACCTACTATATTTACTTCTGCCCATCTACTTCGTTCAGAAGTTCAATTGCGTATTTTTTATAATTCGCTTGCGGTCTGAATGTTTCAGACCTCGATGGGCAGATAAAACAATTGTTTATAAAACTTAGAAGGTTATAGGAGAACTTAGGAACGTTTCAATGTGATTGTTGAATCTAATATCCACTTTTAACAAGTAATTTGCGTGAGTTTTTCGCCATTGTCATCAGTATTAAGAGACACGGCATTGACAGACAAAAACAATAAGGTTCTTTACGAGTGAAATTTTCACCTTGTAAACACCGCAGAAACCTAAAACTTAAGCTGAGCACTGTGACCTGAATTAGGCTGAAAAATAACGAATATAAAATGGTTGTTCTGAGAAAAACCTATTTATTTATTTATTTATTTATTTATTTAATTCTTGTACATACACACAAAATATAATAGGAAAAAAGATTAATAGTTACACTGTACAAAGGCACAACTTATTTCTAAAGAAATCTCTTCCAGAAGGCCTGAGAGAGGAGACGTATATAGTGGAAAAACAGAAGTGTGTGTAGGTTAATAAACTTACATAGACTATAGTTACATACATACACAGATACATATATATACTATATAATATAATAATATACATACATAAACTTACACATAGCTAGGGCGATGAATGAACCTAAATGTCTATTGTGAAAACTTTTTAAGATAAATATTTTTTAACGTTCTTCAATGTTAAAAAGAGGTTTTTATTGAACTTTTTGAGGTTTCAAGGAAACAGTGTTGATGGTAAAAAGTAATTGAATAGCTCATTGCAATTTTAAGTAAAAAATGTTCTTTAACTTTTTTAATAAAGAATTATTGCGTTAATCTGTTTTCTTCTTTTTTAAATTATGGTTTTATTTTAATCAAACTTTAACCCACACTAAGATTCTCCTGTTAACAAACACAAATTTTCACATACACAAACGCCTACACTTACTAATAACTAGACTAACTAACCTGTAGATCGTACGCATATTTGCTGCGTGAGGGGATCGAACCCGTAACCCGTGAAGCAGAAGTCGATAGTCGTTTTACGTTGACGTCTACTAACTATCCACTGTTGAGGTAGCGTGCGTATTAAACAAGACCCCATAATTTAGTTGGCAAACATAACTTGTAACTGTATAACTCCATGTGGAATAAATTAATTGTAGCATACAACCGACCTTATTGTAGGCACCTTCACACATCTGTATGTGTTGATTACCTTTAACCAAATGATAAAATATTAATCTATTTATTTATTTATCTATGGTAGGAGAAAGAGGGAGATCAAAGAAAAGATACATGAACGATACATAATTTAAATAGAAAATAGCTGTGTTATTAGCGTATTTATCACATGAACATGCTTCAATGATGAAGGAAAACGTTGAGACGAAACCTGCCTTGGAGAATTTCTCGATGGCGTGTGAATTCTATCAATCTGCACTACAGCGTAATCCCTCTCAAATGAGAGGAGACCTGTGCCTAGCCTCAGCCCTGTGGTCATCCAAGTCTGCCTTTCACCATGGATGCTGTAAAGGGTTAATGGATAAATTAAAAAAAAACATATGTAGTGTATCAACTATCTAATATACGTAACTTGCTCCGTACTTAGGTCGGAACTAGATGCCACTGTGTGATAATGTCCGCATGTAAAATATTATTAATGGTTTTCACACAGATCACATTTACACCTGACGCGCTGGGTACGTGATCAGCGAGGTCGTGTCGTCACCGTCGCGTCACGGCTCACTGTCACTTTCCGCGGTGGACGCCGCGCCGGTGAAAGGCACGCCCGCTCGAATTCAACACCTTTTACTATGTTTGCGCTTCTTGTGTTGTGGTAGGGTAGGCAGAACTTGCGTGTTAAACTACACTGGTCCAATAGGTGTTCATTCTGTAAAGGTAAATTTGCATGTATTGGATTTTATATTTCATTTAAATTATTATACGACTTTCTATTCCAAAGGGGAGAAAATCGGGGCGACAGCCTGAAATCCAAACCAGATTGTAATGTTTAGATGAATAACTTACTTTCAAGTACCATTCGTGGAGAGAGAGTAAATAAATTAACTAATAAAATTTAGCAAAGCACAAATCCACACTTAAAGCTTCTGGAATTTCATAAAAAATCAAACACTGCTCGACCTTGGAATCGAAACCAGGACTTCACTCTTCGGCCACCCTAACTGCCACTGAAACAATGACTCAATGGAGACAGGGAGGTATTTAACTATACAATCATCATTACAGATCAACTTTAAAGGTATTTTTTTACAAATTTTGTCGCAGTATAGGTATGGTTATTATTTAATAATACACAATACAACATATGGATCTTGTGATTAGGTCTGAAATAAATTAATAATAATAATAATTTAATAATGGCGTTTCGTATCCTTTACAGGACCGAGATGAAGTTGTATTGTATGTATGTTTAGTATTTACGAAAGTATAAGTTTAAGAAAATAAAGTGAAAAATTTAATTTTAAAAAAATTAAAGGAAAGTTGCGAACATCTAATCTAATAAATAATGAAAATAGACAATTGACCGACCACTTCAAAAGAAACATATTTTGTCTCCATGTCTTATTACAAATTCTTAGATACCTATTATAAAACAAGGCTGAAAATAGACACTTCCTTTCTTTAAATGCTCTAGTTATTTATGAAGAAAGGAAGAAGATGTTCATATGATTGGGTATAATGTGATGAACAAACGTCATAAATGAAAGAATTGTTAATATTATGGCTCAGGTTCATGGGAGATATTTAAATTTTCTCGGTAGAAAATGTACAGTACTTTATAGTTAATCCATTTTACTGTATATGATTTGCATATACAGTAAAATGGATTAAATATGAAGTATTTTTTCTATGATATTATTTTTTAAGTAGCCCTAAAAATATTGAAATATATACCATTCTACATTTTTAGCATATCTACGAATATATAACGCAAATAACAGGAAGTGCACTTCAAATCGTACAAAAGAACGTAATTCCACAGAGCTTAAGTAAACTTTTTAAATGCTTTGAACAAAGGTATAATAAATTTAAGAAAAGTTTACTTCGGGTAAAAGGCCCAATTACCGTCCGAGTAAAAAGTCTTTGACTTTTTTTATATAAAAGCAGCTCGTGATTTAATCGGTGAACTATAGATATAACGTGTGTATGAGTGTGTGGCCGGTTTCGTGAATCAGATGCGTACCAGTTCCCTTTTCGGAATTTTCTTGACGAACCCGTACGTAAATATACGCGCTGAGGTATTTTAAGAGTTCATATAACTTAAAAATAAACTCTATCACATGTAATTATACCTTTCTTTTTAACATATTTATTATTTGTTGCCAAAATAAGTACATAGGAGCCACATTTGCAAATTACATGCTTCAAATTGTTTTCCCTTATAAATATGATATATCATTAGGTAATCAAGACTGCGATAAAAAGCTGTTACTATTGCCGTCGGACGCACGCAATGCTTTCGTTAATTAAACACATTTTTCTACTGGTCTACGGTCATTTAGCTGTCGCACCGTCTCTGTCTGATCTTCAGAAATTATGTATAGTCGTCTCGTTCCAAATCGACAAAGTCCGTCTAGCAATGTTATCGCGACGCGAAAGTGGCGGGTCGCGTGCGCGAGCGCCGGTGAAAGAGTCGATGACCTGCGCGGGAGCAACGAACGTCTTTGCGGCGGCGCATTGTGCTGAACGCAACCCCCGCCCCCCTCCTGCACGCACACAACATATGGAGCGCGCACACCCCCCCGGCGCAACTTTGATTTATTGTACTACAGTCACATTGTTCGGAAATTTACGTTTGGTCCTAGGTTCTGGTACCCGAACGTACAATGGAAGATGGTATCACATTTTCTAAGTCGACTTGATAATATCCTTGTTGTATGAAATTTCTAAATTGTCTGAATTTGCCTGCCAAGATGAAATGTCGTGTGAAAATAGGTATATATTTAATCTAGAGTCAGCTATCGGTAATCTTATAACATTATTAAAATAAAATACAATATAAAAATATTACGTAAAACATAAAATTTCATAACTTTCTATCCACGCCTGTTAACCAAAGGGATAGACAGAAGAAGATCTACTGATGTTGTTTAAGGTCCCATATGTAATACAAATATAGGACGCTTTAACATTTAATAGAAGAAAAAAAATTTTTGGAAATCGAACACAGAACTTCTCTGGCTCAACAGAAATACTTAGGACCACTAGATCAATGAGGCAATATATGAAATGTACCTACGTAAAAATAGTAACAAAATATCGAAAGTGCGCTTGAAACTACTTCAAACTCAGCTGCATACACTTACAAAGGCTGTACAAGTACACATGAAAGCAAAATGTGTGTAATATTATAGCTACAGAGATAAGCCACTCTATATGATATAATCTACGCGATGCATTAGACGCACACACACGCACGGTGCAATCTCACGCACACCGACTCGAGTTTCTAATAGTGTAGGTATCAAGACTAGTGCATACTGGTGATTCGTCTAGGAATTTTACAAAGAAACAATTATGTTAGAATTGTACCAATAAGGTGTTATTACAAGAAAATCTTTATCTAACGAGCTAATAGTATGAACTGCACCACAAAATTGAAGCGCAGTTTTTAATAATTTTACTTGTGGTTCGTCAAAGTCAAAATGATTTATACCAAGTAGACCAATATTGCAGGTGCTTGTTTTTTTGTAGTTACCAACACTAGTTGCACGGTTACAAAAAGTATTTCTCAGTAGAACGTTATCTACAGAGTTTTCTGTAATTTTCCGTCAAGATTTTTAATTTTATTTTAATAGCTTCGTGTTGTTTCTTTTGCAAGGACTTGTGATTTGTCAAATTTTATGTTATCATGGGATTGATTCGCAAATTGCTGACTTTTTGGAACGATGGTGTTTAAGATCAGCTTTTATGGTCAATGTCTCTTAAATTTAAATAGTGCTATACTATGGGTAATCCCTACACTCTAATACGCGATAGAATAAGAAGTTTTCTAAATCAAATTAGAAATGTTGCCAGCTGGTTTCCTGATTTACTCTTAGTAGGTATATATATAAAAGACTTCATCAGCAATCAGTTAATTAGCACGAATCTATCAATTTATAGAAAACATTTTCATATATTTCGGTACAGCCGATACATACTTACCTCTCAATTACTCCATAGTTTTTATATTCTCTTAAAAATTGCGTTCTAATTTACGAATACAAAACCATTTGTACAAATATCATTTAAAAAAATAAATGAGTGCAGTCGGGCGGCGCGGGCGGCGAATTTTCAAGCGAAGTCGTCTGCCTTATGTAATGCCTATAAATAGATTATGGATACCGAAAGTGGTACAAGGACACTGCATTTATGGTGTCACGTTTTCGTAGTATATTTGTTATTTTTAAATTACATATTGTAAGTAATATTTGCGATAGTTGCTCTACTGGTAGGTATTAACTACGGACTATTGGTGCTGTCAGGTTTGAAAGAATCCATGATCCTCCTAATTCTTGAAAGCCTGTGCTTTGTTAAAGTGGAGTACGAACCCAACTCATCGCTGAATGTTCGGTAGTTATGTTCGTAGTTATGACATGCGCAAACATGTGAAGAAGAAAAAATTGTGAGGGAAGCAGCATGCTCGAGAGATTTTCTCAATGGCGTGTGAATTCTCACAATCCCAGCTAGACTAGTGGGGTGGACAAAAGCCTAACCCAATGAGAGGAAGCTCGTGCTGGGCGGTGGTACAATAATTGAGTTCAAGATGATATGTTTATTTTATTGATCTCTCTATTAAATGGAGAAAAAAAAGCGCCGTCCGTCCTCCAGTAAGAGTTAAGGGGTTAATTTTTTCTTTTAAATAAAAATTTCCAGCATCAGCCAGTTCGTTGTATTTGAACTGTGGGTATACACCAGTGCCTACACCACTGCCTATATCTTCGGTAGTACGTGCGTGATAGTGTTTTCATCATATCATCATCATCATATCAACCGTTAGACGTCCACTGCTGGACATAGGTCTCCCGCAAGGATCGCCACGACGACCGGTCCTGCGCCACCCGCATCCAGCGGATTCCAGCGACCTTAACCAGGTCGTCAGTCCACCTTGCCGGGGGCCTACCCACGCTGCGTCTTCCAGTACGTGGTCGCCACTCGAGAATCTTCAAGCCCCATCGGCCATCCGTTCTTCGAGCGTTGTGCCCTGCCCTGATGATGTTTTATTTTATCAAAATAAAGTCTGTAAATTTCAGGATATATTTAACAAACTCGTATAAATTATGTGGATAACATCTTCTTTCCAGTTAGTTTGCAAGTTTCAGTCGTTTTCTCGGAACCACAACACTTTGATAATTATATATCGGAAACTGAAGGGATTCGGAAACTTTCTCCAGCCTCACAAACACATTTATTATTATTGAAATTTGAAATCTCTTTAATGTAAATTCGTACTTTAGTTTACTTTCCTCGTAATCAATTAAAATTATAAGTTTCATTAAGGATGTAATTTAATTAGTCTGCTTTAACGTTTGTTTTAATGGGGGCTTTGGCCTTCAAGATTTTTAAAATATTATACTTTCTTGAATTGCTCAAAAATTTTCCCTGTGTCATACACAAACACGCAGAATCTGAAAAATTTTATGGTGTACAGTTACAGGTATAACTGTACACCATATATTTTCGACTTGCAATAAAACCTGTACCTATTGGCACAGAATCTGAACACTCAAGCCATTTAGCACCATTCCTGAAAGTGACTTCATGTTTTTACACCTTTATGTTGTATACATATAAGGGGAAATCCATAATAATCTTCTTTATATTCGCATTTCTTTTTAACACAATACGTAACTAAGTAAAACAGAATGAATACTATTGGTGTTTTGATACCATTTACATTCATACTCTCTACAGTCTTTAATATTTTTCAAAATCATTGGCTCACGTAACCCCGAGAGCTCTCATCGTCGGAATTTGTCAAATCTTGCTATACATAACATTACAAATAGAAAATTCATAAATATATCCACAGACCATAAAGTGCATAGACGTGGCGGCATAGTGCACGCGCCTTATGAATAGTTCGCCAAGTGAAAGTAAGCGTGTGTTGGTGTGTTTAGAGCTTGTGCACCGTCGCACGCACACACATGCACCGTGCGCCTGCGCTTTCCGACCTACAGGCTGATTCAACGAGCACAGCTTTAAAGAGCTTTTCGAAATTGTTTAGGCAAGGAAAGGCCCACTTTCCAAAAGTATTTACATTTGAATAGGTTCTTGCTTAAATATAAAATGATTTATTGGTTATTTTAGTCTGTGATTAATTAATAAGTAATTGGTTTCGTTTCCCAATAAATTATTCAGAGTAATGGCAGTTTTAAAAAGGGTTCAATAATATCAAAGGTGAAAAAATCTCAATGCAACATGTTTAAATGGACAACGCTAAAGTTAAGTTATGATTTTCTAAGAAGTACTTTAAGTAAAGGTGATTTAAAAAGCTTTTTTTTATTTTCAAGAGCTATAGTTTATTATAATTAGGTGCTGGTAAGTAATATTGGACTAATTGAAATAAAACATGATTTTGCCTTTGTTTACATAAAAGGTATTAAAATATGAATACAATTGCGAATCAGGCTGTATATTGCGGAAGCGTCAAACGCGGCCGGTGGCCGGCCTCGGCGCGGCTTTCTTATGGAAAACTGCGAGCAGGGCTGCTGCTCACCTAACTGCGGCTAGACTGCACACACATCCAACAAAATATTCCATACATACATATATACATACATACCATCACGCCTCTCGTCCCTGAAGGGTTACGCAGGGGTGTACCTACTAATATCCACGCATACTTCGTCAACAACTGGGCACGAGTCCAAACTTCGAGTTACAATAGATAATTTTATAGAAAAACACGATACACGACACTGCTCGGCCTGGAAATCAAACCCTCTTGCACTGACGACCATTGAACCAACAAGGCCGTTATTAGTAAACTTGCTACATACGCCAAAGGGGCCTTAACTCAGAAAACGATAGCTTAACTAAGAAATGCGAAAGATCGCAATCAATGGTTGAAGCGACAACATTATTTTGATCGTGGGAGTAAATTTTCCCTTCAGATCCATGTAGTGTCTTTACTGAAACTTGACTTTTCTCTTTGACAACTGTCATATTTTGACAAAAGAATGTAGAGGAACTTTAGAGTCTATAAATTCGTAAAATATTTTTTAAAAGCAATCATGTCTAACAATTCACCTATTATAATCTGTTGCATCTAAGCGCGACTGCTGTGACGTCCAGGATTTGATAAAATATCACTTGCAGCTTGTAGTTTAGATTTGTTAAAAACAATAGACATATATAATGGAATGGCAATTTTCCAGGATCAATAAAGTAATGCTAATTATGTTAATTAAATATACTACTAATTGTATTGATAATGCCGCTATAATTAATAAATCATTTGCTTTAATACTTTTATTTCGATGTAAATAAAATCCACAGTCGTGCATTTGCAGCGCAGCACAATGATCCATTTTCTATTTTATCTGTGGTTGAGTCATGCGACGCCGTGCGGCATAACAAGTGACTGCAGGGTACACTATGCCTTTCTTTCAAACATTTATTTTGTTATGTAGTGGCTGAGATATCAAATGCTGAACGAATTGTGGGTTCTAGTCCCGCATGGAACAAGTATACGAGTACGTATGATAGTTCTCTCGAGTCTGAGATTATTATGAGGAAAAAAACCTGGAGGTTGAAAAAAATACAAATAGTAGCTGACAGCGAAAATATTATAACACTAAATTGTTTAATTAATACACTCTACTCTGTACTGTACTCTCACAGATTAGAGGAGACGAAACCCCTGCCTGTGCTGCGGGATAGTAATTAGATTGATGGTGATAATTATACAAATACTACTACTACTGTAACAACGTTTAAAATAATAACAACCTCTAGCCCTAGCCCTTTCATCATCCATCATCATCATCATCCACAGCCTTTCTGATCCCACTGCTGGGTATAGGCCTCTTTCAATGCATGCCATTCGCTTCGGTCCTGCGCCAATCTCGTCCAGATTCGACCCGCAAACTGAGCGATGTCGTCGACCCATCTTGCCGCCGGACGTCCAACACTACGTTTATGGCCTCTTGGCCACCACTCAGTGAGCGTTTTGCTCCACCTGTCGTCTCTTCTCCTCGCCATGTGTCCCGCCCAACTCCATTTGAGCCCCATAATGAATATACCGACGTCTCGGACCTTTGTCCTTCGTCTGATTTCCTTATTGGGAACCCGGTCACAAGACCGGGTTCGGGAGCGAGCCATGCTCGGCATCCGCCCAGCCAAGCTGTATTCTCCTATATATCTCCTTACTCTGATGCTCCTTACCAAAAGAAAGAATATGACCAAGATATACATACTCTTTGACCACCTCTAGTTTCTCGCGTCCAAGCATAACGTTAGGATTCGAGACACCAGAGATGTTCATCATAACTTTAGTTTTGGTCATATTCATCTTAAGGCCTATACTCAGTGAAGCATCAAAAAGATCTTTCAACATAGTTTGGAGATTATCAGGACTATCGGCGAACAACACAAGGTCATCTGCAAACCTGAGGTGAGAAAGAAAGACGCCATTTTATACCTATAAATTAAAATTAAAAAATAATAATTATACACAGTTACTTTACACAGTAAACATTTCAAATGACTCTTATGATTATGAAATCAGAATCCAAAATAGTTTATTTCCTTATAGTGAACGTTAATTTGCCTAAAATATTCAGACATTATGGATAACTCCGGTCCCGGTGACACTTCTCTGAATGTTGATCAGCGCGTGCGCAAGATGCAGTCGATATCCTTGAATAGCATTTCACTTTAAACTTACATATCTACCTATTTGTTAGAAACTGCATTTAGAAAATTTAGTTATTAGGTTGAAACATATTAATATCTCTTAATCCCCAATTATTATCCCAGTAAATAAACGTGTAAGTTTCTATTGATGGATGTCTGGATATTTGTTAGTCTTCCACGTGGACATGTGTTAACCGATTTGTTATACATATAGTTTATTACCTGGATTAATACGTAGGCTACTTTTAATCTATATACTATGCGGGCAAAGTTGTAGGAGAAAGCTAGTAGAAATAATCGCCTATGATGCACTAGCTCAGGGCAGCGCTATTTTCGTACAATATGACTCAAAAAGCACGTGCAATTGAGCTGGTGTAGTGGTAATAGGCTGACTGTTATAAAATGTAATCTCTAAAAAATAATATTCGAACAAAATGCAATAACAACTGAAAGAATTTGCATTATTAAAGAAACTGGCATGTCGTAGTTACTTTCTCCTTTTTGCTTCACTCTAAGGTTTTTGATCAAAAGGGAGACTTATATCATTAATGAAATCTCTGAAAATAAAAATGTGCATTAATTTTAATAATGTTATTAATTGCTTACAAACTAATTTGTCAGTACACTTATACCACGATTGCAATACCAAGTCTCCCACGTGAACAGGTTCTTGATATGACTTCGATTCAATATTAATTAAAATCTTAACTAGTCTTTTGACTGAAAGTAATTCAGACTAGGCACCCAGTAATGTTGGTATAGTTATGAGATACTGTACCAATATCGATAAGTTTGGAAAACGAAACACTCACCGGGCAGCTGGTATAACTACGTTAATTAACTAAGGTAATTAATATAAGGTTCCTGTGAATTAGGTTGTGAAACTGGGAAATTAAACAAAACAAAATATATAAACTAGATATATGATTTTATATCTAGTTTCTACTATTGTAGATTCTAGGACCTTATAAAATAGCCGTATTTTCAAGTGCACTATATTTCCCTACTGCTCTGCTGTTTAGGTTTAGGTACTCACTGGGTTTTTTAATTATGTGAAGTTTGAGTATTTATTCATTCTGTCCTCTCCAGATAATAACTGCAGATTAATTCAATAAAATTATATAAAGGCATGTAAGGCGATGAATAATAAAATACGTTAATAGTTGGAAAAGTAAATCGAAGGGAAATCTAGATTAGATCAAAACCCATTTTAGAAACTCTTAGGTTCAACAGCATCTAGTTGGTGAAATCGCGTGATTTATCTCACAACATAACAGCGTTAAAAACAAACATCGAAATTATAATCAGCTTGTATCATTAGATCTCGCAAATCTCGGACATAATCCGTCACGTATTATATCACGTTGCGCGTGCGCAGTGCACCGATGCATTTCTCTCGCCCCCCTCCACCCTCCTCGCGCCGCAGCACCCCCGCCGCTCTGTTCGCAGAGTGAATGCACTCTCGCTGGCTGTTATGTAAGTTTGCTCTTGCGCACCTAACGCACACACGGGCATCCACGCGACACCGCTGCATTGTCGAGCGTGTGTGTGTGTGATTGTTAGTGTTTTTGTGTTCAGATTATGAAAAGTCCATGCAGATTAGATTTTAATGCGCCAGATAGGATTCCCGCGGTGTAGAAAAAGTGAGCTTCTTTACACTTTTCCAAGGATCCTTAGGAATTACACTGATATAAATACCAAAGATCTTTAATTTCCTTTTTATAGAGGTGTCTTTCACACTTGATCTATACTTTACAGTTGCATATTGAAATCAATTAAGAAACTTAGAAAGCATTTACTCCTTTGCGTCTGCAAGTAGAAAGTTACCAAACAGGACACCAACAAGAGCAATACAAACACCAACAAGCATACTATATCAGTACCACTCTCTACAGCCAAGTCAGCGAATCACCATGAAAATGTCTAAGCACGAGAGGCTTTTGTTTCAAAGTCGGCCGGCGACCGCAGCCAACAGCTGCGCAGCAATGCAGCCATTACGTAACGTAGGACTGATCCGTGGGGGGTGCAGGAGCCTGAGGAGACGGGGGAGGGGAGGGGGGGGTGCCGAGTGAAAGTTAGCAGACACTAGGTATTATAAAAATATGAGAAGGTGCTGCTAATGCTTATAATTGTATATTTATTTAGAAAATTTTCAACAGCTATTAAAAAGGCGGTAGTCTTTGATGCTTCAAGAATTTTGGGTCTACTTCAAAGTCCTCTGGAATTTTGTTTTTATAAGCGTTGCGCCAAACTAGGATTTATACTGTGACTTCTTTTTGAAAGCGAATTTTCTTACCATATTTCTCTTCTTGCCAATTATTGACTCATAGACTTATATGGAAATCAGACTTTCACAGGGAGTAAGCCACAAGACTGCTTTAAAGGTCTACTATTCCACAAAGTCTTGTGGCTGACTGTACTGCTCGTGTTTTTTGTTCAGAAGTTCATTTATTATCACACGAGATGTTAAGGAAATCAATCATAAGATGGGCTCATCGGTACTGCTAATTTGTTAGTCAGCGTTCAACTAAGATATACATTATATTAACTTCTCCGCGTACGGCTAAAGTGGAGTTATTAACTTCTTATTTTAAGAAGTCATTAACTTCAACTTCATCAACAACCATCGCATCCTTATTTTCTACAATTTTAATGATCTCTTTCTAAATCTAGTCTATCTTTGTAAATAGTTTAGTTTCTTTGTAGGTTTAATTAGAACGATAATTGTTAATAAATCATTACACCTATAAACGTACTATCCTAAATATTACTCGGGCTATTGTCAAGGACTATTTTGTTGAATGTTTATTTTTTATCTGTAAACTGTTCAATTAAGTAGTCAAATTGCTCTTTGATAAGAGCACCTTTAAGAAACAAAACAAACATAATTTTCCGTCTAATGTTAGAATAACTAGATCGAACTGATTTAGTCTAGAAATAACTAGATCGATTTCAAATAATGTAACAAACAACCCAATCCCTATAGTCGATAGCCCATTACGTAAGGTATGTGCGCCGTGAGAAGGAGAAATGCGGCAGATCTGCGCGCGCGCAGCCGCCGCCGCGCCGCCCGCGAGCTGCGGCGCGCGGCGCGACCGCTGCGGTTACGGTATGCGTTTACACGAGATACATGCGTTTTGCAACTTATCTCTCACTCAATATTACTTTGTTGGGAATACAGTTATATGAACTTGGACATACATATTTGAACTCTGGAGAAAAGGTTGTACAACAATAGAAAAAATAAAAAAAAATGCTATTACATGCCATTTTATATGAAATGCTTAGTCGTCCAGTAGTGGATGTCACCTAGATGATGATAATATGATGATGATAAAATGACGAACGTCATGTTTTTTTATTTATGTAAAAAGATATTTTAAGGGCACATTTATAAAGTGTTTCCTAATTTATATTGGTATCTTAAAAAATTCAGAGAATGATCTCTTTTGAAGCGAGTGTCAGCATGAAAGAAATATTTAAAAAATACTTTGTATAAAACATCAGAACAGCATTTGAGTTGAGCTAAGTTATACACACATCTATTGTGTAATTAGTACACACCTAATGTATGTCCCTTCGTGAACATTTATGAATATAAATAGAGCTTATTCTATGATCCGATTTCATAATTATTCAAGATGATTTGATTGTTTGTGTCTGCGAATGTATACCGACATCTATATTCCAATAGTCATAGTTTCCCAAGTGTAGACTTCCGAGGAGTTGGCACTTAGACCGCCTCAAGACTATGTTCAATCACAATAGATTAAAGCCCCCTCAGATTCCTTCACTGTGGTAGGGGCCCATCCGCCCATAAACGAGACACATCTACTCAACTAAATATAGCGTCTATTGATCTTGGAAGAAACGGAATACATTTGACAAATCTACTATACTGCGTTATTGCTCTAGTGGACACAATAGCGATTATTGAGGTATTTTAAAGAGTTTTTTAGGACTTGTTGGGACCTAAATGCATACCGGTAATTATACACCTAGTACATGAATACTTTCTCTGCTTTACCCTTTAGATTTATAGTTTATAGGCGTAATGGTATGTTGGATAGTGGTTATGTTGGAAAATTTATAAAAATAAAACTACATTTTATAGATTTTATCGGGGTATACCGGTATTAGTTTATCCCGTTTCGTCGCCTGTGTGTTACACGAGACCTAAAACATACCGACAATATGTGGGTGTACCTACATTAGTACCTATACCTATAGCTCAACCCTTCGGGGACGGTTTAATCCCGACTTTTCAATCCTTGACCACATCCATGGTTTCTGTGAACTGGCACCTGACTATAGATGCTGTTTTATTCCAATGTCTTATGATTCCTTTAAATAAAGTCTAATATTCTCGTAAGTGTAAGAAATCTGTAGGTAAGTTTATTAAAATTATGTAGATCACAAATAAAATTCTAAACAAAGTCAAGTTAGTGAAGCAATGTGTACGACATGTGACAGTTAAATCGTAACACTTTATCGTATTTGTGTCGTAACTGATGACTTGACACGTTTTGTGATACATGAAGGCTGTGACACTTTGTTATGGGTACTTATTTCATTTAAACAAAGAAACTTTTCGTTTAGTACCGAGGGTCAACGCAATTGTCATGTACAGTTATTCAATTTTTGTTTTTCTGTCGGTGCTTATGTCACTTTACTCCTAAATTGTTGGAGCAATTTCGATAGACTTGTTGATGGCTTGGATGGTGGACATTAATATGTAGTCCCGATAAATTTAGCTGTATTTCGGCGGTACAGCTTCTGTCTGGTTGGCTTAAAAGGGCATTGAAGTGTTTGGAGTAAGTACACCAGGATGTCGGGATACAGAGTCCAGAAATGAAACAGCTGACAGTTACACGAGTATATTCCGACTGACATACGCACTAATTACACAAGCGCTCACGTACATTTTAGCTCCTACTCACATATTCTTAATAATATACTTTTGCACTTACATCTACCTTAATACTAATACATCACAGTTTTTAACTTTGAAATTACTCTTCTGGGCGTATTTTCCTGTGGAGTTATGTGTTTGATTTTTAATTTATTTTATGATAAGCTGAAAACTATAAATTAAAAAAAAAGTTCAAAAGCGGATGATAGAAGAAAGTCAAAAGAAAAATAAGAAGATTGCGATCAATCCACGTACAATTAATCTTTTTATTAAATTTTATGTGTTTTATGGTATGTGTGAGTTTAAACAGGCAGAAAAGTAAATATGATGTAAAAAGTATTCTCATACACCTCATTATCATTCATACTATAATATTAATGTTTCTAAACTTCTAGTCTACCAATATGTTTATCTATAGAAGGTCTCCTCTTTGCTCAGAAATATCTTGAATGAAATATTGGTGTGGGCTAACTACAAAACCTGTGATATCCTAGAATGTATATTGTGTCACATGTAAATTGTGAAGTCAAGGGTCCTGAGTGAGTGAGTGAGTTCGATCACACATCACCGACTTTTCAAAGATACTATAAATACTATATATAATACTACAAGTGCGTATTTACGACGAAACATATTTCGATGAAATGTGAAGTCTGCCAACCCGCAGTAGGCTAGCGTAGTGGACTATAGCCTAATCTCTCTGCAAGAGACACGTGCCCAGATGTAGGACAGCTGTGCTTGATGACGTTGTGGGTTATGTCAGTCCAATACTATTTTTTTTGATACATAACGTTACCATCATACTAAACTTGGGCCTCCAACTAGTCGGCTAAATGCATGGTTATTAATCTTAACGAAATAAAATCGTGAATTCGTGATCGGTTTAATGTCCAATGGAGGTCAGCGAGCTGACTATGTGGCGATGACTAATTGTTGTTACGTGCACAGGTTGAAGTATCTCTGTCATTGCAACGAGGGCAGGAACGAAGAAGTAATGCCGCCTTTTTGGTAGTATTAAAACCTCATTTTCCTTTTTCACGAGGATTGTATACCTCATTTTAGAAGATATATTTTTTTATATTTTTCCTAGTTACGTTTTATATTTACTTTTAAATTAGACAAAATTACTATTATATTATTTGCGTATATTGGCACATGTAGTGGATCAAAACGGGATTAAAATATTATTAGATATCGCGATGAAATCCCTCAAAAAGTAGTATCTACAATGAAAATGTCAAGATGTCGTCACATAATTTTATTATGTATATGGTTATGAAAATCGGTTAAGATATAATACCTATGTACTATGAAGAACTAATATATAGTACCTATGAAGAACTGTATTCTATTCTGTACTTAACTACATGTAGAGCCTTTTCAATAATAAGTTATTTTTTAAGTTAAGAAGGTCATGAATGGCTTGAAGTTATAACTTATTTAATAAAGTTTGTATAAAATAACACAACATGAAAAACTTGCGATTTAAATAAGAAGAGTATGTGTTTTGCGCATACTTCTTGCATATAAGAATGTGTGCTGTGTAAATAATTCAAATAATGCACTTGCATTTATGACAAAATGAAGTTTAATAACCTCCTTAACCTTACTGTGTAATAAAAACTAAGTACACCGTATTATGTTTATTCCTAAATATAAAGTTTAGCTGTGATTTATCTCGGATTCGGAAACAAACGTACTTATTCATCAGTTTCGAAAAACGAGCGCCGAGAAAGAGAAATTAGTGAGTAACGAACCAGCTCTATGGTATCAATATCTTTGTGAGATAAAGCCTGGTATCTGGACCAACGGCTTTCCAATCTTAATCTTAAAAACATGAACTTATGTTTCTGAAACTATTTTGAGTAGTGACTATTTTTAGAGAGAGAGTAATGAAAAGAAAAAGAGTCGACTAGATAAAGGTACATTTTACTTTTACTTCAAACAGAAAGTAAACATATTATCACACATTTATCCTCAATAGATTAGGCAGAGGTGCACTGTTTTCCGGGCACAAATCAAAACTCCGGCCTATTCCTGAAAATTTTATAGAAAAGAGTTTTCTAGATCCGAAAATCAAACCCTGAACTTCACGTTCAGCAGTTAAGCTTGAAAACTTTATTGAGGAAAAAAATACTTCTTAACCATTGCAATTAAATATGTTATAAACATAAAATCTGAAAATATTTGGGTTTAAAAACATACTAAGCAATACATATTAGTATAAAACACTTTACATTATAAATATTTTGCTGATAAATAAAGCCTTCAGTTTCTATAGGCTTGTTCTGCAATAAGCAGAATTTCAGCACATATTGTACAAAATATGCCTACTGTTTATTTTGACTCATATAGGCATATATTTACGATTGAAAACGCAATTTTGCATAAATACCGACATCATTTTGCAGATTATTTTATTTAAGTAGGTAGGCAACATAAATAATCGCATTGAATAATAAATTAGCAAAGTTTTCCATTACATGATTTTACAGTTATATAGGATGTGTAGCATTAAATACTAATAGAAAATACAACAACATACATTAAGTAAAAATGTATAATATATATGCACCCTAATGGCTATAAATAAGGGTTAAATTTTTGAAATCGTCGGTTACGTTTCACTGGACCCGGGAACCCCCTTCATGTGACCCCCGGGGGGGTTTGTGAGGAAAGGACCCCACTCTCTCCAAACTATTCCAAAAACAAAGGCTCAGATTACCATACGAATCGGGTAAAATTGTCACCAGTCTAGGTGATCTAAATAAATCAATTTTTGCTTTTACTCTACAACCAGAACATGTCAGTCCCTACACTGACATGTTCAGGTTGTAGAGTAAAAGTCCCTTAAATAATAAAGATAATAAAAAATAAAAATAAACTCGAGGTGCTACACAAAACTTGCAGTGGCTATACCATCTGAGTAACTATACCATCTGAGGCCCGTCGCAAATTTGGATGGGGCCCCAGTAAAAATAGTATGCAGTAACTAAGGATTCTGACGGCCAAGTGGGCTTGTCGGCTGTGAGATAGTTTGCCACTTTTGTGACATCAAAAAAAATCTCGCGGCTTTTCGGGCCCCATCCGACTGGGGGCCTGTGGAATTTTGCCAGCCACCTTATAATCACGCCACTGAAAGCTTGGCTAGGTTCTTAAGTTAGTAGACTCTTCTAGATAATTCTAGAGTTCACTATTGCACTGTAATGTCTCTTTGACATTGATCGGGTCTGTAACAGCGGCCTGTGGCAGATTTCCTTATTTGATAATAATAATAGGTACCTGGGCTCTTAATAATTATGATCTATTCATTCTCGTTATATTTTTTATTCGTTGTTAAAGCAGGACACTAGTTTCTAATCTAGCCAAAATCGACATGGTAACAACGTAATAAATGTTTAAAAACGTCTAAAATTGCGCATACCATTCACATCACGTTACAAACTGCCAAATTTGCTAATATTTGATCGGCAGCGACCACATAATGGGCGACCACATTCTGGTGACCTCACACGAGCCTCAAGTGTATGCCGCGACCTTTGCCAAGGCACCCGGTGCGATAAACTTTCGTAATTAAATTTGCAACTGCACGCACATAACTTGACGTTGGGCAAACACGTACAAATGTAAAAATAACCTTAATGTGTATTGAATTGGTTTGCCAAAAATGCCTAGGCCGTTTTTTGGAACTGGCCTTTGGTATTGCCTATTTTTTAGTGCTTCGCATTATCGGCAATATATTTTTGGTGTCTTATTGTTTTTCAACACTTTAAGTGCTGGAAATTGATTTTGCAGGCTGGTGACTTCGTTTGTTTATCACAGTACAACGGATAATGTAGCCAGTGAAATGGGCAAGTGAGACATAGCATTGGGCATCTCAAGGTTGCAATGTGTGATTGATATCCTTGTTTTTGTCAGTGTTCATTGACTAAGGTTACCATTTACTTTCAGGTAGGACGTATGTTTATTAATTATGTCATAAATAGAAGATTTATTGAACATTGCTCCGTTAATAAGGCCTATAAAATCCTTCAATACAAGTCAAATTTCAATTAGTCAAACATTGCCGATACTTCTGAACTATCAAACACTAATTTTAAAGATAAAAACTGCCAATGGATTTCTTTCTGAACAGCTTTTGATCAAAAACCTTACTTTCTCTTTTACATGGCTACTAGATATTCTCCCTTCAAGACTTTTGAACTTTACTTTTTGATCATGGAGTCTTAATGTCATTGTAACCAGTTGGAAATGATGGCGACCTTAATGGTGACCGCATTGATGATGGCCAACGATGGAACAGGAGATAAACGCGAGAATTAGATCTTTATCTCTGCTTTATCACGCATAGACAAGCTAATATTGGGCTAGGTTCCGCAGGTTTGATAACTTGTGGAAGGAAAGTCATTATTAATTTTTAAACTGCTTTGTCCTTTGATACATCGAGACCGCAAATTGGATCTATAACAAAACATCTTTGTCTTTATGTTTATTTTTCTCCAGATTTCATTTCGACAATTCTTTTTTATTGATTTAAATATAATTGCTCCTATAACAGATATTTTACAATGAAATGCTTTAGTATAAGTTAGGTGGCTAATGGTCAGAAATACAATTCTCGGAAGTATTTCAGTAACGCGAAATTCTAAAACGAGTTTCAAAATCTTTTTATTTTTAGAGATGTAAAAATAAAAATCTAAATATTTTTTCTGTGTATATCCCTGAAGCTTTGTTTGATGTTGGTAAGATTTATTACCACGCTAAATATAACCTTATTGTGATTGAAAGGTGAATGAAATGAAGGGATCGATAGTCCTCGCTCGTTGTACCCTGGCCTCGGTGCCGGGTCAATTTAGTTCCGAAGGGGTGGCAAGTGCAAATGTCATGACGATTGTCCTGAAGCCCTACCCTTCCGTCTCCTAAGGTCGAATGATTTTTATAGTGCTTATGATTGCTTAGCATGGACGAAAGGACCAAAAACCGACTGAAGGTTTTTTAAGTAGTTCCCCTTGCTACAACTGTTATTGCAGAATGGTGCGCAAATAAATTATGAGGTTTTTGAATGGTAAGAATAATTTACCCCATCTGACCAAGACACTCGACTGAGTGATCTTATAGGTAACTAGTATCTTGAATCTTTAGTATCTTGAAATTTCAAGAACATCTCTCAATATCTAAATTGTTTAATGCAGCATATTGTTAGTTTTTTAATTAATAGTATCACTACAATACAAAGTCAGTGTGACGCAGTTTGGCGGGAAAAGAACTCACCTTGAATGACGCGCTTCCCGCGCTGCGGCCTCGCTGGCGGCCGCGAGCGATCGGCTCGCTTCGGGAGCATTCGTGTATGTTCGCATATCCCCGGTGCTTCTCGGCGCCACTCGGGTGTCCTCGCTATGAATCGGCTGATGTTCATATTAATTGATTTGAGATAAGTTTGTGTTTATTTGAATTAGTATAGTAGTTTCAATTTCAGATCTGTCTTTTTTATTTTATTTAAACACATATTTTGATTAAAAGCATCAAGTCTTATGCTGCACGCAACATAAAGGCGGTAGGTATACTTCAGAACTCCAAAAATATTTATTTCGTTGAAAACTAAATGGTTTCAGGTACTAATGGTTTCACAAACAGAAATGAATATAAAACTGTTGACTAATTAGGGAATACCTATTTTCTCGTCAGTTTTTGCGATCGGTTGACCAGTTGTTGACATTAATTGGTGTTATTACGTTTCATAAATCTGCGTAAATATCGCGATTTACGATACACGGCGATTCGAAAGTGCGTTCACAAATAAAGTGAAGGCTATGAATGGAACGATGCAAATGTTGGATTTTACTCCTTTTTGAAGCTACAGTGAAACAAAACTAAAGCCTTTTGTAATATAGAATAAAGGAAAAGAAAAAGTTAAATATTAATATTATTTGTATGGTACACAGAATGAAATGAAAGATAAGTAAGTTGTAGGTATGTTTAGAAGTGGGCATAGAGCATGCTGAACGGCCTACGTTCAGCAGTGGACGGCTATAGGCTGATAAGTATAGAGCATACTGCTCAGATCGGTAAATGGTAGTCCTACTATGGTTATGATCTTATTTGGTCCTTTCTGGTCCTGACAGCCGCGTTTACAGTGATAAAGAGGAGTCCCTAAATCAATTGAATGAACTCTACGCGCTTTCGTTCCGCAGCGCTAGCCGCTTGACCCAATTTCTTAAATCCACAACCATTTCAGGGTTTGACAATGATAACACTAGTTGGAGCAGTCATAAAAATATACGCGAGCATCCACCGGTTGACGGGGGCGCGGTTGTGCGGCAGTTCAGTGACTCGTGGGCCGCTATACCGAGCGGACGTACGTGCGACGCTCGCTACTTATTCCTCGAACACGTTACGAGCGCAACCTTCGGCGTGGAACTGTTTTTTGAAATTGTGTGTGTTCTCAATTTGAAAATTATCTGACAGTGACAGGAGTGTTGCCAGTGTTTTTTAAGGAATTTCGTTTCATTTCCTTTGGATCAAACTGATTTTATTGTAATATTTTTTATGATTGTGTGCATGTGGACGGATCAGTGAACCTTTGGATTGCGATTTGGACTTGGTGAGTTTCACATTGTTATTATTGTATTTCACGGTTAAAAAGCGTAGCCAGCAAAATATCCTCTTTGGATATTTAACCTAAATCATTTAAACAAACAAACAATAAATTATTTCAAAACAAGAATCGCGGAATTAAAAACTAACTAGTCAGACGTTTAATATGCTAAAAGATACTTAAAACATTATAATACAAAATCTTAAGATAAGCGAGGCGTAATTTACAAAATAAACTTTAAAGATATTTACGCAAATATTAAAAACCGGGTTATGATTTAATATAAACATAACGTTATTTTATGAAAATTTAAAATCGGAATGAAACTATTTTCGTAAATTGAAAGTTAAAAAAATCTTACATACCACGATGGCCAGTTTACTTTCATTTCCCCGTTTCTTGTCACAAATAGTTTTAATATAAAGTATTGCCATTTAAAAATATATTTTTAATGACCAATAGTTTATTTAGTGTAGTGGAAAATGGATCATTGTGATCACAAAGAATCGTGGCCCTGAATTGAATCGGCACGTAAATCATGACATAATTTAACCACATTTGAACCAAACAAATTTATAGTGGCATGGTTGATCCAAGGCCTGTAATTGACATGCATTCATTATGTTTGTGAACCATATTAGTAGGTAATGTATTTGAAACAATTTTTTGTTGCATAATATTATTTAAACCATTTTCTATTTCCACTTTCGCTGATATTCGTTTCTTAAAAGATCTTTTTAGGAACTCGATTGTTTGCATTTTTGAAATGCGATGTTTCTTTCTCAGTGGATTTTTTTTGGGAAATAAGTATTAGGTATCTGCATCGTGAACTTCAGTAACAGTCCTATTAGATTTCAATGATTCAATATTATAGCCTTGTCGACCATTAAGAGGTCAAGCATTTCGATGTTCCAAACATGAATAATGATTGGTGGTTTTTTCGGTATAATAATGCTACCTTGAGATGATTAACCTTGTGTTTGAATAAAAACTATTTAGGGAAGTTATCAAGTCCCTTTGAATTAAAAAAATACTGAAAATAGATATCAACATTTACGCAGGTCGCCTATAATAAGAACCTAATGTAACGTACGACGTTATTATTACGCCGTTTCAACTCCATTTTGGAGTATTTGTTATGATTCAGATAAAACCTGATCAAGGTTTAAAAACAACATTATTTGGAAAACAATATCTTAGGTATTTCTTGTGGGTTGTCCAAATAGATTTTGAACGGTAACGATCAACAAACATTATCACAATTTAATCAAATTAATTATTGCAGTCATTGGATTTCTCGTCAAAACAAAAACGGTTGTAATTCAGTGAACTAAAGAACAATGTAGCAAGGCCCGCCGTTTCAAAAGCAATCTTGACATTTGGCCGTAGGTCCATTACTCATAATGTTCCTAAAATCTGAGGACAATCACTAACTACCAGTCAACCTGTAAGTTGAACAGCTCAGCGGCCTTGTACACTATTATCTAAGTACCTACCTATTGCGCAGTTATAAAAATGGTTTGACGAAAAACATTGGCTCTCTGCATTTTTTAGCATGTCTATTTGTGTACGATGTGGCTGAAAGTGAATGGCTGTTGTAAATATACTAATAATAAGGTTTTAACCGCTTATTCGGGTGTTGGTCATGTATTTTTAGTCTGCAGATAATTTTGTTAAGGCGTTGGTTTTTGTTTCAATTGCTTATGTAGTTAATGATTGCAGTATAAGGCTTGTTTTTTCCAAAAATGCATCTTCTATCAAAAATTCCTCAACTTCCATACTTCATATCACAAACACACAAAACGTTTCTGCAATATCTTTCGATAAATAAAAATATTACACAATGAATAACATCTTAGTACGCAGTAATTTTTCATAGTGATGAGTAATGCTGTAACCTCCAAAATTTACAGCATTTTATTTACTCTGAGAAATGTAAAACTTTAAATATAACTGTTTCTATAAAATTCTGGTCTCAGTAACTAGAAAATCTCTAAAACATTAGCAAATCTACAAAAAACCTTACTAGCACAATGAAATGTTAATATATTAAAGCACACTGCAACTATGTAAGCGGATTGAGTCAATAATAACGCTTGACCTTCAAAAGCTTAATGTAGTAAAAACTTCCTGGATCATTATATGGTAATGAAACACGCTAACTTTTTAAAAGTATGATGAAAACGGAGTACCACAAGAGATGATCCAGCTTGAAGAAGCGTGTGAAAAATTATAGAAATAGAGACAAATGGTATTTACCCGCATTTTGCATCCGAATGGAATCGCCGCTACACTACGCATACTACTGATACCCACAATAACAATAAACAATTACTTCTATTATAAAATCACGGAACATGGCGTCCCAGTATCGATAGCTTATCAGTAGCGGCCTTGCGTTTATCTGAGTAATGCTCATCAATTCACGTGGGTTTGTTTCAAGAGCAGCTTACTTAAATTTTATGCAAAATTATCCTGGTAGTTCCAAATTTTGCGAAATGTGTAGATAGTTGGATAAAGTTAATTTATATCCCATGAAAAAACGTCTTCAATATTGTTGAGTCTCTTCATTTCTATTATAGATATGTTGAAAATATGTGGATAGTTGGGATTTAGTAGATATAGAATATATGGTATATGTCCTAGATGTATTGCCTTGGCAATGTGCGTCAGTTCTAGCCTGCCTGTTGCGGTCTTAGGTCATAAAATATGTTTAGCTATAAAATTTTAGCACACATTCCTGCACCGCTTTCCGCTTCTTCACAATTAATTGTGGCATTCCAAGAATCTTCTGCGAGTGGATTGAACTTTAACATGGTTAAGTTGGCCATCAGTTTCGTGTATATCGATGTGGTTTCTTATTCGGGATTTCATTGGAAATTATGGCATTAGTTTGAAAATTGCCAGTGTTTGTCTGTCATGTCCCTATATCTCTACAATCATTGGTATCTTCGGATTTATGTGAAGTAACTATCACTTAACTGTGCTATAATACAGCCAGCTTTTGTACCTTTCTAGAGCTCGGACCTAAAACGTTACATAACCTTTTCATACAAAAGCGTCAGTAACTATATCTGAGCTGTATCTCAGTATTCTTGCTACACGATTTCTCAATCGTATTTACTACAAATAACATCGCATTATCACTTGTTTTCTAGTCAACAGCTATCGTCAGATAAATTAATTATGAGTTTCTTGCTACACAACAGCAATGTTCTACAAGTACGACGGCTAAAAACTGAAATCAGTCATTCGACTTCGCGTGTCATCCTAGCCGAGCCATCATTAAGATTCGGTACAATCGCAACTAAAAACCCATCTCACGCGATATCGGCGCTTACGTAAAAAATATTAAGATTTAAATTCGTGTGCAAAATATAATTTATACTTTCGAGTAATGGTCGCAAACGATGGAATCACATGTACATTTATAATGGTGAAATTGCTTTCTCTTGTTAACAATAACTTTTATTTTTTTAATTTAGTTAGCTCATCTGTTGCGAAATGGGGGGTCTTTGGTACATGAATGTTCGGGTAATGTTATCTGAATCTATTTAATATTTCTAGTAAATGCTATTAAACTAAAAGTCACAATATTAGTTGGGTCAGCCTAAGTCCAGGCTGTCAAGATAACAAGATAAATGAAGACATTAGATTTACTTTCTTTCTCAAGACTGTATGTTGTATTGTGTTAATACTAGTTCTGTTGCCTATCTATAACTGTCTCTATTAATTCCAAAAGCTTTCTAACCTAAGTGCTTGATTAATTTAAAATTAATATCAAGCCCCGATTGAAAGGACAAGGGAATGGTGCATTAGCAATAAATAACGAATGAAATTCGAACGTTTTCAGTAGCATTCACAAGATAGCGATAAATCAATGCGCTTGCGCTAACTTGCTTCCGCATAGACGCGCGCACGCGACGCGCAGAGAGTGAAAGTATGATTTCAAATGGACGTCACCGCGATTACATAGAGCTTACTTTTTAATATCTTTAAAGCATATTTTAAATGCATTCACGTTTATGGCAACGAAGACAGGTTAAAATCCATATTTTCAGAAAACCAGTTGCTACCATCAGACCATTCTGGTGGTTTTCTGTAATCAATTCAGAAGTTTTCAAGATTTTCAACTTTGGTTAGTCATACGTCGGCGTTAATATATCAATTTAAATTCATCAATAAAACCAAATAACATACTAATAGGTTTATTTGTAGCACATTTGATGGTTGTTTGAGTATTTTAAAGGTATCATGGTAGGTACTATCACTACTTGTACAATTTAATTTCTTAATGGATGGGCTTTACCAAGTGGTACTACTTAGAGAATTTTTACAAGCACGTGTAGTTATTTTAATGGTTAACTGGTCTATAACCAACAACACTTTTATTTTTAATACGAAGAACGGACGCTGAAACAATGATTAAACTCTTTTTATGATAGATGTTTGTAAAAAAAAATACTATTTATATTTTCCCAAGCGTCGAAGAATGGTGTAGGTTTAATTTTAATGGCATTGGCCGGGTTCAATGGTCTGATGATGGGCATAAAACTTTTATTTAGCGAATACTATGGGCTATAAATAAACAGTGTTTCCTTCACACGTTGACGTACCGGAAACTTGGTGTATATACGAAACAAATTTACTTTTGGAATAGTTTGAATATACTTCACAATTATATTATTAGGGAGTAATATGAAAGTGACAATTATTATTGAAACGAGTGTAGTAAGTAACCAGCCATAAGAGCCACGTAGGAGTGATAACTATGTTACCAGGAAGTTGAACGGAGATAGCAGATAAGTGAAGTAACGAAGAAGAAGGAGATGAGGTGGCGGCAGATAGAGAAGTATAGAAGGAAAGAGACAAACTGCACCAACTCTTGATGACAAGGTCGGTATTGACGATCATTGGGAGAAGAAAGTATTAAGTTATAAAAATTGGCAAATTGTTTGCCTCATACCCTATTATCGCCTCAATCAGACCCCTTATAGTCTACATGTCATTGGAATACAAATAATGTTGTAAAATAGATTTCTTACAGTGTGCCTACGGAATACAAAATTACATTTTACTGATTTGACATTACGTCTCCCATCCTTAACAGCATCCATAGTTGTTAGGAATAAGGGACTACTCACAAAGATTTTGTATGGAGCGTTAGAGTGTGGTATGACTGTTCAGCTTTCTGCTGCTGAACAGTTACGTACGTCAACATACAGAATTGTTACTTTCTATAGATATAAGCTGAATAGAGCTAAATAATGTGAGTAGTCCCTGATACGTGTCTATCTTCCACAAAATCCACAAACAAATAAACCTACAATCGCAGCTAAAACAACACTTTATCTCTACTCTATTCTTTTTTCTTATCTCACTTTATCCTATAACTCGTCTGCTGTCGTCATAGCTAGTTTCCATCTGAATATGAATAGTATTTTTTGTTATTAAGTCACCTAATGCCAATTACTTGTTTGTGTAGTTGGATGTGAGGGTAATGAACTAGGTACATTTTTATTACCGCGCTATCACACCGCACTCTGACCTTTTGGGACTAGTTCGACAAATACCGGGTCTAAAGAACTTTTTGAGGTCTTATACCTTAGTAACCCATAGCAACCATAATTTTAAAGCCTGTGGATTATATTACTTACCGAACTCCTTAAATATGTACCTTTTTGGAGTTGTTTTGTATTGTTTTAAATAGCTTCAGTTGTATTTCTTAATATTTAGTTTTATTTGAATAATGGAGTTAATAATTAAATTGTTTACTATGACATATTTAAGTTAGATCTATTGGCAGCTTAATTAATGACACTGGTCAGTTAAGAATTGCGTTTTTGTAGTCAGAATGTCTTGTCATTCTACGCATGCATGCATATTCTAATGCCTTTCACTTACGCTTGTTAGTTCATCCTCTACATGTTTAATGAAAACACTACACTGGCCACAATATGTAAACACTTACGATTTCAACTAAAAAGTGTACACACATATTCATATTATTAAAATTCTTAATCTCCAACAATTGACCTTCCTCTGGCATATTTATTGTATACAGCCATCGCAGACAGCCCCGTAATTTCTTTTTTTAACGTGTGTAATAAAATAAATAAACTCGGACAGTCCTAATTCTAATCTAACAGCGTCAAGGTTCGCGAATTTTTCTCCAATACATTCGTTTCCTTGACACACATTGCGATGATGCGCCCGCGCACGCAGCCGCGACGCGCGTAAAAATGGCCGCGGATAAAAACTAGCCTTTGAATCATAGTCTGCTGAATTCGTTGATTTTAAACATTTGAGTAAATGCATTTATATTATGCTTTGTAACTGTTACTATTATATCAGATCTGAAAAAAGATTTTTGTAAAGTTAGAAGAGTTGTTTAATTTTGTTGTTGATTTGTAGAAGCATAGGATTATTTCACTTAGTTTTTCTAGAAGTACTGCTTTTGTCTAGACACATAAATCATAACTGACATAACCACTTTATACTGTCCATAAACAAGTCCTTTCAGAAGTAGAACTTTTGTTTATAGCGAGCTAGCAGCCCACGACACCAAACGCGCCAAACTCTACGAAAATCAAAATCAAACTTCTTGTTCATCAAATAATCAGATGCTTATATGTAATACAGTGGTTTCCATTGGTTCTAAGAGTTGGGGACGAGGTTACCATGGAGACAAGTGCCGACCTTGTCGCCAAATGTGTCAATTCAAACATTCCACATGAAACCGGGATTTAGCGCCAATTTATATTGTTTTTTTCTCCTTTGCCAATAAATGCCAGTATTTAGGGCGCAAGGTCAAGGTGTTAATCAAACTCGAGTTACTTTTTAATATTTGCAGCTCTTGTTGTTGAATACAATAATGGCCCATATCTTTGAAAATTTGTCACTAAAATGTGTGTTTATGTTGGTATTTTGGTAATCAATTAATATTTATAAAAACGATCATCTATGAAGTTCCTTGCTAGTTCCTCCTCTTAAGACCCACCTTTTGAAACTGTGGAATTAATTTCTGGTAAAAATTACCTGCAACAATGATTTACCTAATCGAAAAAAACGATTTTGACATTAGCCTGGCTTTCTTTAACTCCCAATTTCCCCACCCTAGAACACATCGAAGCCATCATTTCAAGCTAAGGGCAGCTGAAACCTACTCACAATCTAATAGATACAATCACCGATATGTGTAGTAACATACGTCTAGTAGATAACAGCCGATACACTATCAATGATAGCGTTAGACCGACATAGTATTCCGCTCGTAAATCACCGATTATATACTGATACTGAATGCTCACGTGATAAGTAATGGTTCTGATGATATGGAGACAGACGCGATGACTGAAGTCATCGGGTAGGTACCCATTTACCGTCAAAAGCTAAGGTTGGGCTTGGGTTAGGCTAAATAATATTCCTGATCTGGTACGGGTCACTATACTTCACACGCTGTAAAATCTCTTACGAATCCAGGTGTCTCCGCGATATTTCCCTTCACCTTTATGTGCGTGTTCATTAATTATATTCACACAAGGTTTTGAAAAAAATAGAAGGCGTAGTTTTAAAAAATATCTTGGGCGTGTGCTGGTTAGTTTTAATTGGAATAGTTTTACTAAAAAAAGACGCTTTCATTAATAGTAATCAAAGTTCAACTCTACAATATGATATACTGTAATGATTAGCCAGAACAATAAATGTTGAAAGCACATTTTTTCTCCAACGGTATTCTTATTTGTAGTCAGACTGTACACAAAACTAAAAAGTACCGTAACCTCAAAAAACAAACGTTAAAAACTGTCCCATTTTATGGTTGTATTTTTACTAACTACCTAATGTAAAGGGTGGTCATTACGTGCCGACTATTTAATTTTACGCCATGTTTTATGATTCTATCGTAACAAATACTCCTTGGTTACAACAAGCCAGTTACAATGTAAAAAAAAGTTTTTTACTATGAATACTTTTTCGTAAAGGGTTTGTTTTATGATCTGTGGACAGAATAAAATATAATGGTAAGTTTTATAGTCTATATTTCATTGGCGTGGTCGTAAAAAACAATGTGTACGGAAGATAAGGAGTTTTAAAAATGAAGCTTTGTCGTGTTCATACCATTCCACAGACGTTTCAAGGATTCATGTGTTAAAGTTTATTTCACTTAGCGAATAAATTCTTTATAATGTTAAACATGTTTTGAAGTATGTGAAGAATTCTAGCCTTGCTTACGAGACAACATAATACACAACGAACTGCCGGCGGCTTAAAGGACCTATCTCGACGTACTTTGATACTACGTGCTGTGGATATTACGTATGTATACCTATTCATTGTGTGCTTTATTAACTTTATTCCATGTACCATCTTTATTGAAGCATTTCACAGAAACCAAATTCCTCAGAGCAATTGTATGAAGAATAAAAAATCAATAAATCAGGATGGGTTAAATAAATCATCAAATCAAATTATTTTTATCATCCAGAAACAGTAGAGAAAGTATTTATAGTGTTACGTACACGATGACACAATAAAAACAAACGTCAGTCAATACGCGCGAAATGTTCGCAAGCATTCGTCAACCCTCGGCGATTTTCGGCTGCCATCGGCGCAAAAATGTAGTGATGCGCAACCACGATAGATAGATCCGTGCATCTCCCCGTGGGGCTACGTTACCAGCGACCGAGGGGGGGGGTTCGTAGTACTATCGCAGAGGTCACGTTACGCTGGTCCGCGGACATCCGCGCCTGTCTCACCGACCTTGCCCTAGTTTGATAGTGGGCTCTAGTCCGCGCTTCGCAGCTGGTCTACAGATAACTCTGATAATTCACTTCCTAATGGACATTTTTTGTCTGCTATCAACGATGATTAAAATGTACCTACATGTAGATGTGAAGATAATAGTTTCAAGTTTGATGGGTTTTAGTTGAATACGATGACATCTCGCACTTAAGATCGAATGTTAAGAGTATGTAAATTAGGTGGGTTTATTTAGTATTTGGCAATAAAGCCGTCTGGCTTGTATAAAAATACGTCATACATTTGATATATGTCTTCTTTTACAGCTTCACGATACTTCATTCAATTAGTTTTACCGTTGGCAAATTTTCAATGTAAACGTGAATTTATTCTCTTAATTTTTTTATACAAAAATGTTTTCATAATCCAACACTAGCAAAGGCGATAATTGCATAATCCAGTCCGTTCATCTATGAGATTACTAAACATTGAATACACATAGTACACAAGTCAAATCGCTTTAAACAAGAGAGATTACGCTAGCTAGTAAGTATGCGATAACTTGCCTAAAGTTATAGATTTTCAAAATAAAATATCAGCCAAGGTCCAATCACTAAGTCATGATTATATATCTATCTCTTTTCTACGTTCCATTCGTCGTTTCATCTTTCGTTACTGCTAAAACCATTCATTCATTAATTGAGTGTGCAATGAGTTTTGGGGACATCCCTGACCTACTTTAGCATATAGAGGTGATATGGCTTTTTAAGACAGTGCCATTGCCACGGTTGCGGCGCAAAAAAAAACAAACGGACTGGTATTGGGAATATAAACATGTTATTTTTCCCCAGGGATAATGGCGGGGAAAATATATCAATTAGAACATAAAAAAATGGCGGTAATATACCAATGATTTGCAGTTAAATTTAATATTTAGACGAGTAATGTTAAATTACTGCCTATTTTATATTAATTGAGAAAAAGAAAGAAAGAAAGAAGAAAAAGCTGGGCCGTATTTTAAAATCGGAATTTACATGTTAAGAAGGAGAAATTAAGATCACTTAAATTTTGATGAATAGTTTTTTATGTCTAATTCAAATTCAAATTCAAATATTTTTATTTCAAGTAGACCAATATTACAGGTTCTTTCGAAATGTCAACGGTGAACAAGCATACGGTTCAAAAATTATGGAGAAGAACCGGCCAGAAACTCCATAGATACTCTTTTAATAGTTAAAACTATATATTCTATTATATGACCCGGTCTTTGGCATTGACAGAGACAAACAATAATAATTATATCATCAACAATATGATATTATACTATGGCAACCCATATAACGTAGGCGTGAACGGGACAGATATATAGTTTTGTTTCAAAATATCTCATATTTATTAGTAAATAATTTCCTGGTACCAAAATAAAAGCCTTGGGATTCTTAAATAGTCGAGGCGTTTTATTAAATAGTTTCCTTCTAGGTGACTAACGTATAACTATGAGTTTAATATAATGCTTGTTATGCAAGGTCTATACTTTATATTTTATTTTTATATGAGACTGTAAAATATTATATACTGTAACTTTTCAAATTTGAGGTGAAAAACAAAAAATGAATTCAACTTTTTACTGTCTGTCTGGTAAAAAGAAATCTCTTGTATTTACTTAAATTACCCATTTAAGTAAATACGAAGGATTTTAATTTAAAAAAACATACTAGGTACAGCTGTTTTGTTTTCATGAAAGTTTCCAAATTAATTTTCCTATCAATAAATTACTCTGGGATCATTATCACGTTTCATGTGGTTGGTATCTCTTTTGAATAACTAAAATGACCTTGTGTTGTATTTACAAATAAGCATATTATACGTATAAAATTACCTACTTAACTATATGTAGGTAATGTTCAGTTTTAAAAACACTTTTACTTATATACTACTGTGACTAAGGTAATATAAATACAATATATGCATCAAAAGGTGGTAACAATTTAGTTTTTGGGTTGAGTAAGAAAGGAATGGCGCTATTTAACCTGTATAGCGCCATCCTGCTCTTACAACCTACAAAAGATTGCGAACTCTATTGCTATTGAAGAAAAATAAAATATAATAGAATTCTTTTATTGTCTTGTACCGAAAAGAAGACAGGCGTATAATCTTAAAAAAAAACATAATTGGCACGTACCCCACATAATGTCAACAGATTTGAAAATAGCCGTATACAATTACATAATGCAATACTCACTTACACAACACTGATATCAATTAACAATATTGATATTGTTCTATCTATGAGTCCCACTTTTAGAATATTATTCTAATAATAATAGTCCATCTAAATCTCTTTGAAACACAGACTGTTTTCATAAATTAATCCTATTTTATTTTGTAAATAGGCTTTAACTAGTTTAAAGCTTATTTAACTTCGACTTGAAGCTTCAAGAACTTTGTGAAAAGTTCTAAAGCTTGAGAAAACTAATTTGTCTCTTTTAAATGTAGGCACATACATACGTTATAAACGGTTTGTACCTATACTACATTTTAACTTAATCCGTATATAGTATATATATATTATAGGCAGGTAAATATGGACCTGGTTGGGTATATAGTCTGTAAACAGACGAGGAATGCCCGGGCAGACTCCGTCTGCCCATACACTTCAGTTGCCCACTCCGTCACCTGCCGGCTGCGTGTGCGCCGACCTCCACACACGTCTACAGCCTTGATCTCTACCTATTACTGAAAAATGTTGAATTAAAAACACCCAACTTATTGTCTTGCACTCCACATGTGTACCATACAGTTAAACACCCAAGCACAAAGAAAATAGAGTCTAAATTCGTTAATTACACGTTTTCGTGGACCTTGACGCCTGGCCTTGCCTCTATCTGGCGTCCGCTCTTTCCGCCTTCGCCGAATCAATTTAAACATTATTATTTTTATTGAGTTATTTAAAAATATCTTTGTTATATTTTTTCCATATATTTTCAAGTTTAATAGATATATACTGTAAAATGTAATTAGTATTGTGCGTGTGTATATAACTTGAATTAATAAAATTGTAATATGTTTAACAATTAATCGTAAAAATGTTGGCCTTGTACCAATTCTTGAAAGGTACAAAATAAATTTGATTCCTGTATATTAGACTATTATTCAGTTCTCTCAACTACTTGATATAAGGCTACCCGGTACTTGCCACGGTAGTTAGTTCAGATTAAGGCCACAGTCTATAAATACCGACCTACTAAAACGACCTATTTAGGAAACGAAAAAAGGCGGGTGAAAATTCGTGGTTGAAATGTGCTCGCGCGCACACACGGCCGCCGCCGTAGCCGTACGTAATCACTAAAAGTGTGTCATGATCACTGGGTTAAGTTTAAACGTTTCAACTGAAGGTTTTTATGCTGTGGCGTGGTGCTCTGTGGCGGGGCTCACACGTCACCACCATGCCTTGGTCTGAGGTCAGTTTTTCGCAACATCACACCATCGTGCAAATTGTCTTCATTGCCTTCGGAACTTAGAGTGTCAAAATCAAGGTTATTGAGTAACATAATGAATGGTCCGGCCGCAGATATAACAGGATAGATTAAGAAGACGGCGGATTTAGGTCAATCTAATTTGCGTGTAAGTAGGTTATCGTATAAAAATATACGTAATATAATTTGTTAGCGAAACACCTGTCATCGGATCGCACTTTTTTGTTTTTGTTCAAGCAATTTGTTCATGTAACAGCTAATTTTAAAAGCGTATGACAGGGACTGGTAGGTTTTCAGTGTAGATTTTTCCACGATCATTGTATTAGATTGATTACCTTGAAGTGGCACGTGACGCGCCCACGCTCAAACCGGTGGCGCCTCCAATATTTATATCTGCGTAAACAAATCGGGATTATGAGTTATTTTCGTATGTGTCATCAAAACTACTGTACTAATTCTGATGTGGCTTCACGGGTTACGCATACTGTAGTAGGTTATTTTAATTTATTGGCACACATTTTTGGTACGCATAAGATTGTCACACTAGAGCAATAAAATACGCGGTATTCTTTTTTATTAACATTATTTAGAATTTTTGTGTTTCCTATCTGGCTACATCAAAGTGTTCACGTGTTGAATTTGAATGAAGAGACCTTGTGATATTGTAATGAATATATTTAAAACTTCGTTATTTAGTTCGATGCATTACGGTCTAATTAGGCATAAGTAGGACTGGTCTTAAAAAGGTCATTGGAATATGCTAATATTATTTGTAATTGTGACCTTAATTAGTTTGCAGTATGTCCATTTTTTATTGACAGGAGAAATTTTGTTAAACAATTAAACTTTTATTTATTTATTTATTTATTTCTTCACAAAATAATGATACAGTCTGTTACAAATTAAAAATATGAACAAGTAAGGAATAAAATTTTAAATGAGTAACAATGGATAATCAGATTTTAAAAGATATTTAAGTATTCATCACTATAAAAAGCATATACTGCTATACTAAATAACAATAACATGGAGAGTCAATAAACACGTAAATAAAAAGCAAACCCTGTAGTGGGTGAAGTATTCTTCGTATTAAAAATATTTATAAAAGATAGCATAAATTACTAATCGTATTACTATGAATTCTGAGCCGGTGTATCGCTGCACTTGCACAAAGTGTTACGATTTAGGGCGCGTTGCGACAGACGCTGCGTCTGCGCATATCACCGTTTTGATTTTAAACAATAACCGACGCGTTGAGCAATGTGCCCTAGATAGCTAATGTTTTGTTTGATTAATTATTGTGCTAATATCTTGTTTCGATCTTTTAAAGTTAATAATTAAGGTGTGGTATGAAGTTTATTATACTTAAAGGTATGATAGCTTAGTGGTGTGATCTGTGGACTGTAAAGTCAAAGGTCTCGAGTTCAAACCTGGTATTTATCACAAGGTGAAGGAGAACATCGTAAGGACACCTGCGTGCCTGAGAAATTTTCTCGATGGCGTGTGATGACTATCAATCCAAAAATAAGGTTGTTGATGATGAAGTTTGTAACAGTTTAAAATAAAAAAGAAAGACAACGGTGGCGTCACACGTCCATTGCATCATTGTCGAAACGTATGGACATGTAAATAGTAGGTAGTTTAATGTATGCATGGTTGAGTATAAAGTGTATGTATGTATGTTTACCTCCAAGTGACATGTACGGTAAATACATACATACTCAAACATTTATCTGAACTAAAATGTCAGCCTTGGACCAATTCGGCCACGCCGGCAGATAATGTAATTGGTCGTCCTAATTCCCTTGAATGTCAGCGCGGTGTAGTGCCTACATGTTTGGGTACTAGTGGTGTGACTACGTTGTATACTGTATGGCTAAAAAGGTCGCTTTACATTTATGATACCCTGATACACATCTTTGAATAATACTTACCATCATTACGCCTGTCATCGCGGAAGGGTTAGATAGAGGTGTACTAATAGTACACACACATTTCACCGTTAAGTTTTAGGTCCCATTAGGTAGGGGGCGAGCCGCTACGCTTAGTACAGTGGTCGAGTGATTGAGTGATATAGGTTCCCGGGCTCCATCCCTGCACGAAGTAAAATTGTATAGCTTACATTTATTTACAGGTCTGTGTATTATGTGAAAGTTAGAAAGAAAGAAAATTTGTTTATTGACACAGCAAAATTATTACATTACAGTTATATTACATTTATCCTATTTGAAGTTGTGCCAAAAGGGCCACAGCTCAGCATATTGTCAGGTGTGGACATAAGAACACCACCTGACGCTAGTTTTCATCTGCAACCCACGGATGCCATACGTTTTTCTGCCATAATTAATTTTGTTTTTGTCAAAAAAACTAAAATACAAAATCGCGGCATTAATAAAATGACCTATGAAGAGTATAACAAAAACTGTAGTCTACTTTGATATATGTATTATGTCAAGCAATAAGAACGATTAAAAATAATAACTAATATTGTAGTAATGTATCTATCGCTAGATCAACGTGTGGTACGAAAAGTATTGAGGAAGACGGGTCAATAGGGCACTGAGACCAGCGATTCGTCATTTCTGTGTATTATTGCAATATTCTGACCAACAGTTGAGCTTTACATAACTACACATTACGCATTGTAGTGATTCTATTGGTAATTTGTTACATATGTTAGATCATCCTACACTCTTTAGACACCGTGTATGGGTCTGGCATTTACATATAAGAGAAGCTTAGTATCTATTACAGTCAGTCAGTCAGTTTTACTATAATTTTGCTCATCTTAACATACGCGAGAAGAATCTTGTTGTCCTGTACTAGGTGTTGCCGGCTCCCCTGTCCCCCCCCTCGACTACTGACGTCTTCTTGTCTACCTATAAACGAACTACCTGACAAATTTCACCTTCACAGGTCAAATAGTTTTCGAAGTTTGATGTTTATTATACCTACTTCTTGGAACCGTGCAACTAGTTTTGTCAATTTAAAAGTATTTGTTCATTTGGTTTAATTATAAAATGAAGGAATGCATGTTATCTATGCTAAGTCTAGAATAATTTGGGTGTCAAATAACTGCTATTTTGTTGAATACCTTTAAAATATAAATTACCTACATTAATAGATGTACATTGTACACGTAATCTTTAATAAAATGTAAAAAAACAACTTGTCAAAGATATCTTCATAACATACTTTAAAGATCTGCGCGTTGCAACTGTGGCCTTGCTTGTATTTGCAAAATTATATATAAACAGTTGATAATAATTAATATAGATGAAATGAAATATGTACATATATTAATAGTGTAAATGAGCAAGTATATTATGACACTTATTACGATGTAAATTGACACACTTGTGCTAGTAAAGTGTATTCTACAATCTTCCATTCTCACAATCATCATCAACCCATTATTGTCCCACTGCTGGGCACGGGTCTCCTCTGATTTGAGAGGGATTAGGCTATAGTCCACCACGTTAGCCTACTGCGGGTTCGCGGACTTCACATTCCATGGAGAAGATCTCTCAAGCATGCAGGTTTCCCCACGATGTTTTCCTTCACCGTTTGAGCATGTGATAAATACGCACATAACTTCCGAAAAGTCAGTGGTGCGTGCCTTGGGTTTGAACTCGAGATCTTTGACATCTCAGTCCACCGGTCACAGCACTAGGCTACCACAGCTCTATATATTCCCACAATAAAATACGTAAATATTAATTCAACTTGTATAGTTAGGGGCTACAAAAGGGGGATGAAGAGGGGTGTTTTAGTTCATGAGGGGTATATTTAACGCGTGGGCCTTTCAGGGAAGATATTATAATGAATATACCAACTCATATTGTAGCCTAGTCCGAACGTATATAAGGATGAATATATTTATGACAACTGCAATATCAGGGCTATTCATCAATTTATGTAAAACAGGGAATTAGTATTTGATTCCTAAACCGTTCAAAATTACCACAAATCCTAAAATAATCACAGTCTCTTTTAGTTTTCCCACGCCAATACAAACAACCTTTTCAACACTGAAGAAAACATCAAACATGTCCGTTTTCATAGCGACGCACGCGCACGGAATCCGGTAGTTATCACTGCAAACACCCAGCTAGACAGAGACAGAAAGATGCAGTTACCCACACGTTTGAGCGAGACAGAAGCAAGGTTACCCTCAGGGCCGGGCGTCACGAGTGGCTCGATGCAAGTATTTTATCGATTGTTTATCTTTAAATCGAGTTAATGACATTAAATATTAGATTTTAGGGATCGATTTGAGGTGACAAAGATATCTGATAATGCATCTATTTTAAATGATTGATGACCTTGGTGTATGGGATATCGGTCAAGAGGTTTGAGTGTGTGAGTTCGATCTCTATATGTTAATACCTATCTAACAATTGTTTTTATATCATAATATTAAAATTTACGTCTTAGTGTGCAAAAAATCTATGTCAATCTATAAAGTATTCTAGCTAGACCAAAGTAGTGACCTTAGCATTGACTTAGAAACATATTTCGCAAATAAAATGCGAATCACTGCATCGTATTTTTGCAATACAAACTGCATTGCACCAGTTGTAACTAGTTTTGCAAAATAATATTTGATTGTGCGAATTGCAATAATTGATAAACAAACTGAATTTAAGTCACAATTTTATTTAATGCTATGTAATTAAAAACACGTTTTAGAATGCATAAGCTTATTGCAATTTTTTCGCCAACCCACACTAGCAGCAGCAGTGCCCATGCCCAGCTGTGGGACATTATATGATGTTATATTTTTTGAGTTAGTAACAATCGAGACTTTGAGTCAATCTTGTCAGTAATCATTTTAAGAGTTCTCTGAGACGGTAATGAATGCTTACGTATGATTGCGCCATAATAATTTGGCAGCCTGTCGTAATAATAACTTGCGTCGGCGGACAATCTGACAAGACACTGGACGATCAATGAGCAAAGTATGAGACACAAAATGAGATTGAAATAAAACTACATACTTTTTAATGCAGACGTTTTGGACAGTGTTGATGATCACGGACAGAATAAGGATGTTGTTCATGCTGTAGAAGATTCAAAATATCAGGATTAAAAAGATGGTAAAGATAGTTTTATTTCTTTGTATTTAGTATTCGCGTATCTGTAAGAAGTCAATACATAATATGAGTTTAATCAAAACTTACTTGCCAAACCATATGTATTTACCATAAATAAAATGAATAATCGACAAAAATACAACACTATAGGTACTCATATCAATAATTAAAAAGCATAAAGTACTTTGAAATGGATTAACAAACAACGCGTTGGACTTGGCTTACTTTTTTATGTACCTATATTTTTTTGGTCTGGCAACACTGATCTCTACACTGCAGTTAACGATTAGCCAACAACTAATTTGTTAGTAAAATATGATGAATAAATACTTAAGTCAAATTAAACTGGCCGTGATGTCGACGTTTAAAACCGACCTTCTTGTGTACCCTTTAATTAAGTCCGTTAAACTAATACTTGCACAAAACAACATATAATTACAGTGTGCAATTGGAACGAACGTATTTTGTCTTAACTGGCATGTTCAAAGTAGTTAACAAATCATAATTATAATATTAATATTTATTTCATAGATATTTATAGCAAATTGATAATATGATTCACGGATCCACGTCGTTGTATTCATCTATTCGGTGAGCTCGATATTATTGATTAATTAAATTGGCTCTCAACGTATTGTCATATCTATAGATATTTACAACTGACTAAGATTTCGACACCAAAGTGTTTTTTTACGAAGATGAAGATAGACTATTGGTTTTGAGCTATGTACTTTCGCAAGTATTACAAGTGCGGCAGAATCCGACAGAAAGCGAACACCGAAAAGCCCAGTGACCCCGCCGAAAGCGCCAAATAAGGCCACAAAACGTGCAGACATATCCCCGCGGCGCGGTGAGGCCGCTCGCTGACATAGACCTAGTTATTGTGACATTGGCACTACATTCAAGCGCTGAGGTCGCGCGTTGCCAGTTTAAAAATAAAACGCGCGCGCTCTGTGACGTTTGTGATTTTTTTGACAGATAAAGTGCAGAATTCATTTTTTGAATATTTAAAATCAGTGTATTTTTTTGTGTTTAGTTTTCGAGGACATATTTGACAGTATCAGGATCTGAAGGATAATACTTTTTCAGGTACACCTAAATAAAAATTACCATTAATATATTTCTAAAAAAACTATTCTATTCTATTAAAAACTCCTACTAGATTATTACGGATCTTCTTGTTAAACTAAGTTCGGCCCATTTTGACATTATGTCAAGGTGCTGCAGAACGTAACAGGTGACCCTAGTAAGGTCTGCGCTTACATAAGCGGAGGTCCGCGCATGAGACGTGCACAGTTACGTCATGTTCCTGACATTTTCCTACTCGACACACACATATTACACAAACACATTTGTTCATAAGAAATATGTATGTATTTCTCGAAACTTATAAATGATTATTATATTAACAGGTAAACCTCCTCACAATACGACTTAATTTATTTCTTCTAACTTAATTAATAACAGTTATTATTGGGGCATTTATCCTAATTTACACCAAGCAATTTGACACCTGTCATCTGTCAACATCCAATGATATTCGTTACTGGTGTTAAGACTCACAATAAAATAGAAAGTAACAATATTATGTTAAAAACTTTTCGATTTACATTTGATAAAAACATACAACAACAACCAAAAGAAATTACGTTTTCAAACTATTATAACATAACCATTAATTACCTCATCAAAATGCGTTGTCAGTAATTTAAATATGTATAAAATAGCACATAGTCATAATAGAAATTAATATAAGAAACCGAATAAATGCATAATGTTACAATAAACACTAATAAATCGAAAATGAAAGTGATTCGTTAGAAACTGCGGAATATGTTACGACTTTCTATGTTATACGGCAAACGGAGAAATGCATACGTTTTGGTAGATTGTGTAATCTCTCCGTTGCCATGGTAACCGGTGGGTTTATTAATCTGTTTCAAGTGCATATAGCGGAAAGAGCTCAGCGGTTGCATTGGTAGGATTAGCGATCGATACGTCGTGAGTGCGAGGTCGTGCCGTGTACTATTTATTCTTTATAAGGACGCTAGTAAAACAAATGTGAAAAAAAAAATCTTTTAATGTGGTGACACTTTTTCTTTTTTTTACTCGTCTTCTACTTGATAGTTAATATAACCTAAGTAAAGTTAACTGCCAAATTGGTCTTGTGGTTGCAATGAGGACTTATAACCGTGAGGCCGTAGGTTTAATTCTTAAGTAGCCAAAAATATCATTGAGTTTTTTTTAGTTTAGGCTTTTTTTTTATTGTGATAAGGGGGCAAACGAGCTGGCGGCTCACCTGATGGTAAGTGATGACCGCCGCCCATGGACATTTGCAACACCAGAGGCTTGCAAATGCGTTGCCAAACCCATTAGAAACCGTTCAGGTTTCTTAAAATAGGGAGTTACTGAACTGACAGCAAACGGAATTCCCATGCTGTCAGAATAGTCACTCCCCAATGAGCTCTGGTAACCTTACTCACTCGCAGAAAAACAACTTGCTGATTCACTGCGGTCTTCTGTAAGGCGGAGGTACTTCCCCAGTCGGGCAGCTCAATTTGAGCGAGAAATCTCGCTATGCCCTATCTCCTACACTTTTCAGTGTACTGTGGGTACATTTCTGCCATTCAGGATACGGGACTAATGATATAATATGTTATGCATTCTGTAGTTTCTGCCTCCCCCAATGGGAAAAAGGCTTGAGTGTATGTATTTATGTATGTAAAATTAAAAGAAAACATTATTTTTTGTTATACATATCTAAATGAGAATACATCAATAATAATATTATAATAAAGTAAGAAGAATAGTAAAATAAATGTGTCCAATTTAACGCTTATATTTGAGGTAAATTTATTTCGTACGATATTTTTACGTTGTCGTAGCCAATACGTACGTCCCTCGTAGCGGTGTGCTACGCAGTCGTAGAGCACGGCTACGAGCTACAACCTATTGAGTTAAGAAACTGAGAGAATTGGCGGTAGTAATTATTATGAAGAAACTAATCTAGACTAAACTAGAAACTAAACTAGACAACTATTGTTGATTCACTGCGGTATTCTGTAAGGCGGAGGTACTTCCCCAGTCGGTCAGCTCAATTTGAGCGAGGAATCTCGCTATGCCCTACCTCCTCTGTATTTTATTTAATAAATATATAATTAAATAGTGATCACTAAACACCTACACTATACCTACTTTATTTTTTGTCAAATTTATCTCGAACTTTGCAATCGAAATATCAATTTTATGAAATTACAACCCTTAAATTGTAAAAGACGTAGCTATTTTGCAATCGAAACCAGAAATTTATTTCATGGACCTAGGTATATCTCAAAATTTAATACACTAACCTAGCCTAACGTTATCGTAACCTAACATTGGGTACACCTACGCGCCGACACAAGCATTTTCTTTGACACATAAAATAACACTCAAAGGGGTAGTTAATAGAGCACAACTTGTAACAGACAGCATATTATATTTTGAATCAAAGCAATTTCAGTTTTAAAGCATAATATCATTAAGGTTCTTTGGATAGTTCCTAGAACTTCAGGCTTTATTTATATAGAAAACACTGTCATATACTTGGGAACCAGAAAGTTGCTATGTTCGTAGTTACATTAGAGACTTAGTTATATAGTTTTATTTAGTATAACAATGTTAGTTTAAGTAATTATTCGGGAAGCAATGAAACGCAATGCGAAACTCGCCTCCCTGCAATGCGCCATTTTGTCTTATGGGGAAAACTTACGGAAACCCGACACTGGCAAACGTACCAAAGAATTTCTTTAAAACATATACATACATGTGCTGTTGTTTTATTTTGGCAATAATAAAATTATTATAATTAAATACCATGTGAGTTTTATAGTATTGTTAAAATGTAAATCACATTTATTTATTACCAGTAATTTCAACATGTAATATTCATATACTGGGGGTTATATTATACATTGAAAAACGTATTCAGCAAAAAAAAAAGTAAACACAGAAGGAAATAGGCTCGACAGACTAACTATTGTTGCTGAAACATGCCGCGAAAACCTAATCTAGATCTATTTTAGGACTAAAACTAACAACACATATTCCGAAGGGGTTGGACGTGACTGAAACGTGAATGGCGTGATGCGCGTAGCGTGTTACGTAACAACAAAGGTATAGCGAGTAGTACTACGGATCGATAGTGCGGGGGTGCGGGGTGCGGGGTTCAAGGCCGGCAGGACGCGTACCACTGCGTGTCAGGGGAGGGGTAGACTATCTAGCTATGTACTACTAGAAACTTGGATTGTTCCACGTTTATGACCCAGGAACTAAGGAAGAAAATTGTACCTTTAAACGATTTTCTTGGTGTTGAATTGCATTCATTTACAATTTAATAGTATCGCATATACATATTGATTTTTAAAGATCTTTAATAATTTACTTGTAAATTTACTCTTAATCTTTTATTTACCAAAAACAACAATTGTGTCATTACATACTTGCTATCTGTCACTGATATCAATTGTATAGTAGAGTGCTAGGTATATACCTAGTATTATTTTTGATAATTCTTAGAACTATCAATAGGTATAAATAATCTTTAAAATTATAGTGTGGACAATAGAATTTTCTAGAATAGAAATCACTGAAAACATGGTTAAAAACTGACGTTCTAAAACCGACAATTACATTTAAAAAAAAGGCAAAGGCAGAACTAAGAAAAATTGAAGTAAACTTAAAATTAAGTAATGTTTAGTTCAGGACAATCCAGCATGGATGAATAATAAAATCTTACATTGCAGCCTATTTGTAACTGGTAGCGGAGTCTTGAGCGCTCGCACATGTGATTTAATTGATAAAAAGTTTAGTTTAACATCGGACTATGACCAGCCAAAAGAAGCGCAAAAGCACTACCTACCCTTTCTCAAGCTATACGTCATTTTTTTAAACCCTCATAATTTTTATTTGGTTTGTACCAGATAAACAAAATTCTCGTGTTGTCAATCACGTTCACATGGGCGTTAGGTGAAAAACTTATTCACTGTTCATTATTTCACTGTAGTATACAATAGTTCACGTAGTAACGAAACGGCCTAGCCACATGTTTTGACTAAGGTGTAGAGTTTGTGGAGTTAGGGCTTGTAGAGTCTGAAGCTTGGCTCTATATAAGATCTGATAACTTGACAATGCGAGTCATTGTGCTGGCATTATTTTAGAACAAAATGTTTTTGGTGGGATCTTATGATTTTTATTTAAACAAACACTGCCACTTGTCGAGAGGTACTCATCGTCGCCTGAGAAAGTTTGCAATTTCAAACGATTTGCCCAAGCGTTGCCCTTTTATTCAATCACTTTTTTTATTCATTGAAATCCTCTTGTTGGTCTTTAACTTAAAATATCATCACGCCTGTCTGTTTCCCTGGAAATATAGGATGATGATATACCTATTGCAAATGCATCCCTGATAGATTTTAAGTTAGGTGCGATTGTCTGCATAGTGCTATTAACAAAATCCACAATCTGCAACTGAGATTTTTTATGGTAAACTTAATAACACTTAAGAGCAATGAACTCAGGACCCTGCCAATAAAGATTTTCAGGCCCTCTCAATGTAACGAATGAGCGCGGCGCCTAACTATAAAAAAAAGTAGGTTCAATTATGATAACAAGGATCCCAGAGCAGATAGACATCGCCGAAAAATTCTCCTACGCTAGCATTTTCCCAAAACTGTAAGCCTATTTTGAGGGTCAGTGAACCTTTCTGACCTTAAAACGACCCGTAAAGCCGGTTATTAGCTGAAAAACTATTTGTTACAGTATCGTCTAATAACACGCACAGCCTGAACAACATTAATTAATATGGATTTTTTTTATAATGTTCTTTACACATAAGGCTTACTTGCTCAATTGTAAGCAAAACTATTATACAGGCATAATCATTTAATATTTTTTTTATGTAGATGACGTTTCACCCAACATGAATATCGAACCCAATATCCTTACAATCAGCAGCCGTGTTTGCGAATTATCTCAATTTAAACTGTAGTCGTAAACCTAACGTCCCTAAGATAAATTAATTGCTAGCGACATGTGCCCTGATCAAAATGAAAACAAAACTAATTCGTGTACACATTAAACTTTCACTCTCGCTAACAATTAACTCGAGTGACTCTGTAACGACGCAAGTTACAAGCGACACAACATTCAGCAGAACATTCTGGAAAGCCGCCATAGTTTACCCAGGGAAACTTTGAAGTTAACATCTTTACCAAATGAGTATTTGACGAACTCACAATGTTTTTATTCGCGATCGTTGGGTCGGAATCATTTTGATCAGTGTTATGGATTTTAAGGAGATTCTCCATTCGGACGTGGCTATTTTAACACCCTCATCAAAGCAAGAATTGTAAAAGAAAGCTTAATGATATATTTATTTATTTATTTGGACCTCCAACAGTAGATACACAATAACATATACAGGGACATTCACAGGGACAGTCACAAGTATGCTCCTCCAATTACAAGAGACCACATCATTCAATGATTGCGAGTTTATACTTTTAAATCGTACCTAGCTTTCGAACATTACGATTACAAACATTCTCGAGTTTTCCGTAACTACTAAATCTATATTTAAAAGGTTAATGTTAGGTTGGTTTGTCCCTAGTTTCAAAACGTCGAAAACTGATGCACCAATTGAGCTCAAATTTTGACTCGATATCGACCCATTTCAACAATGGTTTATAAACAATCTTTGAAGCGGTCTGTCTGCACTTAATAGTGATTTATTAAACTGACTGTTAATACAGATTAAATATAAGTATATAATTACACATTACGTTAGTTGAATTTGCAATTGGAATGTTAATTTTGAATTTAAAATTCGACCATCGATCATTAATCTCGATGCATCGTTAATCAATTTCGAAATTTATAATTGAGATTAATTAATCATGTTGATAAATTTGTACCAAGTTTCTTTTGTGTATTTACTTTCATTCATATGGTAATTCAATGGCTTCACTTTTCTTTGTATTCCAATTGATACAGAAATTTAGGTTTAGGTACATGAACGATTTAACGGCTGGCATTTTTATCTGTAGCGTGGAAGCCAAGTTCTGGGCTTAGCAACGAGGCTTGTGTTACGGATACCAGATTGTTGATACACTCCATTGTTTTTTTTATGTAAATATATAAAAAAAACAAATATATGTTATTTTTAAGTCAGGTACGAATGTCCATGTTCGTCATACAAATATTTACACCTACTGGGATTCGAACCCAGTAACCTTTACCACAGAAGGCTCTTATAACCACTGATCTAATGAAATCGTCAACGGTGTAGGGATGACAGTTTTTTTTAATAAATTTAAAAATAATCCTTTTATCTAAGTTTGTAACTTAAGTCATACTTCTGGACATATTGATAAGATCTATCCGTGTTTAGTAAAAGAAATCAGGTTCTAAACGAAGTGATTGTGATAGTGTTCAATGGAGATAGTTACATGCACTAACTGATGTAATTAAACTAACGAAATCGTGTAGTTAATGTTAACGAAGTGTAAATAGTAAGAGTAATGGATGGTTAAGTAAATACCTACTTTTATTGAGTTGTTGATCCCAATCGAGCCAATCATAGGAATCATTCGTAATAGTTTAATATATGAATAAAGATAGGACAATAAGGAATTTTGACAATGAAGAGGTTTTATAGTAATGGTATTAACTGGGTTACACAATAGGTATAACAGTTTGGTTAAATCTTCAGTTTTGATTTGAAGCTTTCGCTTTTGTGTGCCGGGTAACGCTATAAAATTTTTACTGCCCCAACATGGGACGACACGCCGGCTAACACGAAGAAAAACGCGGAAAATTCCTTAAAAAATCGAGTTCACCGCCACCACAGCAAATAATAGTGAACATTACATTAAACCTTTTATTGACATCGTAAAGGTGGACGCATAAAAATCATTTAACTTCAGAATTTACGATCGCGGTGATTTCCTGATGGCGCGCACTTTCGCGTACCCCGCGCCCGGCCGCTTTTCACGGCTTTCCTCAGAAAACTATATCTGTCCCGCTCCCGCGTATAGACCTATCTCTCTCCCGCACCAAGTTCGACGACCGGGGCAACGAGCGCGCGAAAGTACTTTCACTGCGCCGGCGCATGCAAGTCTCTAACGCCCGTCTGTTGTTACGGGCGCGTTTGCGTCTTTATTGTACGGACTTTTGTACCGTCGATGGCAGATAACGCGTTCTGTGCGGTGAAATGGCCTTTGCTGGGCCTGCAGTAAGCCCGCAACAGTTTAGATGTTAACTAGTTGTAATTCATCTAGGAATGCGACTTGTCTATCCGTCTGCGCGCGTTGCTCCAGACCGACTAGGCAAAGGAATAATGAGCCTTTGTTCCAACATTATACGGCCATTTTATTTTAAATGCATATATTCGCTTACATGTAAATGCATGCTTTCGAAATAACCACTATATTAGTATAGTTTCTTTTTCCTAAAACAAGTACCTATTGTTTGCTTAGCTTTTCCTGTTAACGAAACCTTTAGGGGCCAAAGCCAGAGCTCGTTATGGGGTTGACTATTGTAACAGCATGTCGTTTAGTTTAGTAATACCCCTATTCAAAAAAAAAAACTATACGGTTTCTACAGGGTTGGCAACGCGCAAGTGACACCTCTAGTGCTGCAAGCGTCTATAGGTTACGGTAACCAGCACCATCAGTCGGGCCTAAGCTTGTTTGCAACCCTTTTGGTATAAAAACGAACCCATTGACATTCTAATATTTCCACCAATTAAAACAACAATTAAATGCAAAAAAAAGCTATTTTATGCACAAAAACACAGCAAATGGTACATAATAACGATGTCGTGTTGTATATCAATTGCGGGTAGGAAGCGCGAGTGAAAGCAAGCCTTTCTGTCACGCGGCGCACGCGCACCGAACTTAGCCGCAGTGCACAATGCAACCGAGCTAGAATCTGCCCAGATCTGCGCTGATTTGGGTAGATCTAGATTTTAATCTCGTAAAACGTATTAGTGTGATTGCAAATGTCTAAACTCAAGATACCTCTACCAAATCATTACCATAAATAACTTTTTTGTACTCATTGATTGATTGAAATATTCGGTACTAGATCTTTTTGGTAGCCTAGACAGTGTTCAGAACAAAAAGTTTACTAGTGAGCTGCTTTGGAATGTCTTGTTAGGACCTTTAGGCAGGGTATACACTATACAAAAAATTGAACTTGCTTTAGGTATAACAAAGATTGCATACCTACCAATGCAGCATTAGCTTTCCACGGATAAGTGAAATTAAATACAACACAAAATTCAATTAAACTTAGAATAGCTGCATTAATGCACACCGCATTACAATTAGCTTTTGTTTTATGAAATTTTCACATAATTGTCAACCGGTGAACGTAATATAAACTGGCATAATCGCAGCGCCGGCTTCGTTTCCGTAACCGGCGCCGCGCGAGCGCAGGTAAAAGTTGTAATTATGACTTCTTTCATAATAACAGCTTCAACAGATTAACACTATTATAACTTTATATAATCATAGTTCGTAATTACTTGAGTATTTATTATATTGTCGATCTAGGTGATGATTGGAGACTTGAAATGCAGGTCTTATATCATTAGGATCTTGAATGCTCCATTTCTTTCAATCATGGAAATTCCCTAGCGAAGTTTTACATCACCATTTGAGAAATAATGATTTATGAGTTTAATATTAATTAGTTAGAAGATATTTCTATACCAAGACTTCATGCCAGTAATATGAAACCCAAATTACATTTTCAAAGTTTCTATGAAAAACTCCGCAGTTTTTATGTCGTTTATAAGAATACAGGCGACTAATATAAATGGATGTTGGCCCTGAATTGCACTTGTTTGCGCACACGCCGCTTTTGCGTGATCATATTTTTACGCCCACTAAATGTATGATACCTTTTACGTATCAATACTATTGTTCTAATTGATATTGTGTTTATTGTATGTATTCTATGGACATATGTGATGACAGACAGATAGATTGGATCTTAAAGATCCAATATTCTGTGCAAAGTGCAATTTATATAAAATAGAGTCAGTTTTACAGACTTTCAGCATTCGTCAAGAACAGGCTGAGGAATGAGGAGTTATGTGTCTTGATGTTATAGTTACTAACAACGTAAGACAACTGAAACGTTGGGATTAAATTATATTAATACACGGGAATAAAATTCGTTAAAAGAAGTTTTTTTTTTCAATGTCTAATATTCGCAAGTGTACAATGTGGTATATTCTAAGTACTGTATTTCTCTATTTTACGTCGCTATAGCTTATGCATATTGAGATCAATGAGGTTTTTTCATCAGTCTTTGAAAAGGACATATTGATTATATTAAATTTATTGCCTACCCAATTTCCATCAGAATAAAATTCCCCGAATAACACACCTCACGGAAGCCCCACAACTTGAATAACTTAATTTCTGTGACCTCAATACCAAATATTTAGCCCCCCACCACCCCTCTAAATCATCAAACGATCCTCGCGGCTTCACAGGATCATATACTTGGAAGTTATAAATAAATGTTCATTAAAGTATCTTGCCCTTTTTTACCCAAAATAACTTGTAAGTACAGTTATTATTTATATATCTTAAGTACCTACTTCCCCCTGCTAATTTGATAATGTACGTTTCCGTTTTTCAATCATTTATATCGCAAATTTATAATAAAAATAGTTTACAAAACGTTCCCAATATAAAACACTGTAACAGTACTACTATAATTGTACAGGTAAAACAATGTAAAACTCCTTTTGAGTACTTTTTTATTATTAAAACTTTACTACAATACCCGATTTATTGCAAACGAGTGTTTAAATAAATGAAAAGCTAATATGTCCATACAAATCAGAACATCGGAAGTTAGCCTGACTCATCAGTAAAGCGTCCAGTATTTTAAAACGCGAATACCATAAGCCGCTCGCCACGTGTCGTTTGGGCGCGCCTTTGAATCCCGGCTGCGTCTATTTGCGGTAAATGGGTCAAGCCAATCCCAAGTTAGCTGCAAGAACGAATACAAAAAGAGTAAAGTGAACACGGTGGGTGCGCGCGCGCACGTTTAACGAGCGGTTTAAACTGCAGTTTAATGGTTGATGAATTGGTATTGTATTTAGAATTAATTTCTGGGTGTTGTTTTGTCTTAAGAATTTTATGACTGCGTTTTCAATACTAAATTGCTCGGATGCATATTTCTTTCTTTCTTTCCATTAAAGCTAGTTTGTGGAATAAATACGTACAATAAGAATTCTTCAAATTAACATTATCTTTTTTTGTTATTTTTGCATTATAAAGGGTTAAACATATTTTGTTATAGCTACTAGGACAACATGAATTCTGCACGTTCTTTCTTCTATACACCGTGATCTGCCACATGACGGAATCTCCATACATTCCAATTTCTTGAACATTGCTAGCCGGAGTCGAGTCACCAAGTGCCCAAGGTTGGAAAAAAGAATAGTGGATGACATTGGACGCACACATATAATACATAGCCAGTACATAAGGCGGAAGTGTCGCCTTGTCGAGACCTGTTCGCCTTACCTGTAATGCCGATACTTTTAACGTATCTATACATGACATTATTATACTATACCTGTTTTCGATCATGTAAAAATATGTTGCTGTTGTTTACCGTCAAAATTAACCATATTGCATACTTGTATGTGATAATTGGTAGAATATATTTGGTCTGATTGGGTATATAACAAAATGAACAATAAAATCCTTAACGTATTTAGCATAGGTATTCCAAAATGTTCTAAATAACATCCTAACGTCCAGTTAATCCTCGCGACGCTAACTGCAGTTAACGCTAATCCTGGTGGACAGTGTCGGCGCCGATGCGCGCGCGCAGTGCATCGGCCGCGTTGCGCAATCGCCGCTATTTATACACACCCTCGCCTAACGCCGGAACAGCTCCGGAGAAAGTTTGCACTATATTTTTTATTACTATATTTTAATCGGGATATCTAGGCTGATACAAGGCTGTGAAAATCTTCAACGTGCAATGAGGTGTTATTTATAACAATTAACGGGATTATTCGTCTCAGTTAATACGACAAAAATCTAGTTCATAAGTTTCGTTAGGTACAGCTAACATTACTTAGGCTTATAAAAGTCTTCAGATAGTGTTATCTTTTCAATTTTCTACTCATATTCAATTATAAATTATATGCCATTAAAGATCATTTAAAAAAATATAGATGAGGTCAACAAGTCCACACTGTTTTGGCACCACGACACAAAATGAATATAATGTGCAAATAATATAATCATACTTATTTGTACACTAGAGCTTGATCTCTCAACTGTAGATAATCATCTTATAATGGTCTCTAGCGACCTTAAGCTGCTATACAATCAACAAGCTTTTGTATACCTCGTGACCTTTTGACAATGTTTGTGGTTAAACTTTCAGTTTTTCATTATGACTTAAAGTGAGTCATCAAAAACTTATTTAGGAAAATAAACTATTCGATTGATTCTTTTATGTGTCACTTTCAAACAAACTCACGGTTCATCTGAGAGCAGCTACCATAGCAGATTCTAGCAACATCAGAACATTTATTCGCACGTTGCCACCCTGAGATGTCAGTTGTTAATTGACATTTGAACTGTCATATCAGTTCACATTTAAACTGGAACTACAAATTACTGCTTGAGGGTGAATATTTGGCAACGTGTAGGTATGTACCCTTCTATAAGTTACATGTAAGATCGTAATAAGCTATTAATTATATTTATGTTATCCTTCCCATTACATCGTAGAATGCCCAAAAAAAGATATTGTATATTTCTATTTATAATTTTCCCGCGTCAACGCGAGGAGTTAGTAGATAGAGATAAACGAAACAATGGTTACTTTTTTAATAGTTGAATTATAAAATCAATTTTTCAATGAAATCGATAGAAACTAACATGTTTTTTTAGTTACTGCAAAAGCTACATACTTCATACAATGTTTTGCTAGCACCCCGCGTAATATTGAATTAGAGCGAACATTTTAGCAAGTTGTATGTAAGTACTTTCATTCAAGTAAGTGTTATTAATAATATACCCTCTTAAGAAATCTACCCACGCCTCCGATCCATTATCCACATGGTTGGGCGAAGATGTTGTTTACAGCTAGCTAAAGCATGTTCCTCTTATATGAGAGACAAAGCCTCCCACCTGTCATGTCACCGAACTATTGTTTATTATCTATGAACAGAAGTAAACGCAATGGACTGTCATTGTGAAACCTTGCCAAACATGTAAAAACACAGGTTGTTTTTTCTGTGTATAACCAACCAAAAACCCGTAATAAAATTGTATCTGCTACATAATTTTTGCAGTCAGATTTTTTTTAATGTCTCTGTAATAAATTTGCCATATTTCTTCCGTCAACTCATTTACACAACACCAGATTTGCCCACAGCTGGGCACGGTGCTCCCCATAATTGAAAGGCTATCCACGGTGCACTACGTTAGCTTAATGCCGGTTGACAAAATCTCTCAGGCATGCAGGTTTTCTCACGATATTTTCCTTCACCATTTGATCATGTCATAAATACGCACATAACTTCGAAGTCAGTGATGCGTTGCTTGGGATCGATTGGAGTAGGCTAACGCAGCTCCCTCATTCATCATACTTTACAATATTCTTTGGGACACGGTGCATTGATCAGTACAATCAACAAACAAACATAGAAATAAACATCATTGGTCTTAGTGTTATTGGAATAAGGTCCAAAACCGGTCTAACGAAGAGTTTATTGATTGTACCGAGATAGAACAATCCATTGTGCTTAGTTAAAGATAAATCACATAAAGAGCAGTCTATTCTTCACCTAACAAGGTTATAACATAATACTTGCTTTATCTAAACACAACATTATCACCATTATATAATCGTCCTCGCTTATTTATAAACAAACCGTATTAATTTGTTGTCAAATCATTCAACTATCGCCATTTCCGCGTGCTATTTTATAATTTGCCGCCTAAGGTCGCTACGAAGGCTGACAACGACAATTTATTTATATAAAGAAGCAGAACAGATTGTTAATAGGATTTCTATTTGACTGAACAAAAAGAAGGAATTCCACTTTCAGTTTGTAAATACTAAGACGCTATGCCCACTCCAAACGCGTTTTGTCGAGTGTTTGTGCTGTACGCCTGTTTAAATAGGAACTAAATAGTACAATCACTACTCCAGTTGATAACTTAGAAGTATTAAGCTCATTCGTAAATACTGTGTACAGAAATCACGTAATATCTATTTTAGCGTCGCCTGCTAAGATTTTCTTCTGTCGTTAGTGCGTTTCAGAATGAAAATTCTCACATACACGTCTGAACCTCAGCGCCAATAAACTTGTCAAATAATTAAAAAAGCAACATTTACTGTACATCTGGTGAGGGTGACGGTCTTAAACCAAAAGAACCAAACCAAGGAAACCAAAAGAAGGAAGTTTTTCGCGCATTTTTTAGCAAAATCAGTTAGAATTTTCAAATCAGGAAACCTGTTTTACACTTCTCACACTCATGATTCATTAGAGATACAAATAGTCACTTCTCTTTTTCTTCTTGTCCATACACAAACTAATATCATTTTAGCTTACATAATCTACTTGGATTATGTATAAGTAGGTAGGTATGGGCAAATATAAAACACTAGGAAATTTTCTAAATTCGGAGAAAAACAATCTTCTTCTCGAAGAGTCAATAATCCATAATGGCGGTATTACGAAACTGTCAAAACAAGATGTTGAGATGCTTATACGTATAGAGACGCGAGTGTATGCTGTATGCCACCTGTTCCCAGCGTGCCGTCAATTGTTACGACGCTGATTGTTTTCTACCCTCCTGGCCGTTGGCCGGTCGCCAGGGTGCGTCGCCCCGGTCGGCCATTGTCTCTTGATCGATTTCGAACAAAAATAGACGTGATGCATTGCTGGTCACAAGCTTCTTTTCGTTACGGTGCTGTTCGTTTGAAAATTATTGTCTTTGTTGGAGTTTTCTGGAAATTTTATAGTGAAAGTTGTTTTTATTGGATACATAAATATTGTTTGGCTGCTCTTGTAGAGACCAATCGTGCTCATCTTGATATCGTTTTAAGCACACTAATATTGATATTATTTGATATAAACTAGTCGTGTAACAGCAATTGTCACCCAACGTGGGACAACATAAACAGGCGCCTGGATTCTAATTATACATAATTAATAGTAAGAGGCTGCTTAACGCCATTCCTTTCGACGCCATCCAGTCAACCTGCCCAGCGCAGCTGATGCATTCAAGTTTTTCTATTTTTTTTTGTTACAATCTACTACAGTGTTGTGTGTAAATAAGGCGTGACAATAATATATTTTTTCTATCTTAAGTGTTAGAATATCCATAATAATAAGCATGTTTTAATCATAATTATTTATTTTAGTGACAGTAACACTTTTTGTACTGTAAATCGATTTCTGTAAATCTCTTCAATTGTCTGGTTACGTTGAAGTGAATTGATGTTTTTTGAATCGATTCCTACTTCTCTCTCAATCTAATTACATAATCGTATCAAAAAAAATCGGAAAATCGTAGTAAGTACTTAACTATGACAAGTCAAATAATACTGCTTTTATTTGACCTGTCATAGAGAACACTGTTTTCTCTGTTTAAAAATAACTTTAGATCACCTAAATCAATATCACTACAGTTTACAAATCTCAAAAAATAGCTCAGATCGTTAAAAAGCAATAGTTTTTGGTAGCAATGCGCTTGCGCACGCGAAAAGCGTCCCGCGTCCCTTGTCCCGGGGTCGACGGACTCGGCGCGGTCACGCCGGCCGTTCCCCGGCCACGGGAAAATGGGGAAACTATTGTTGCGCACAATGCGTGCGCGCTTCCGTGTCAACCAGCCTGGGATGATCTGCCCGCAAATTACCGTACAACGGCGGGCATAACTCTTTGCACCTGTGGGATCCTAGTACTCAGTATGTTAATGATTGTGTATAGGTATTTGAACTCTTTCACCAATACGTGCAACCGTGTTCTGCAATATTTCTTGTGTTAATTTCGAATTCTCTGATTCGCAGACATTTCTGAAATCAATCCTGAAATCTAGATGGTGTTGGTAAATTTGTACCAACAATATTTTTCAATCTAAGTAGGTACTTCAAATCTATAAAACTGGGCAGAACTTCTACAGATCGGAATAGTGTGCCATAAGTTAAGTTACCATTAGTTAAGTGTGCCATATAAAAAAAAAGAACGTGGTGCTCAGTTGAATATTTAAAACTAAACCTAAACCCGAATAAAACTTATCTGGACCTGGAAATATTATCCAGGACCTCTTGATAAGAAGTTAGCAGTTTTATATGCAAATATTAGCTGTAATGCGTGTGTGTGGTATGGTTCCTATAGATGTGTGTGTTACGCTCCAGTGACTTCTTTTACTGTCATGTTACCCTAGTATGTGTGCGGAATCTTGGTTGAGTATTGTCAGTCAAGTCCCGTTATAAATGGTATCTATCAATGCTTCTAATATCATATGTATAATATCAATAAACCTGTTCATTATGATATATTATACCAAGTATGTAATTTTTAGTAAATAACTAGGGTTTTTGTAGTGATTTTCTACTCTTACGCCAATATAAGACATTAAAATAAATCGATTTTTACAACAATTCCACGGATGCTGTAAAGGATACAAATTTTCGGGATAAAATAATATCCCATATACTACGATAAAATCTATAAAGAATAGCTTTATTTTTAAGTTTGTGTCAAAATAAACGGCATTTAAAAAAAGCATAGACAGGATTTGTTAAATAAAAGAAGTAGAAACTTAAAATAGTCGCTAATTAGGTGTAATGTTCATATTTTCAATGGCGGCTCGTTCTCATGGAATATCATTTAAAAATCGAATAACGTTCCTCAAAACAAGCATTGTGTGGATTTTATTTTATTTTATACGCTGACAATACTGGGACATTGGAAACTCATGGGAATGCCAGTGTGAACATTTTATTGTTTTTGAAAAAGTATACAAACTTTTTGGAGATAAAAAATAACTTTGTTTGTTTATTGCTCTTTAAATACTAAACAATTATTTATAATTGTATTATAATAACTCATTTTAACACTTATTTATACAGTAACAATGTGATTAAAGTTACGTAAATTGTGTTAAAGTACCTTAGATTCTATATTGAGATAAATGTTTTTCTAATAAGAATGAAAACTTATAACATAATTAAAAAAGCGTCGCGACATTTGTAAATGCGATAGTTGCATCATCGCGTCGTATATCGATCTACCAGGCTAGCATAACCACACAGAGCTCATCGCTCAACGACGTTGACTAGAACAACATGTTCGCCGCGCATCATCAGCTGGGGTATATGTCTGGCGCACTCCCATATACCCTTACCAAGAGGAGTTTCCGTCACCACAGGTATTGAGGATATCGTTGCAGCTGTTCCTTTTGGGACTGGGGTACCTTGGAAAAAAATTTCTTAATTAATGTTATTTGCCAATAACCCTGCGTATGTCAGTATTTTTTTGTCAGAACTAAAACATCCGTCACGCACTGATGTGCGTAATACGCGAAGTGCGTCGTAGACTACATAATATGCGCGTAGACAGAAACTATCAACTGTTGAACTAAATTGTGTTCTTTTGTCTAAATAATGTATGCATTACAACTTCATACAACCAAGAATAGGATACTAGGGACAGTGAGAACAATATATTTTCATGACAATTTGGAATCAAATGCTAGCCAGATAATAGAAGAATAAAGGTTACTTAAGCTTCTACAAATCCAAACAGAATTCAGTCTAAAGAAATATTAGAATCTTTAGACTACACAAACCACATAAGAATACGTGCTGTATTTGAAACCACACTTAAAATGGAAAATAAAAAATGCACGCACATGTTTAAATGGGACCCATTTAAACATGTGCGTGTTGATTAAATGCTATTCTAGCCTTATATTCGCTGTAACTCACCCATTCCGGGAGGTACTTTTCTTTTTTTAACTCCTTTCCTCTTCCAAACTTCTAGTACATCACTGAGGGCCATATTCCACTGCTTGTCGAAGGCCACCAGGGTTGCGTGTAAGACACCTCTCACGCCCCTGTCGTTGCGGGTTATTATCTGAGAACATTTTTTTTATAAGAATTCTGAGAGAAGGTACAAATTCCGCTTTTCCGGGAAAGTTATAGACCGTTATTTTGGAGATAATGATGCCAAAAACATGGTTGCTGTGTTTATACTCTATCAGAAATCAAGAAGGACATAATATATATTAAATACTTGTCTTTACCTCCGAAATAAACGTCAGTTATAAATCTTTAAGTACCTTCTGTTTTGTTGTTTTACGTTATCCTATGGGACCATGAAGACGTCAATTACATTCCAATGAAAACGCGAAAAAACGTTTTTTATTTAAAATAAACGCTACGAAAAATTAGAACACATTTTTAAATTTAAATGTCACGGAAAAAACCGTTGGAAATCTTTTAAAATAATAATCGTGAAGAACCTTGTGAAATGGCGATGAGTAATGTGAGTTCTCTTTGTTTTCAGACGGTACATTGCATGACAGCGCGTGGTGACTCCCTCCCTCATGTGTTCACACGGAAACCTGCCTTCCAGCACAGCGGTATACTACCAGGCTCTATGGTAAGTATTTTTTGTCTTATTTATAGTCGAATAGACTTGACAGCCACTAGAAATAATTTCAACTGACGAACTTAGGAATTATGACAACTCATGTTACTTAAAAAAATCTATTTATGTGTCCAGTCCAGGACCTACAAGTCGACGCAGTTTAAGTTTACGTTTTTGTCTTATATCTTTGAAAGTAGGGTGGAATTGTGTGGTGATGACGGTTCAACGTAATTTATACCTAGATCCGGGAAGGGCGTATGCCTTTATTAGAATATCTCTTGGAAAATTGCCAACCTAATCCAAATTTTCAACGAGCCGCTATTTCTAGAACATTCCACTTCCCTTTAAGTGGCAAGAGTTTAAATTAAGGGACATTAAAATATTTTCTTATCATCTTTTTGCCTGTTAAAATAACCATTAGTACGTTGTATGTTCTACTTCATGAGTATAATAAACCTCATAGTGATATATGGGTTGCAACGCGCACGACGGGTTTAACAACACGTGAGGTCAGAAAGGATACCGTAGCATTGACACCATTTACTGCACATTAGTTAGTACCCACACCTGCCAAACAGTAGGACCTTCAGGGAGATTCTACCACAGCCGTGTCATCACCGCTGATCTGCTACAACACTGTAACAAGTCGGGATACAGACACATTTAAGAGTTATAATTCAATCAGTACCAAACAAATACACAGTGTTGTTGCGGAAGGCGCGCTGACCTCGTCGGGGGCCGATTTAATTCGTAAGTACCGCCGCCAAGGTCCGCGCCGTTTATATCGCATGGAAACTTTTTGATTTTTCCTCATCTGTCTGTGGTTTTTGGTATTTTTTAAGCCGTTAATGACAAGGTGACAGAAGAATGCGTGTGTGGAATCACGAATTTTAATGGACAAAGTAATATAGACTAATGTTTTGGAACGAATTGTATGATTAATTGACCTTGGCCTGCCAAATGCAATGCCGAAATAACAAGGTCACTTATGGACTGAAGATTGTTGTCCTGATAAACTTTCAGAAGTTCCTAGTTTAGGCTCGTCGTTGTAGGTAATTGGATGCTAGCCAGATGAGAATAAGGCAGACTGAATGCACTAGCCGATGAAACCGCGAGAGTTCACGCGAGCCACATCGTCGCAGTATAAATATTTTTATTCAGTGGAAATTTACTCAGAAGCCGACATGCCAATATAGATTGTAGATATATATGTTGATTAGATACTGTTTATTAGTAGCTTGAAAAAACAACAGGGTTTGAAAGAACTCCAAAATCTTTTAAACATTCTGAAAATGCTTCTTGAAAAGAACTCTATGTTCCTTCAACAAATTAATCAACTGTGAATCTGGATTTAAATAAAGTTGATATATAATAAAGTGGAATATTCCCTTTAGGTCAGGAAGGTCAATTGAAATCAACTCCAACACCAGACACAAAGGGCACGAACTTTAATATATGGAAATCCATTAAAATATCCATTACACCAAATGTATGCCCCATATATTTAGCTTGAGCCAAATAAGGGCAGTGTAAATAAAATTCAGCTGTATCAACGTGACAGCTAGAATGACGCTGTGGCTTCCGGGTTGAAAGTTGCTTTGGACACAAGGTCAGCTTCTTGCCGTCAGAGGGCACTGCTCTGAGATCAAGTGTGCTTACGTCACTTAGCACTTTTGCGACCTTATGTTCAGTGCTCACTCGAAAGCCTTATGTAGACTTGCGTTGAAGTCATGTTGAAGCAAAACCAACGGGGACTATTTTTATCTATAAGGATGTGTAAAAGACAGGGGGTTTTCGTTCAACGAGCTTACTGACATTTGGAATTAAAGAAAAAAATATATATAAGGAAGTAAATCAATTACCGAATAATTATGGAAATTACACTGTTCATGCAAAGCCTCTAACGAGTATCTATAAACGTATGAATCTGCTTTAGTACGCAAACACTGCGAGACTTGAACAGGTGCTGCCGAGCCGTGCACAATACCCACGGGGTAAGCACCTGCCAGTATTTACACACAGATGCACTATTACGTCATTAATTTCCACCTTCAGGTGGTAATTGGAAAACGAATTCTATAAGAGTTCATTTGACTAAAACGAAGACAAAAGGAACTGATACATAAAAATGATTAAGAGCTGATTCACGTGAAAGGGAAGTTGAAGCCTTCTGGTGGTGATCTCATAGTGACCTTTCAAGGTGCCCTTTTTATTTAACACCATTACCTGTTAATGATATTTTGTAAGTCACAAGTTCATACTCGAACGCGAAAAGATTAAAATCATTGTGGCTAGTAGCGAATTGGACTTAGATAGATTTCTGTAGTCCTTTAACTCCTTGCATGAATTATATGTTACCCTGGTTCAAGACGTGTCCTGTATCCTGAATATTTCAAGTTGCAGCGTCTGAGATAGGATCAATGCTAAGCGGACGAACTCCAGGAAGATCATTGCAAGCAATTTAGCAATCTAGAAGTGCCATCAGGCATAATTGGAAGGAATGCCTTGGTAGTGTCACTGAACATGACCTAGGTCTTCGAAAATGATCCAGATACTTCCAGAACCGTCTAGGAATTTTCATTAGGTCATAAGGAAGAATATGCAATTGAACAACCGTGTTTAGTTGATAAAGAAATTGCAGGTGAAGGCAGGGACTTACTCGTCCCACGGCACTTGGCAGTTCATCGGGTGGACTATATTGATATACTAGGTTAGATAGTTTCGGTGATAAGAACGGAAAAAATACAATAGTATTAGAAATTTAAATAAAACTGATTTCTAACCAAATAAAACGAATACCTAGCGAGCGTAAAGAATCAAGTGTTCAGACATTTTGAATCAAGTATTGACAATAATTGCAGTTAAGTTGTATTATTAAAATGCAATCGTTTTTTGCAGACCACATAGATATGGTCTGAATGCTAATTAATCTAAATTTCATTGACTGGCAAGAAAAATAACCTCATAAATCTTGAAATCACAAATCCCACACACTATTCATATCGCGTTTACAGAAACGTCTCCAATCTATCGGACATTCCCGGAAAACACTGGTCAAATTGATGACACGTATAGTGCCATCAGGGTCGAAGACATTTGGCTCGGTGTCGCCAAGGCGAAGGGCGCTGGGCACTGCCCAGTCTGTTACGCAACCCATCTATTTTCAACAAAGTGATATCGCTGGCGAGTGGCGATTGTGTAGAATCCACTGGCAGATGTTTATAGGGAATGCCTGTGCTGCCGTCTTGATAATTGTGCTTAATGTTCAATTTTCTGTGCTTAGAAGTTGTTAAAGCGATATGTGGCCTTGAACTTGACTTAAGAGTCAACTTCCTCACCAAATGCATAGTTTTAATTACACTCACACAGGACACTTACAAAGTAAGCTTTGTAAGTGTCCTGTGTGGGTGTCCAGTGACTTCAAACCATTTCAATCCATGATTGGGCAACCTCATCTAAGAATACTGCAAGTTTATTACCTAGGTGGATGCATACACTATTCTTCTAATCCTGTCTCCGTTCAGTCATATCTTACTGTGCCATCGTCGATATCTGGCCATCTACCTCACGGTCATCGTCCGTAGTATATATTTCTTACACTACGCAATATCTTCTAAATATAGTTTTCAAATCATCCAATGACGTATGGATACATGTTCACTAGTCACGCATTAGTTGCATGTTGATTTAAACATTGAAGCTAGTTAATAAACATCGTTAGAGGAAAAGCATAAGGCAAGAAAACTGAAAAAATAAAACATCTATAAATACAAGTAGAATAAAAAAAACAAAAACCTGTCAGATTTGACAGTCACAATCTGTCAAAATATGTACGTTTGTTTTTTTTTTTCTAAGGCCGACGTACGAGACGTTTTAAAGCCAATTAACGCTAAAAATAATAAAAGAGTCATTGTTTTTCTATCAGTCGATTGACATTGGTACAAATAGTATGATGTTGTAATTATGGTAAACTAGCAATTGTACTTTGTGCGTGTATATATTTATATTTCAAATATAAGTATTTGAATATTTGTGGTAGCTTGAATTAAAGATTAATTTTTCTAAGTGCTACATCAAATACTTACATCAAAACTGAATATACAAATGCAACGCAGTCTATTATATCGATAGATTTTCCTTTACCATTACGTTATATTACAATGGAGCGAGCGGTAGGCATAATAATGCAGCAGTAACCACTGTAACTCGAACGGAAGGAAAAAGCTCCGTGTCGTAACTCGAAGGTTGCAGCCGTGAAGATGGTGAGGTCGATCGCAATCAGGGATGCGCCGAAATTCTGTTGATTTATTACTCACTTAAGTTGGTAATTAAAACTCATCGTTGCGTAATGTTTAGGCCGTTCCAGTGGTAATGCTCATAGGTAACGATGTGAGGTCAAGTTTTTTTTCGAAAGTGTTTTTGTTTGGAGAAGATAAAACTGCTTAAATTATTACTAGATTACCTCAAATGACAATTAATTCATCTCCAAAACTAAAGTATACTGTAATAATAAAACAAGACTGTATTGAAAAACATGTCACATATTGTCCTTTTATTACATATTTATGTGTTCTCGATGAAAAGTAAGATCAGAATGCATAGGAAAGATTTAATTTCTTGTGAATATACGTATCTACCTAACTGTGAGTGAAAGTGCACAAAATATGCGGTGCAGCACTTCAGCCGGGCAGGTTTCTCCTCGCACAGGCACAGAACTCATCTCCATGCTAATAATAATGAATTGAATAGCAATATTAGCTAAAAACATTCTACAGTAAGAAATAATTATATATGTACTGTTAAATAGTGTCCATGCAGTTTCTTCTCCATAATAAAAACTTTTTTTTAAACACTTTTACATCTTACGAAAATTCTAACTCATTATTACAATTCAATCATTAAATAAAATAAATAAATTTTCCTGGACATTATGACACAGCGCCATCTAGTTCCGAGCTAAGCAACGAGGCTTGTTATGGATACTAGTTGGTTGATATACTACATATATACTTTTTCTTTAATACAGACATATTATACATAGATACATCCAGGACTCGGATACAAATGTTTATGCTCATCAAACAAACATTTGTCCCTACCGGGATTCGAACCCGGGACCCATAGAACAGCAGGCAACGTTAACTACCGCTGAACTAATTGGGTCGACAACATTATTATGTTTCTTTTCAGCATGTTCATTTATACACTTACGTGAATAACATACATTAAAAAACTACTTGTGATGTACTTCAAGCTGTAATAATGGGTTTAACATTTCAGGATTCAAATAATATCAATTTACAGAGATAAAATAACTTCTTGTATACCTCTTTCGAAAATCTCTATTTCTCAAAGATTAGCTAAGAGAGATACCTTAGCATTAGTCCCAATATACTAAAGAAAGATTATCGTTCGTGTGCCAGATGTATGCTTTGAACGTTCTTGTGTATAGTTTATGTACTTATATGACTTAATTCGTGTCACAATAAATGACACTATGTCCATAAAATAGATAGAGAAAACGTTCCTCTATCATGGGAATAACCGGTTAAGATACATTGGTGTACATTTTTTATTATATCAAATTCGTAAGCCTATTCAGAGCAAAATGTATTTACCGTAGTAAATCAAGATTGTAAGTAGGTGTTGTTTATCATACACAAATATTAACACAGATAATTAATCTTAAACGTTATCATACTGGAACTGGAATTTTTTGATAGGGATTTATATAAAAACTCTTTATCAGATCTACGTGAAACCTTTTTAGCTGCTGGAATTCTTGTCTTACTGCTTGTTAAACAGTTAAGCAGGCGTCGAGTAGTCTAAACATACAGCTACCTGAAATTTTGTACACCTATTTTATTTATTAATTTAAGAGCTCAGCTCTTGTCGGTGGAGCAATCGCCATTGTTCTCCTGCTCTCTGTTTGACTTCTTGATACGACTCGATTCCCACGTTTTCCTTCATTTGGTCACCAAAACTTCGTCTAGGTCTTCCCCTTCCTCTTACACCTATCTAAAGGTCATACAAATACTTGCCCCGTACGAAAATCAAACCCGTGAAACGTAGAAGCATTCCTTTAAAACGCATATAACTTTATTTAACCAGAATTGTCCCGCAGCTGGGCAAAGGTCCTTCTTTCAATTACAACTATTATGAGAAATGTATAATAGATAAAAGAGTATAATTAAAAGTAATAATAAGCTATAAATTCATATGACTGAGCCGCTTATAAATAATTAAATGATTTAAATATGACTTAAACAGATGTAAGAGATGCATATTATACGCATTCACCTGGAGTGAAATAGAAAGTCGTATATATTTCTTGTCATCTCACGTTGCATTCGTTTTGTATGTAGCTGCTGAATTGTTCAATACGATGCATTATAATACACCTTTTTAATCACCATACTTTTGAACTAATATTTTTTAGTTGATATATCGTACCGTTTGTTCAATATTACGAAAACAGAATGACTCATACTGATTTTTTTATTGAAATGGCGTAAAAAGGCTTAATATCGACGTTTTTCGCAGTGAAAGTGATTGTACGATAAAATAATACATATCTATATATTCCCTCACACATTTTGTCCATAGTGGTAGGCAGAATAATTACACGATCCGTTCATACCACTTTTTCTTCATACTCACTCACACGCACCATCCTTACTGTTCATGCTTGCCGGTTACTACGCACTTGACCTTTAGAAGGAGTTCACCGAAAATAATTGCTGGAGCATTTACCAACTTATTTTTAATATGGGACGATCCAAGTTTGTTTACTAAAATCTGTCAGACATTATACAAATATGTAGGTATACGTTGAATAGGTAAACATTGGCCAACATTGCCAATAATATAATCACGATACATCCTTGACTCCACTCGTCTAAGGCCATAACACAAAGTTCAATGACGCTGGCTATAATTCGCTATTTATATAGGTCGCCGGGCTTAAGGCTAATACTATAATAAAATAAATAATACTTGAAAATAAAAAGGTCGCTGTAGTCGTTATTTGATCTGTATTTGGGTGATTGTGACAGATTCGGTAAAGATAATTGCTTTATGAGCTGAGCGTTAAGCGTTGGGCTCCCAAAGTTGTAACTAAATGTGTGTACATTTAATTGCTGCTCTTTGGAAGCCCAACGCGGCAAAATACGTAATCGCATCTTTCGAAGTTGTTCTAGAGAAATAACTTACATAATGGTTAGAGATTGTAATTAATAAGACGTAAGATGTATTAAGAATTGCCATTAACAGTTGTAACGCGACATCGAACACCCACATAAACTAAGTTCCAGTTGGCATCTCTCGTGTCACATGACTAATAGAAGCATGCCCGACCTTGAATGGACTCCAAATATTCCGCCATCTTCCAGAACTGTGACCATTGACCGCTAGAGAAAGTAAACAGACACTTGTGCGATGTACGTGCGGCCTTGGCGAGGCCGTCTCCAACCGCAAATAACCAAAACGGGACGTTACACATCAACAAATTGAGTCCATATTCGTCCGTCACCGATTCGGTCATTCGAAAAAAATACTTCGACCGGCCTTGAAAACTGCACCTTATCAAGTAGAAGATAGAGTATGTATTTGTGGATTAAGTTGCAGTGTTGTGTCTATTGCGATTGAGACAGGCAGTAGGTACCCCCACGGCTGTGCAGTGAAAGTGAGCGGTGACGCTGCACGCGGAAGCGTAGCGCGGCAGCTAAGGTGAAGGTATGATAATGTGATTAGTATTTACTCGCATGCTTCGTTCAGGTAATACTGGATAATAAAACTGTTTATTTATAGACGTGTGGACGTTCGAGTTGCACTAGGTTGTGGTCGCGTTTGGCAGCAAAGAAAGTGGTTCTGCGACTGTTAGCTCTGATTCTGAACGATGCATTTGACACACGCCTGTGGAATGCCGTTTGTGGATATTTCTCGGTTATTATTGGATTTTACGACGGGTTTCAAGGATTTACGTGAATACTATTTTCCATTTTGCAAAAATATAATCAAGGATTTCTGGTAAATCTTTAAATTCTGACTCGCATTTTCGTTGCATCTTGAGCTTGACTAAGTTTTCACCATACCGATAAAGGTGAATAATAAACAAACGAAACACAACATAAAAATCCGGTTCGGAGCCGGTATTATATATTTTATTAAAACTATATTACTCGTGGCTGATAGGCGTAACGGATATCCTCTTTACAAGGTCAGTGTCAAAGCCGAACGAGCCGAAATACAAACGTCAAAACTGTCACTTTCCCACTCGCCATCGGGTGCGGTTACGTTATCAAGGAGTTTAGCTGAAGCAGTGTTTATTGCCAATCAAATGTGTTGAGTGACGGTGCGGTTGATGTAATAGGTGTTGAAGTGTGGCCGGGAAAGCGACTACCAGTTAGGTTAAAAAAGTAACACTTGAAGGGCCATAAGTAATACAAGTCTAGATTTCTAGGTAAGCTGAACTTTATTAAGTCTTAGGGTTTTGTGTCAAAAAGATTAAAAATTGTCTTCAAATTTGATGAAAAGGATATCATCACTTACGGAATTCATCGCGATATATTGAATATTTCAATCCCGACGTTTTGGATCCCATATACATATTGGACATGAGCAGTCTAAGGTGTTGGCTGTCTTGAAGTTCTAATAAGTAACAACTATTCTATATATTTGATATTAAGAGTGAATTTTATTTGATAGCAAACTTAGCATTCACTTCGCGAAGACATATCATATTAGAGTATCTGCTACTCACACGCATCGTCACGTTTTTCCAGGAGTAACCCAATTTTAAAAGCGCTATGTTTAGTTTATAGGCTTAGGTATATAACAAGTACTTGAGAACATATTTTCCAGGAGAAGCTCTCTAAATGAAGCAGCCAAAACTTTCATATTTATTTCTATCAAATTGTAAATTATTGCCTTGTCTAAACACTAAATGCTGTTTCTTATATCTGGTAATTCATGCTAATCCTTCGTGATTGCCATCTCGTTTGGATCCACACCCGTGACCTATCGCAACTCGTCAAAACAGCCGCGAAAGTCACAAAGTCGGTCGTGTCTCGTTGCGCAAACGCTCCAGATCCGCCACTCTCGATTTCGGCGCGAGCGCAGCCGCCACGGTCACGGGCACCTGACGCGGGTGTTTTTGTTTCGTTCGGCATAATTCGGCGGCATGACGTCACTCCACAGTGGTCACCTGCCTCTATTTGTAATAGTGATTATGTTGTGGTAAATAAATTGTATACCGCTCAAAAACGTGGCTAGTTCTCGCTGTCATGATTGAAATTAAGATGTCAGCCGTTATTATATTTTAAATTACTTTTTTTTATAATTTCTATAATAACAATCAATCAAAAAGTTCAGTTATTTCTAAAAAAAAAATACTTGCCAGCAGACTTCCGTGTTTTTTACCGTGTTTCGTCGAAACCTTCGTGTAAAAAATAAAACAATAAGTACTTGGTACATTCTGTGCATTAAGCCGAGGTATTCACGTGACGCTGATTTCTTGTGACGTTTACGCTTGAACGGCCCAGCGTGAAGAGGCAAAAACTCAATCAAGATCATTTCAATTTTCTTTAATGGCAATGATGGACCACCTACAGTCAGTATTATGAAACTGACGATTTTTCAATTGAAAACAATGAATAGGTAATTATTCTTCAAGTTGCGTACCAGTTTTTTCATTAGATCATCGGAATATAGATTTAAACCGTGACTTTTTCAATCCAAGAGCGCGACCATGTCGGTTTGACCTTATATCTTAATATCGGCTATATAGAACAGAATATAAATTGATTCATTTGACTGACTAAAATTGGACCTTTTTTGTGGAACTTCATAGTACGGTTTCAACGTTTTTTAATACAAAATGTTCAACAACTAATTGAGTTTGGCCAAGTCAAGTTTCAAAAAACTACCTTTGTTAAGAAGTGCACTGTGAAGGAAGGAAAACTTATCCGGAAATTCAGTCGTGCATAACAAGATCTGGACGAAAAAAACACCGGAATCGAATGAGCGGCCTTCCTCGGCACTAGGCAAGGCCAGCCCTTTATCGAATGATAAAAAACGTATAAACACGATGATAACAGCGTCTCAAGGTCTCGGCCCTAGCCACTGGGTAAAGGTCGAGGTGTATTTGTTTTATATTTGGATTTAAGAATAGCCTCTGGAGTTTTTTTCCGTGAATCTTGTTTATTAAGTAAACTGGAAAATTGTTTAGCTCACTGATATGTTTGAGGTCACACAGAAATGATTATGTAGTAGCTATTTTTAAACAGCAGAAATGAAACGAAAATATCGCCTATAAAATAAAATCTTCTAAAGTACTAGCATACTTAGAAACATTTATCCTCCTTACTATCAAATCTTGAAGTTGTAAAGGCCAAACAAGACTAACAGCGCAATGCAGAAAAAAAGAAGAATATAAATAAGGCGCCTTTGACAAACATGCATCGACACTTAAGATGCATTCGCTAATATTTAGCGGCGCGTGCGCAGCGGCCATGTTTTGTTTGTCAAACATATTAGCAATATCAAAACGCGTTGTTATGTAACGTTATTTTTGTGTTTATCTTTATATTTCGGCGCAATTTAATTAGAGCCTTGATTTTACAATATTCTGTTTATTCTTTTTGGAGTTTCCGTTTTACTTTAATAGGGAAATGTTTACTTAGTGTAAAAGTAATCAGCTTATTCCCACACATAAAGCTCTTAGTCTTCATTCTTCGTTCGTACGTCTATGTTTTCAACAACCGTTTACGAGGCCATAAAAGATGCGGGTAGCCTCGCTCTCACGCGGCAGACCCTGGGATACCACAAAAGTCTCAAACCACAACATTGCGACCTCCATTAGTAGCAGGCAAACCAAAAAAGATTTGATCATTTAGCATAATTCTATACTTGATCATTACTCACAATTTTCAGTTTCACGCTTCCAAATTAGCCATATCCGTATGTCCTTGTGGAAAGCACGCGCAAGCGCATATAATATACCCACTCAGAGTAATTTCGATATAGGAAGTAACTACGTGTAGAATGGGCGATAATTACAAAAGCGATTAATCGAAGTGTTCTTCAGTTTTTGCTTCGATTCGAATTTTTTGCTGGGCTTTCCAGTAAAGGGCGAAATGTGGGATTTCCCGACCGATTGTGTGAGTAGATGAGTTGACAGGTTAAACCAGAATAAGAATGGCAATGTCCAAAAAAGGAAGGTTTTTTATCGGTTGGCTGTCTCATAATGTAGAAGCAATTTTTTTTTCTATTATTGTCTCCCTTATTTACAAGAATATGACAAAGACAGGGTTATATTTAAGGGACATTCGATAATTGAGGCTCATAAACAATGTTCTGGAATAGAACAATGACTCAATACTGAATAATTTATTGCGACGATAGGGTAAACGTAGAACGAATATCGATGCTTATACTTCACAGTTTAGTAGTAGTTGAAGGCGGTATGTATGCTTGAAGGGATTGCGTTTTGGTAGAGTGAAGTAGCTGTATTAAAAAGTAAGGGTGTCCAAAAAGTTTTGCACTAAAAAGAAGTCTAAACGTTTCTTTTGAAGCTTCCTACTAATGAGTTGAAAGTTCTTTTTTTAAACCCGACTTGATTACATGCGTTTTATATTACGAAAATTTGATATTTAAAGTCTAGTCATGTAAGAGTTCTAACAGTGATCATTATACAGCAAAAAAATCAAAAGTAAGAAATCAGCAAATGTATTGAATTATTTCCTATTTATGATGCAAAAAGTCCTTGTTATTCAATTAATTGCAACAATATTTTGGATTACCGAACCATGACCTTATATTAATCGATCAGATATGTTGATTTACCGTAAAAAATACATAATTACTATGGGCGTAAAACTTCCGCATAATTGAATTAATTTATCTTATAGTTCACTTAGATCATGCACAGTTTATAAATAAATAAAAATATATGAATTCTCTATAGCAGGCTTTATACAATGGAGTTTTAATTACATAAATTGTTTTTTTTTGTCTGTGCCATAATTTCATTATTTGAAATAAACTATAGGTACTGTGATACATTATTAAATATTCCAGAATCTCGAATGCGTTTATATATTCATTGCTGAACATGATTTTTTTGTGAAACTGTAAATATCTTTGTAATCTGAGGGTCTGAATGATGTCATATTATATGTTGACATAGGTAAAGTTAAAGCTCTTCTGCAGATAGAGTTGTTCTATAATATGTTTATAATAAGATACAAAGATAATTGATAATGTTATGTTTGACCACTCGTCATGTTAATAACATAGGCCTTATTAGAGGTCAAAATAAAGATATTCATGATATGATTTGGTATTTACTATTTATGAAATATTTCAAGAACAAACTGGTCATAAAAACCTAGAATACGTTTTGATAATAAAACTAATGTCGACTTAAAATAAATAAACAACAGTTTTATAATATCTAATCTCTAAAATATTTCCTTGAGATCTATCATCCTTATGTTTCTCTTAAACATTAAATCGTCTTAACATCTGACGTATAAATATATTCGGACAGTATGACACAGCAACGAGACTTGTGTTACGGGTACTAGATGGTTGATACATTACATAGGTACAAATATCCATACTTATCGCACAAACATTTGCTCCTACCGGGATTCGAACCCGGGACTACCACAGAAGCCAGCCTATTATTCTGCTGCGTTAATCGGGTCCTCAAAGGTAGAAAATATGTTCGTAGTATTTAATCTTAAAATCAAGAAAATGTTAAGTTATTGAAACATGGCGAGTGGGCACTTCACACAATCAATTATGCAACATAGAACCAATAACATAATTATCACGAATCACACACACTAGCCTAGTGTTACTAGTTGTGTATTATCGCAATCAAAACAATATTATCGCAGGAGTGCATAGAGCAGGAAGCGTGCGCAGGCGCCGGCCGTGACAGCTGCCGCGAGGTCGCGCTGCAACGTAATCGTGACGCGTTTTGCGTAACAATGCTTTTGTTGCTGCTGCTGACTGATCTATTGGACATTAATTGAAAACTATGTTTGATAGCCTCATGGTGTGACCAGGGTGAAAATCAATGGTCTCGAGTTCGAACTCAAAGTATCACTGACTTATCACAAACTTTGCTCAAGCGGTGAAGGAAAAACATCGTGAGGGACACCTGCATTCATAATTTACTCCCAGTTTTTATGTAGTATATATGTAATAAGCAACAAATCTTTAAAAAAATATATTTGTCAATTTTAGAACTAGAACGACACAAAAGAAAATTAAATTACGACGAACAATTACTTCACAGCTGAATTAAATTTGAAATAACATTGTTCAAGAATTATTGCACAATCTTATAAGACGCGCAATTTTCCCGTCTTCTGGCATTAGTCAGCTTTTAAATCTCACAGTCATACATTGTGATATAAAACTTTCACATAACATGAAATGCGCAGTGAAGACGCAAATTGAGTCTACCGATTCAGCCATATCGCATGCGAACACATTCCCTCTATATAAGCTTAGAACTTTACCTTATAGAGAGCCATCAACATTGCCTATAAAACACTCATAAGGAAAATAACAATTATTGGTAAATAGATACAAACGTAAGATACAATTTGAATCAGTATCAAGTAGAAGATATATTAAACCTTAAAAGTATAATGAGATAAGAATTACGCAGAAGCTACATAAGAGAATTTGAACCGTAGTGCATAAGTGTTTAGGTTGAATTTCTAAAAATTAATCATCTACATAGTCTTAGGTAATGAATATAAAAATTCAATTTACATAATATCATCCAGTCGAGTGTCAATGCAAATAGTGTTATGACGATGGATTTATGTCAAGCGAAAATGGGATGGTGACCACAAAATGCCTGGTAAGATCATCATCAAAACTAACTTCTAACGTACCTAATAGCTTTAAAGTTACTGTTGAAAACTACTGTTTAATTGAAAATAAAATTACCCAAAATAAAGTTTTCAAGTGAATCTATACTTTATGTAGATCATTGTGTTAAGTGCAAAACAGATTCCAATTTTATATTACAATACGACGCTGCTTTCGTTAACTGACTGTGTATCTAAATCCCATAACTGCATTCGTTATTTACAATAAGTTAGCTCACAAGTAGGTGCAGCAATCATCGGAGAAAGCCAATACAACAAGGGGTCAGGATTGCATCTGCTGGGGTCACTTAAAATTACTGTTTGAAGTTTGCATAATATGTAATCTTAGAATTTGCATCAATCTCCCATCTTTAAACGAAAGTAGTCATCGAGACAATAGATTTATTGATCTTGAACCCTATTAGACCCGAGTGGTTCGAAACTGATCATGGGTACAGTGATTTACATATTTTAACTGTAAATATCATTGGTCTTTGTCTCCACATGTGTATTAGAGCTACACCCGCACGCACATGCGTGGGAAGATCAGACACATAGTATGATTATGCATGAGAAAATTCAAGTTGGTTTTTCCACCATAATACTTATTTACGAGGAAGTTGATATTTATATTGCTGTAAATGGTGGTTATATTAATATGCGGTCTTTATGCTGTTAACGGTTGGTTTAATCTATTAATTGAACCTACTTCTGTTAAGCTTAAATGTCTCCGTCTAATGAAGTAGTGTTACTAAATTAGAGAAAATTAAACGAATAAAAAGTTGATTTAAATAAATCATATTTTTAACAAATACATTTTATCAATTAGCTAATTGTTTATGGTAATTGTTGTCAATAATAAGAGATTTTATTTTTGATGTCATAACCATGTGGGGTACTGATATACACATTCGTCACCGTCGGCGGTCGAGCGGCGACTGCGCTTCGATTCGAGTGCGCCTCGGCCGTCGACAGGCGGAAGCGTGCGCGCGCGCACCCGCGCGCAAGGCTACGCTCATGACCTCGCACCGTCTTTGTCTAGCGCTATCTAGCGTCTGTTTACCCGCGAGGCCGAATGCATCATACCTTTGCTTGGCGCGTACTTGAAAACTAAATGATTATTGAAACCATAAATTTATCATTAGGGTATACGTTTCTTTTTGAAGAGAAACCTTGTAGATAAATTGAGTGATAATGAATCGAGGTGCTGCGGTGCGACTCAGCTGAGGCACTCTGTTTAATGTATTACTATTTATATTATAAAGTTTTACATTTGTTATTTGATATTTTTTACAATAATGTTTTTTTTATATTTATTTTCAGATATGGCGCGATATAAGTGATCGCGCCAACTGTATGATCGTGTGGGAGCTGTTAGTGAGATGTAAGTATCTTATATTAATAAAAAAAAATTCAAAACAGCGTTTATCTTAAGTCAGAAAACAAGAGGCTCAGTGATGAAAATCACACTCAAAACTTAACTACATTTTCGTAACAAAACAATTTATGGTGAGTACATTTGAATATAAGCCAGATTAAGCTTTCTTGTCAGACAAAACCCGCCAAGAGGTACACAGGCTGCAGTGTGCGGAGGTTTTTTTAACCTCAGTTTGAATGTAGACGACCTTGTCATTGCTCACAATTCGGGGTGAACAGGTAACGAGTACCGACAGCAGAACAAGTCTTGATAGTAAATGTTTAATACTAGCTTATAAGCATTTTGATTTTGAAAAATATAGACATATTACAATGTACAAGCAAGTAAATTTGTTTGAATTCTAAATTAATTATCGTAAAAAAGCAAAAACATTGCCAATTAACTATTTTTTCTGAAAGATTTTTCTTAACGAGTTAAGGTAGGAAATTTGTCAGTTTAATTTCAAATGCTTGGAAAATTCCTGACTCTCATCGAAAAACACAGCGCGAGTGCGCATACATTTATACTTTACCCACAAAATAGAGTATTACCGTAGCGAGTTTATGTGCATTACACATTTCACCACCGAATGGGTTTTTCCTATAATGTATGCCCAGATTATATTTCAGTAAATTTAACTATTTAAAATATTTCCTCTCTTTCAATAATATTTGCAAGAGCGAGACAGTGTGACTGAAATGATATAAGCACATTTTTTTAAGAAACTTACGCGAATACTAGACATTGAAATAAAATATTTAACACGCGGTATCCATGGTAACGGGTAGACGACATAAAGGCTCCAAATCGTTGGGATGTAAATAATATCAATATACCGCGATAAAATCCGTAAAAAAGAGGTTTGTTTTAAGTTTTTTTTTTATTATTTATGTCACAAGAGTTGTAAAGCATACGTTTGCAATACCGGAGGTGACACTCACGTGTTACCGACCCCGTGGAAACAGTCTAGGTTTTTTAAAACAAGGGAGTTACTAAATTGTCAGTAAACGGAATTCCCATGCTGTCAGAATAGTCACTCACCCAACCAGCGCTAGTAACCCTTTCACTTGTAATTTTATTTTAAGTTGTCTGTAATTATTACTAGCCTCAACAGGATAAAAGTGACTAGATATTGGTTCTATACGTTATATTATCTGCATTTGCATACTTATGCTCACAATAATATCTTCCGCCACGGTAATAAAGCTTGTTTATCAAAACGTTAACCAACACGTTATCCTTCGATAAATTTTAATTTAATTAGTTACGTGTTATTAGTTTTTAAGCTTATTATGACTATATTTTTTCCGTGTAAGTTGTGCAGATAACAGGAACAAAAATTTCATGACATATTTATCGACGTCTTGTAAAGAATAACTAATTAAGAAAAATAATAATAATCATGTACGCCAGGAAGAAGGTTTCCGCTTATTCTTTTGTAAAAACGTTTAAGCCTTTAAGAAAATACAGCCTGATTTAATATTTTAGGTACTTACAGTAGGTGTAGTTTCTTCAGAAATTGGTAACTGTTATAAATTCTCAATAAGGCAGTTTAATAAATACTTCATACGTCAAAAAATTGTTAAAAAAATGCTTTTTTGTTTCGTTTTTATATTAACCTTTAAGATTACATCACTTTAATAATTAGTCAGTTTCAGGAAAAAAATATAAATATTTCTTTGCTTCCTGTTCAGTGTAGCCATGAATGTTGTTTCTCTTAGCTAATTGAACATATAATTAACTTAATCACTATCGATTGTTCTATTAATGTCAGACCTTTAAGTTTTTCAAACCTTCAATATTTGATGCGTCTGACCTCCATTGCGGACCTTTTTGACCCTCTCTTGTGAAGTGATACAGATTGGATATTTATTTATAACTTTAACTTTTATAATCACTTCGTAGATTTCATAGTCTATATTGGTACTAGTTTGAAATATATCTCATAAGAAGCTGATATAAAAACTGCACCAAAAAACGGTACCAAACTCAGTCGCGCATACTCACAAATCCATTCATGGTAACGGCTCTAACCGAGCAGCGTATTACATTTTGAGGTGTTGCCTTCAAGGCAAACCGCACCGAAATCGAATAATGACAGATAAATGTTTTAAACCTACTAGGAAGTATCGTGCCAGATTCGTCCTAGCAAGCCCTTGTTAACATCACACACACAAACGTGCAGGAGTACCGACACGCCTGCACACATGCGCACGCTACGCACACACGTCAAGAAAAATGGCCATGAGATAACTGACATCACAACAAGGTCCCGCCGCGCCGGTACCGTCAACAAAACAGATTTAAAACTTCAGTTGAAATGTTAAAGATTGACAACTGTAAATATATTATTTCTATAGTATGAGGGCTTTTGATTCCATTGTTTTAAAGTTACATAAAAAAAAACTAAATTGAGGATTATACGGGTGTTTTAAATGAAGTTGTATTAGTGCACGTTTCACGCTTTTATTTTTATATTTTATTTGAAATAATGAGACCTTTGAAGTTTTTATTTATACATATCTACTCTACTATACTCTCAGTTGCCGAAGGGGCAAGATATAATTAATTACTTTGAAACAATTTACGCCAGCTAATTTAAGACGATATGCGTAACAAAGTCGTAAAATTTTTAACACAGATGTAAATAATTTACTACAATATTTACATATTTCAATGACAAATATCATTAGATACACCGACTAAATTTAGATGGCCCTTAAAAAAGAATTCACATTTAAAATTGAACATTATTTAACGGCATTGACTTTCAAAATACTTTGTCGCCATAAACAGAACTGTCGATTCGTGAAAAGCCCTATAAAGCGACAGCGTCCTCTCTCTTTGTTCACTTGTTTCTTGTTCGTCGTGCAAGTCCTGTTTTGCTGTCGGTACCTCCACGTGCATCACGCATGCTGCGTAACGTGTAGTAATGGCAGCGTGTGTGTCGGCATCAGCCAGCCTTCGGGCCCCGGAGTGCCACTGAATATTTTTAAACGTATGGCCCACGCAGCACGACGCATACTTTTTAATTCCTGCATATAGTTGAACCAAATTTGTTACCCGTTGACACTGAATAACTGGATCAATTTGAGGTGACCGATAGACCTTTAGACAACAATCACAAATTGAAATCAATTAGATGTGCTCAACTCTAATAGAAAAGCAACATACAGAATCAACAGGTATATGTATTAGTTTTAGGAAAAGTAGTCCAAATCAACCCAATGCCAAAACAATCGTAAAAATCTATTTATATGCTAGTTCATATTGAAAGTATATAAAAAAGTTTGTCCAATTCGGTACAGCAAACAAATTCTAATAATAAGTCTTCAGTAAAATTGTTTTATCCGTTCTTCGCGTTATTGTATATAATATATAGGGCAATTATGTAAAAACACAACAAAGGAATATTTCAAAGTAATCAAGTAATTCGTATTCAAGGCAACGAGCACTCAAAGCGTTGATTATAATTTGTTTATAAGTAATTCGTTAAGGAAACGACTTTTTTATAACATTATTTATTGTATGTATATTGAAATAGGCCTTTCAACGGCTGCAGTTAAATGTATAATGTTCAACTAATTAACTCGACACAAATTGATAAAACTGCCTTGATAGTCTAGTGTCTGCGCAAGAGGTCTTGGGTTCGGTTCCCATATCGAGCAGTGTAATTTGGTTTTTCTTTGAATTTCTCAGTAGCAGTTTGGAGTGCATTCGTGCCCGTTTGATGGCGATAGGATCGCCTATTACATGGGACCTAAAACATACCCGAGAAATGTGGGTGTACACCTCTGCCTAACCCTTCGGGGCCAACACGCTTATATTATTTCTTATAAAAGTCACAGTAATAAAAATATATTATTTTGCACACTGTACTCATCTGAAAATATAAAAAATGAACTGAAAATAAAGTCTGACTCAAGCGAGATGATTCAAAGGGAGTAATGATTCATTTTTAATTTTTTTATAACATGATATTACGCGAATTCTAGACTTAATGAGAATAAACTATTTACGGATCTTATCGCAGTATAGATAAGATATTATATTACGTTTTTTTTTTAAATTTCAAAGTTGCGCCAAATTTATTTGCACGCAGTACGGCAGACGTAACGCATTGCATCGCACCAATAATAGAAACTTGCAAATCGCGATGCGCAGACGCCGGCCGGACGGACACAACTGTGCTGCAAGGCTCTTCCTAGTCGACTATGACTCAGCACGCTGGACTGCACTTCTAGAAACGTCTACTTGCCCTACTGAAACCATATTTGTTTGTATTATTAAATTAGCCAAGATTTCAGATAGCCCGTTTTAATTTTATACAGGATATCCTAGTTGCTATAAAGAAAACTTAATCGGATCTGACCGTGGCTTTTACAATTAGGTTTCTCTTTGTATTGTTTTCATTGTCATTAACAACCTTCAATTAGAAATAAATATTACTTATATTATGAATATGCACGCTCAAGTGGAAGTGGGCTGGCCATGTCTGCAGACAGATGGACGGCCGATGGAGCAGACAAGTGTGGAGATCGCGACTGGGCAAACGTAGTGTAGGACGATCTGCGACACGATGGACCGACGATTTGAAGAAGGGGGCTGGCAGCGGATGGATGCAAGCTGCCATAGACCGTAATGGTTGGCGCTCTTTGGGGGAGGCCTGCGTTCAGCAGTGCACTATTGGCGGATATATTACTTATATTAAGGAGAGAATTACTCATACTTATACTTCAAAAGCTTGACTTAAAAAAAAAGGCTACCTAATTAGATTTTTAATACCACGAGGATGGCAAAGAGGCTTCTGACCCGCCTGATGGTAACTGGTTACCGTAGCCCATGAAAGTTCCCAGTAACAGAGGTGTCGGTCGCTCGTTGCTTCCCCATGAAAACCATTTCTTAAACCCCAGACAATAGTTATTTGAGAAAACCTCGGAGAAAACCTCGCAGCCTGTGTAACCATCATAGCTTAATCCATACATTCTGTTAACATGAGAATGTTTGCTCTTGTTTTGTTGCATCTTTTCCGTGGGCTCTAAGTCAGAACTTGCAGTACCTATTGTCTCAAAAATCTCATAATACATCTGCCAATTGATTGTCTATCAGAAGTTGTATAAAGTATACGCTTTTACCTTTAAATGGCACCTATGCTCCGCTATGATAATTAAGTCAAATGCTAATTAATCGAACGTATGTACCAAGGTAACTTCGATGTGCCGCCGGCGTCGCAACATTTAACATTATACTACATTATTTAGTACTAAGATGCCCTTGTAGTGTTGAAATAACGTTACAACGTACACTTGCCTTATAACAATAAAAAAGAGAATTGTTTGAAATAAAAATATTGAAACAAAAACGACTTTTCCCGGATCTCGACGTTCGTTTCGGATCCTCTACAGCATCCATGATTACCGGCAGTGGAGGCATTAGTTGTCTTGGTGCTATAATTACTTATAGTTACTCTACATTCTCATCATCATCATCATCATCAGCCTATATTCGTCCACTGCTAGACGTAGGCCTCCCCTAGTGAACGCCACAAAGCTCGATCTTCGGCTCTTTTCCTCCAGTCACTGCCAGCTATCTTGCGCATTCACATTCTCATAAATTACTATATCTATTGATGAAAACTTCATGAAAATCTGTTTGGTAGTTTTTGAGTTTATCGCGTTCAATATGTAGTGTTATTTTAAGATTATTTGTGTTCAGTAGTAACTTCTTAATACGGTGCGCAGTTTCATACAGTGCACCTGGTATGACATAGCTTGCAGCTTGGTTTGTTTGTTAAAGAAAGTAGGCCAGACAGTCTCATTACAATGTAAACAATACCAACTCTGTCAATATAACATTGCTGGAAAACTTTTTTAACCCGCCCAGCGTCACATGAATGCAATTCAATATACCTACCATCTATAAATATAATACGCAAGGATTATGTGTATACATATATTATATCTTTCGGTAAAAGAACTAAGCATACAAACAAGCGGCGACTTTATAAGCAATATTTGATGATATTGCAAACACTATGTTACGCTGAAAATTTATCATCGTTTGGTCACGTCCCTTTAAGTAGGGCTTGTACGTTGAATGTTTTCTTGGACATGCCATTTCAGAGCACCAGAGTTAAAGTTACGACCATAAAGTCCAGATTGCAACATCCCCGTCCAGTTAATGCTCGACAGTTTCCAGTAGAAAGGGCTTTGTACTATTTCGGCTTTGGGCAAGCCATCAGTCATCAAAGTGCGCGCGCGCCGACTTCCGCGTTGGAAACCCGCCAGTTATGTACAAAGGATGCATTAAGGACCCAGAATTATGACACATCATCTAAACATGGATTGGCTGTAAAGGATTTTAGTTTTGGCTTTAAACTTTTGCTTCTAGCTCGTAATTATCCGCTTCAGTTGCAGATTTTACAAGCGGTCAGCGGTATTGTGTGTAAATGCTTTTGCGCATATCTTATAGCATATGTTTCTTAAAGTTATAATACTAACTACTTATACGCTGGTAATAGGCCAGGGATTTGCGTAAGAAAATACTGTCAGACTAATAGCCTGTTAATTAGCCCGTCAGTATTTTCTTTTTCCTCCCTTATCAGGGAATGTTTGGTGTCATATTTGTGAAATATTTACTGGTCACATGCAGTATAATTCCCACTATTTACAACTACTTAAAAAATGGTAATAACGAAACCTACCATTAACTCAGTCAGTAGAAAGGTGTCCGGACTCAAGACCTTTTAAAAGAAATCCCATTTTTTTGTCCACGAGCCCTAGCCGCTGAGTTTGGTCTGTAGATCTTCAGAAGTCGGTGAGCGAAAACTGCAGCTGTGTGTACCTGGTACACTTAAAGTTTCTGACAACTAAGTTTTAGACTAGCTTACCTTGACTCTGAGTCTACTGTCCACACACTCCCTCAGCACTCCGAGAGGTCCATCCATTACCTCCATACGGGTCAGGACATTTTTCGTCCTATACTCTCTTCTCGCAGGCGCCAATTCTGAAATTAATTAACGTTATAAAAACTTTGTAATATAATTACTTTTTAAGGGAAAATCCCTTAAAAAGTCGGGGTAAATTAATATTATTTTAATCTAGATGTTGTAATGTGAAGATTCCCTTTTGTTAACAAACATTCATCTTATATGTGTTATTTAAGAAAGAAATAAATTGTGCCGTTTCTCAATGTTGCCATGTCATCTATTTAATTCTTATTTTTTTTAATAAGTACCCTAATTATAGGGTTGAAGTCCTAACACTTGCACACACACAATTCTCATGAGTCAGTAGTTTATATTTCTAATAATATAAATATGTTTGCCGGGGTAGGCAGGTGAGTACATTACTTTTAATAAGTTTATGTGCATTCCGTGTCGTGAGGTGATGTCACTGCATGCTCGAGGAAGACACTGCCACCAAAGAATGTCCCGTGAAGGTAAACTTGTGGCGTTCGTGAGAAGTATTGAAAACTCGTTAAGGGAAAATTTTCTTAGTTTCTGTACTGGCCAAAACAAAGGGTATTTTTCTCAAGTTTGTTTATTTTTGTTAAGGTCATATTTTGCAAAGCTAAATTACTACCCAACTAGCAAGAAGTGGTTTTTATACTATCCTAGAACCATCATTTATCGAAGATTATATGAGACTTATATCCACATATAAGTCGCGAAAAGGGCCCACTTTATAAGTCTACTAGTACTTATATCGTATTTATATTAGACCGCTGAAATGCCATATACGCCTATATTGCTCCTGTAATTGAATTACGTCAATGTAATTACTCCTGTTAATCTCAATATAAGTAAGTTATAGTAAACAAAAAAATAGATTAATACGCGCCTAGAAATGCTTCTATAAGCTGTATCGAACATTGTTGTGCTCTGTAAAAAATATTTTTAACATCTTGAGTTATTTATATGAATCAGAATTTATGAATGTCAACCATAGTAGAAAAACAAAATGTTATTGTTGTTAAATTGTTAGTCTTATACCTTATTCGTAGGGGAACAAGAATTTTCTGTGAAATCTATCATGGTTTGAATAACAATTTTAAAGCGCCTCTTGAAATTTGCTTATTTACATTTTAGTATTAATTAATATTATTTATATATTATGAATGCAGCTGACATTTTCTAAGTAAAATATTTCCAAGTGTGACATAGTGCTAAAATAAGTATATTGGTTCTATATTGGGTTATATTAAAACCGAAGAAGGTTCGCCATTGTTACCGATTAGGGTTCCGCAATGCCCAGATGAATCCATGAACCCAATATCAGTTTTATTTGCTTTATATAATATTTGCATGCTGTGGGCTCTCATAATTGAAGGAGTACACTGACCTTATAATGTATGTGACTGATTATTAATATATTTTTGTGTATATCCTTTGTCAGAAATCCTTATGTAATAAAATGAAAATCGATTGATATTTATTTAAAGATAAGTTAAAAAAATATTTTAAGGTTTGTTCCACGCGCTAGGTTAAACATTGATATTTTTTTGACTTAATTATTTACCTAATAGGTAGTCGACGATTTTTAATACAATGACGCAGTAAATTTTAGTTATAATCCGAAAGTTCTTCATGATTATCACTTTCGCTCAAAGATTCGGTACTTTCGTAGTCCGAACCTCTTCCATCTAAAGTAGTACTAACATTTCTTGTCCGGAACCCTCGCTAGAATTCGCGATACGATCTTCACCAGTTAAATTAAAAACATCGGTGCTCACTGCGGTTAACATTTCTTTATATGTTTTTTTTACTTTTTATTTTATCAGATCCAGTTTTTTTAAACTGTTTCCCTTATTTAATTAAATTTTTCAATGTTTGTAGAAAAAAATCTTGTAATCAAAATGGCTGTGTCAAATCCTACAATAGAATTTGCAAAACTATATAAAGCGTATTTTCGCCTGTACTGGTCGTTACAAGCAAAAGTGGCTTCTTAAGAGTTTTACCCAAGATTGTTTGAGATTACTTAGACAATAACACTACTGTGGAATGCCTATATAAACATGTCTAGGTTTAAAACGGCATACGATAAATCTAAAAAAATATATTGGGAACGTTTTATCCTACCGAGTGCTGTTATAATATTGGTGATTTATTACTTTTAAAACGTGGATACGAAATTCATTTAACATTTACTTCTAAGCTTATGTTAAACCAAACCAAATACATAAATGACTTATACTAGTAATTTATCTTTAATTTACTTATATTTGCCACAAAATATTAGCTTATATGAGGCTATAAGTAAAAATAACAAGAGTAATTGCTCCTCAGTGCATATCTTCCTGGTACATGCTCCTACAGGAGTATTAGGATTTAAATAGCCCGTAGATGTTATCTTATAGGCGCATATAAGTCTGACTTACCGGAGTAATTACTCTTGAGTGTAAATACTCTAATTTCATGCTTTTATAGGAGTCTTGATCCTATATTTGTCAGAAGATATGATCCTATATGCTGATATAAGTACAAATTATAGGATACAACGTACTTGAGTAAAAACAGCATGTATTTATGCTGTTAAAAGCGTAGTAGCAACCACCAAAACCTTTATAAGTCCAAGTAGCATCATAAAATTGTATTCCAGGATAATTTTGCTAGTTGGGTAGTACCTCTTATCCAAAGAGGTCGAGGTTTGCCAAGTTTAATTTCAGACAAAGAAACCCCTCATTGGCCAACAGCATAGACACGAAATTTCCTAGACTTTTTTACATTACATGCTTACGTTTTAACTTTTAAGGTAGCTAGATATTTAATACATACATCAGACATGCGTCTGTTAAACCAGATCTTATCATATCTAGCTTATATGGTATATTTTATATTCAAACGTTTTAAGGATAAAAAGATTTCATACTATGGGTTACTTTTAACGACCTTATAATTTCAATAGAGCAAAGGAATTTACGCGACTCATACGTGACATGACGTGCAACTGAGCGTACTATTAACAAATATGAGGCAAATGTGTATTACGATAATAAAGTCGAAGAAAAAGTCAACGCACCCTTTATCAGTGCGACACAAATATGACACCTGTTAAAATATCGCGAGTAGCTGACGTCACAAGTCACGTGGCTCAGTGCACAGACGACAACGCGTGCACTCACCTTAGATTTGGTCAACGTCTGCCCTGGTATCATTGGCGAGTTCAGAAACATTAACAAAACTGTCTTATCTATAGTTTTATTTAACTTACAGCCGACGTATGTTGTATTGCACATGTTAAGGCAACTATATTTACTACTAATATGAATCATGATTATTGAGCGTAAGTGTAAGTTATCAGAATTATACATATGTTCACCTGTCCGCGATATTGCTTTTTTGAACCTGTCAACAGGACTGTAAGGTTAAAAAAAATAACTCAAGACAGGTCAAGAGCAGATGCAATCTAGATTCTAGAATGAACCTTTTATACTTATTATACGTTCAATAAAACAGACATCAGTGTCTAGCGAATGAAAGATTAATGCAACATGTTCATAAAGCAAAATTGTTAGCAGTCAAAATTTATATCTCAATACATAATTACAACATTCTGTAAATCTGTCAGTCAAATTATAAATTAATGACTGAAATCGTAAACATACAGCATTCATAAGATAATGTCATGGGTATAATCTAGACAGATTTAGAATCAATTTATATGATTGGACAATAGCGTGATCCATTCAATTAAAAGATAATATGAAGAGGTCCCTGCCCATTATAAGGACTAGCAGAGAATTGAATCAATCTTAGCTCTACTAAATTCAACCGAGTGCTTCAAATAGTAAACTATTTATAAAGTAATGTGTACGCTACGATGTATTGATAAACGCTTCTAAATATTGACTATCTAAATGAAATCAAAAGCGGCTACGCGAAACGAGTTTCTCATTAGAATCGTGTTAGTAACGAAACGATTACTATCGATACGTTGATATTAGTCAAATCGCCCGCGAAATTACGAGTTAGTCAATAATTAATCAATTATAAAACATGCATAATTAATGATTACGTATTAGGTATTAATAAAAATTATGTGCTTGTAATTGGGCCCTAATTTGCTTTTGATACATATCGAGTTAAAATTAGGAAGTATGACTTGTATCTCTTATAAGAGAAATACCTTAAGCCTGTAAATTGTACATTGAAATAACAAATCGAAATGAAACAAGAACAAAATCCATTAGCTAAACTCATCAAGCCATCAACAACAGATTAAAAAAACCTAAGCCGTAGACCATCAAAGATGTCTTCCATGCAGAGGCGGCGGTGGAGGTACCAGGACGGCATGGCTCGCGAGCGGTCGCCGATCGCGAATTACTTTCACTCCACTATCCCCGGGCGCTGACCGCGCGGCCGGGGTCGTCGGCCGCGAGCCGAGCGCGGGAAACGCCGCCATCGCGCCATTCAGAAAAGCGCGCCATGTTTACACAGATGCGCGCCGAAACGCGTGCCGTTGCATCACTTCCGTTTACGTTCCGTTCCGCCGTTTATTGGCGACGTACCGATTTACTTTAATGTGTTTAACACAATTATTTGCTTACGTAATCCATATGTATTATGTTTGGTCACAACTGCTAAGTACCTGCACTAGTTGTAATAATATATTAACTGTTTTTAGCTGTGGCTAATTATAAGACAAATTAAATACCACACATAGATATGTTGGCGACGATAACTGTGAGAGCCGGTGTCGGGCATGGCGCGCACGCGCACCCTGTTGGCTTAGCGTGATAGATAACAGAGCACGCAACTATTATCTCCTTTTATTATTCGTAAACATTGGAATACACGTAATTGCCTTCTTTGGCATTTAATATAAATGGGTAATAATTATTTTCCTAGAACCATGCCCTGATTTCTTATAAAATGCACTTTTAAATTGTTAGTCTCTGACTTCGATCAACTATATTGTTAATTGGAGATAATTAATCCTAAATTAGTTCCGTACTTACTTTAATATTATATACTCTATACATAATATTTATAACTTTTTATAAAGTTTAAAACTATAATGATTACGAGTTCAGACATATTCAATATGAGCCACGTATATAAATAAAAATAATTGTGAATAGTGAAAAATAATTAAATAATGTCATTTTCGGCATCCCAACAGGGTTGTCTATAAAAATAAATCACCGATATTTATATTCTCGGAAATAGCTGTTTCTATTAAAATATGTTAGAGGACTCGTAAAGCTGTTCTTGAAAAGGGTTTCATTAAAGTTCAGATAAATAACCTATACACGCAAAGACCTGACTACTACAACTTTGAAAGCACCCGCGAGTTAAAGATTAAAGTAATAATTGATAAAATAATTGGAATTCCCTCCCAGTAGGTGCCTATTTATATTTCATTATTGTGTACATAGCAACACAATATTACGTTACATTCGAAGCGAAATTTGAAAGTCAAGTTCATCTACCCTTCATAACGATGACAATACGAGAGAAACCGCTCGTTTTTTCAGTGTTCAACTGACTAACCATATTAGAATTCTCAAAGGAATGATATAATTTTGAAACCAATTCCGCCCGGTGTTGGCTGATTTCGTTTCAATAAATTTTCGTCGGGAGTCCGGTGCCAACAACCCTAGGCGCAAAATCTCTGGATGGCATGTCAACGACCGAGAGTCCAGGCCGAGTGAGACGGCGAACGCCACTCATGTGGAAAGCGGTTATGCAACAATCGTACACGCGAAAGTCTAGCGAACGATGTTACGTTCGCAGCGATGCATCTAGATGAACGCATTGCAATTTATTCAGATATTCTCGAAAATCGTAACGATCTGTCGGTTTCGTGATGGAGCGATTGGCCGTAAAAGTGGTAGTTTTTATGCGAAGAACTTAATGACTCTGAATTCATATTGGCTTGAAATCGTTTTGAAGCTTTAACTGTAGTCTATTTTGATATGACGAAACATCAAAAAGTAAAATTCGCTCAGTCATTATTATTTGGATATTTCTTAAAAGTTAAAATTCTGTGGATATTATCATATCATATATTTAAAAGTGCGTATTATCATAATTAAAAACATCTCGGGTATATTTAATTCCCTGTTAGTTCGCTTTCGAACAAGCACTTTCTTAGATAGACTCAATAGATGTAAATGCGCACGATTGTTCAGACTGTTTCAGTATTGCAAAACAATATGGCGACCGCAATAATTATACTCTAGAATCTACCATTACGCTTATATTAGGCTTAACGATTGCACAAAAGACGCCGATAATAGAAACGAACAAGGAGTTTACAAGTAAGTTATATTTAATCTATGGGTGCTGTATACCTGTCACTTTCCACCGCCATTTTTGACAATTCGGCGGGAAAATATAATAATCATTATTACCACGCGATCGCGTGTTTTGGTCCTATGTGGTTTATTCATTAGAAATATAAACAGTTTCTTAATTAACGCACAAGGGTGCTTATATCGCGAATTTGACACAGAAACGGCCATGGCTTATCTAAATTGTTTTTGTTAATGTAAATGTACAACATTATTTAGTAAATTCATGAAAAATAATGTTTGTTTAAATTGAGAACAGGCAGATATATCTAAGAAATTACAAGAAATAGTTTTACAAACTCTTTCAACTTCGGAAATATATAATCAACATTAGAATAAGACAAATTCTACTAGCGTATTTATAACACGTAAAGTCTTCGAGACTTCGAAATTCCACTCCAATGCAGATTCGCAACACCATTATTTGCCGCGAATACCAAGCTGACGTAATCCGAACCTCTCGGTTCTAAGCCAAAACAAATTGTAGATAAAAAAAGGTTTATGTAAGCAAGGCCGCTGGGGCAGCGGGTCATGGGCGATGCAAATGAGCTGATGCCATTGTTGATAGCAAGTCATTGACTATGCGGACCTGGATACGATACATCCATTGAACACGATAAAGGAATGGAATTTTTATGATGGATCCAGTGGGAGGTAATTTCGTGGCCTAGAAAATGATAGCAATATTATAATTTATATTAGAATTATGTCGGCTCCGTACGTGTTCTTAATATTAACACTAGCTAAACATACTTACATGAGACTGTATATATACTGATTATTATATCCATACTTTAATATATAAAAATGTGAAACTACGAGTATGTCTGTCTACCTGTTACCTCTTTGCGCTTAAATTACTGAATCGATTTAAATGAAATTTGGAATGGAGATAGTTTGAGTCTCGAGAAACGAGATATTATGGTTTTTATTATCTCGGAAATCATTCTTAAAGGGGAAATCACGCTTGAATGGGGTATCAATGTTTTCTTAAAAACATGCTTTAGCACTATTATAATTAAACTTGATGAAAGAAATGAATAAGTGAATTGGATAAAATACCACTACTATCTATACTACAATATACCTAGTAAAGACTAGTACCAATTAGCTAGCTCATAAAGTTGAAAAACAACCGTCTCTTGGCATCTCCACTCAATGCAATATCGCATTCCCATTTAGTTCTTTTACTTAACACCTACCATCCTATCTTTATAGAATGTGATTTTCAACTGAAAGGCTCCTTTCGCGTGAGACTATTTTAATGTCTTTGAAAGACCAAAGTCGTAAGACATCGGACAACGTTATAGATGAGCAGTAATGCGAAAAGCTATGTGGGGTCATCCGATATTTACGACTGCAGTTTAGATGCGTGAGATGTCAAACCAGTGATATATGCGTCGCTTTTAATGGTGACTCAATAGTTATATGTTGTATGTTTCGATAGAAGAGTTCAGGTTCAAGTTATACCCAATATTGTTAGACCAAAACCACGTGATAGTTTTTTTGGCCCGAATTCTACGCTATTCAATTGGTGGATAGGCAATTTTAACGACAAAACACAGATAGACCTAAACAGATAGAGCTACCCAAAGATTGTTTAAAAAAGAATAAATTCATTTACTTTTTTTATCACTCAAACTGGCCCCGAAATTCTTAATCTCAGTCGGACGACCAAAGTGTCGAACCTTGATCCTCAAATCGGTGAAGTCCCACAACTGCCTGGGTGGGCTGCGTAGCTTATCCAGGGGATAGGTCGGAGGGTGGTGCAGGGAGAGGGGATGGGTTCGTCGGCCGCAGTTGACATAGAGCCGCGTACATTGAACGCGCGGCCTAGACTGACCTCACGGCCGACCTGACTCCATGTAGTGAGTGATAGAGGATACTCACAAGTTCGACTGACTTTTTTGTAGATACTATTAAAATTTCAGACTGTATCCGTTAAGATTGACAGTGAACTTAAATTGAAGTGAAAAGAAAACAGTATGTATTATGGTAAATAACCCTATCTAATTGACGCTCCTAAAACTTAAATAGTGTTAGTACTGATAACCGAAACTTATTGTCAGTTAGTAGTGACAATAAGTGCCAATAAGTGACAGAAGTGACAGTAAGACTGTCAGCATGATCTAGATACTGTTTTTTTAATACTGAAATAGGTAGTACCTACTCAAAGTAACTAAGTTGCACTATAATTTCTTATTAAAACAAAACAGAGAAAGGATTAGGTGTACATTTCTTTGCTATATGAATGTAGCCACTATCGGCATAGGTTATAATTACAGCAATTCTAATATTTTCTCAAATCCAATTTCTCTAATATTTTCTTTTGTCACAATATTTATAAGTAAGATGATTTAGTATTTTAGTTTACACTGACTATCCAGTTACTAAAAACGATGTTGTACCTAAATTATCACTGATAAACAAAATCTAAAATGTTACCAGTTAATGTGGACAAAAATAATTGTTTATCGAGTGCACCTTTGTAGTACGAACTTATGCTATAAAGCTATATGGCTTGTGTTATTGATACTAGACAGTTGATACACTACATATATCATCATCAGCTTATATTCACCCCCTGCCACCACCACATAGCTTGATCTTCAGCCTTCTCATCCAGTACACATATTATATATGTATATTAGAGAATACACATGTGAATTAGTAAATACATCTGTATTATACATAGAAACCACTATCAGACTCAAATGACCTAGGTATAATTGTCCATGACAGTCACACAAACAATTCGAATCGCCTCTCATTTTGAGTCTCTTACGGTAGGCAGTTTGGTTCATGGTAATATTAGAAGCGGCAATTTATTCCTGAACCGTTACTGAACTTTGTGTTAATTCTTAAGTCATCTTAGCTCTGTTAGCTATTAGGTTTGAAATTATAGGCTTGGAATTAATAATAGGCATTATTTCAGTGAACTAAATACAAATAATCATGGCTTTGTATTAGATAGATAGATTTTTTATTAACATATCTAATAAACCTAACTATACCTAACATAGTTATTAATTAAAACATAACAATGATAACATAAATCGGTATCGGTCGCTAGTTATAAATAATTTCAGTTGAAACAAGGAATAATAAGAAGTTCCTTCAACAATTGAATAGAAACATAACCTCAAAATCCTACCTCTGTACTGAGCAAACCGCTGCTTGTTCTTCTCTTCTAACTGTTTCTCTTCTTCAGCCCTCTTTTTTTCTTTTTCTTTCTCTCTCTTCTGTACTAGATCTCCCTTACCAACAGGAATAATTTCAGGTTCTTTCAGTGCGGCTTCAAATTGTGCGATATTTTCGTACAACGGCGCCGATTTGACAGGAATTTTAACTTTATCTGAGTAAAGAACTTTTAAAGGATTAAAGTTAGAGCTACACGCGCTAACTTCGGACTCTGAAGTAGAAGAATCTGAATTATTTGCATCAGACATAGCGATTATTCTCGTGATACAAACAAAACACAAAATTCAAATAACAAATATGGCAATTAAGGTATACAAATAGCACAGACTATTACTGTCACTGTCAAATCGGAGTAGGTACGTTTCATTTCACGCACTTACATTTATTTTAGTTACAGGTGTTTGTAATTTAATAAAATTATATTTCGTATACATGCATAAACATAACAATTAAATTTAATTTTTAATGATCGTGATTTTAAGATTCTACCATTTTATTCCTAGTATCATTTATTTTGATTTGATTTGGCTAAGGATCACAGCTCGACCACGCGGAAACCGTTTTGAGTATAATAATTAGTTTACCTCGAAGTTAATTAATATAATTGCACATTTTTTATTGACATTGCAGTCATATTGATCGCGTGGCAGAATGCTGAAGGTTCTTCCTCGAACAGCAATAATTCAGTCCAAGGAACTAGAGCTGTCTACAAATAACAAAAGAAACAAACTTACAAAGATTTCAATTAATATTATAATTAATAATATTATGTTTATTCCAATTAGGTACTACTTACGTTAAAGTAAACATCAGGTTGTGTCAACAAGATATAATATGTATTAGCAAGATGCTAGTCGGCAATTACGCCAACTCAATGCAAGGTCCCTAGAGCAATATGCAATAGGAAGTAAATGATCCAAGGTTACGTCTCACTGAAGTCTATAAATCTTTCAATAGGGTGTTGTAAATACAGGACAATTATTTATAGTGAATGGCCATAAAAAGAAAAATAAAATTATAAACCAACTTGTACCACCATACATGAGAATTATTGTTATTGTGATGTCTTAGACTATTACTTTATTTTACAAAACCATTATAGTATTCGTAGTACAAATACTATACAAATACAATACAAGAAAAAGAAACGTAAGAAATGAGTTTTATCTATTTCCCCCTAGATGGCGTTGTTTTGACTGACATCGAGTAGGACACCTTATATTTTTTTATTATGTTTAGTAATTTGACAATATTGAAAATGAATAAATAGATTCTTATGATTTTAGATACCTATTTAAAAAACGCTACACTTTAACAGGTGATATTTTAGGCTCAACCGACTTTCGTGTTTGAAGTATGACTGTACCACTTAATTTAATCCGATGATTAAATCATGGCAATGTGTATTTGTTCGCCGTTGCCTGTTAATTGGCTTCTTATTTATAGACAAGCTATGAATAATGCAACGTTAGGTAAATGACATGAAGATTCTTACTAATAGCACATAAACTTTTTTCCGTAGACAATTGATAGCTGTGGTAAATAATACGAATATTACTGGATGGTGTCATTATGAATTTCTGAATACCTGCTGACATTTAATTTTATTTGGTTTTATTAAGAAAACTATATATATATGAATCTTAGTTAGATAACATCTGCTAAACAATGTGCATATAAAATTAGTCAAGAAATTAATTATTCTGGAAACAAAATCGACGCGCGAAGAAAGCGGTACTAGGAAGCATTTAGAAAAGAAAAGTAATTCTTTTTGCTTCACACACGACAATTATAGTGAAAGACTGAGCTAGCATTGTTAATTTTTTTTACAAACAGCGCGCGTTGATTGGCTGCGTTTCTTTGTTTCGCGGCGCGCGTGCACTCTTCCGTGCATTGTGCGCCTCAGCATAATATGATTACGAGAACATCTTATGATTGTTACGTTGTAACTTTTTTCTTTGTTTTTTTCCTACAAGTATTTTATGGTCAGTTCTTTTTTATAAATTAAGCAGAGTACTATATTTATTCAAAAATAATAAATACCAGGGGCAATAGTTATATTATGTTAGCCTCATAATTTTTTTACCAAAAATAAGTATATAGCACATAATTAAAGGTATCACAATTATTCCTAATATAAACTTTTAAGGCTTTGCTTCTTGATAGGTACTGCTCGGATGCTAATAAACAGATTAAAAAAACAGTCGTCAGTTTTTAGAATTATACTTTCGTAATTTTGTCTCACGTCTATTCATTGGATCGTTTACACACAACTATCACTTTCTTTATAAAAGTTCAGACGTATTATTTTATTGTTGAACTATTATTTAATCTCGAAATAGCCAGCAGTAGTAAGTTCGTTGACTGTTAGTTTACGTCATAATGCCAGAATCTATTCGCTTCACATGATGTGCAAATGATCCGCGGATGATTTAAAAAGGTCAATATTGTCAATCACAAAAAACCAGTTTGAAAATTTATAGCAAGGTGATTTTAATTAGAGGTACAAAGTACATGTTAGTTAATATGATCTATTTATTTGTTTTCAGAGCGGTGAGTGCGTGTGCGCAAGTGAGCGAGCGCCGCGCTGCCTCTATGCTGTGTCGACGCAGATTCGACATTCACCGGGACGTCGCCAGGTGATCTCGGCGCATCGCCGCCGTCACACTTAGAACACTATAACACTAAAAACCAGCTGAAAAAAGAAAAAAAACATTATACCTGAAAATTTAATGTAACCATTATTTTTTACTTACTACCACAATTGGCGACATCTTGTGGCGAGAGGCAAAACTAGTATACTAAATATCAGCCGACTCGTTAAACATCAGATATTCTATTGAAATAAGTCCAATCTTATAAATCGTATATGTAATTGACGTAATGTTTAAATATATCCCCAAATTACTATGTTTTACAAGGGCTCCTTATATTGAAACTAACATAAAATACTAACGTTTCTTTCTACTTTAATACTATTACCTCATAAAATATGTTATTTGCGAATAGTGTTAAGACGTGAAAGCCTACGCTCGTAATCTTAACAGGTCGCTGCTGAAGAGGAGTGGATTACGAGGAGTGAGGTAACCTGGCCGGGAGGAGGACAAGCAAGCGGAAGAAACAGAGCCATCTGTCGTCCAGCGACAACAACAAACAAACCGATATGTGTTCCCCCGTAACTAAGTACCTAAAATTCGCGTAATACCTACATCGAATAATGTACGTTCCGTCCAAGAAGCTGCCAAACATTTTAAACGAATTTATTAGTGTAAATACATTTTTGGACTATTTATATTTGTGTATAGTTCGCGAGTGCTCGCGTGTGTAAGAGTGGTGTGAACAGCGCCACCTAGTGTTTAACCGTGTCAAAGGTGGCGGGGACGCATGCACCATCGGGACAGGCGCTGGCGATGCCATTTATTGAAGACGAATGGTGGTCCGCGGAGAATGAGGGCAGAATGGTTGACCTCTCCAATTGCCTGCAGGTAATACACTCCAAGTTACACTGTACACTGTATACTGTGACAAAACCTATCAAGTTATCACTGGTTGGAGGAGTATTTTCCACATTGATACTGAAATCTATAAAGCCAATCTGGAAAGAGTTTTTACTCAGTCTTGTAAATAACCAATAAAAGCCAAAAGGTAGAACCTGGTAGAGCATAGTTTTTAATATTATATATTTTATTTAACATCATATTATACTAAACCGTTAGGTAATAAATGACACAACTCGCAGATAGGAACACAATCAGAACACATACATATCTGTTTATCCGCAAGAAGGTATACAAAAGGTTTGTGTCAGTTCCAGGACGCGGTAGTCGCAGCCGGGGGCCAGGCGGCCGCCCAACTGCAGCAAATGGCGACATCTCTCGGCGATCTCTCGCAAGCCGAGCTGACCAACATCGTCGGGGGGCTGACGTTAGAGCCCGACACTGGCGAGGCAGCCGACCCTGATGATATCCTCAAACAACTGGGAGAAACCGCTTTCGACAACTTTGAAACGTTTTTCACCGACTTAACTAACGCCACCGCGTCTTCCGTACCGCCAATTGAAATAAAGGTGAGGTCAAGCGTGTTCTGCTATTGGTATAATCTATCATAGAGCACTTAGTGCTTATCTCCACATGTGCGATCTATTAAGGGGGTAGATATATTTCCACTAACTATGAACCTTCAAATGTAACTATGTTATAAAAAAAATATTACTATACTACTGGGATACTGATATTAATATAACTTCTTAGTCAAAAACTAAGCAAGTAGTAGTTCTTGCAATGGCGCATTATTAATGTTATAATTGAGAAAGAATAAAAGCAGTTAACTCTAAAAAAATACACAATATATGTTCGCACATCGACGAGGATCGTATGGAATTGTGAATGCAGTTTGTTTTTTAGTTGATATTGCTATCAAATATTTTATTATTATAAGTATTCTAAACTTAACCGTTCATTTGCTCAATTCCAGCAAGAAGAGAATAACAACATATCATCGCCAGCGTCCAGTAGCCAGCTTCAAGGCTACTATCAGCAAAACAGTCAATTATCACTACCAAACAACGGCCAACAACGGCTACAGCAACTGTTGAGATCGGGCACGAGTGCCATCAATAACGCTGTTACAAATAATATCAATAATGGACGATACAACATCGCGTCCCAGAATCCGTTGCTGGCTGAGAAGCTATCAGCGTCGCCGAGCGGGATCAAGCAAGAACCGATCAGCTCGGATTACAACACGACGAGTATGAACTACGGCAGCGCGTCGCCGATGCAGAGGATGCCGAGCGGGAAGCCGCAGGTGCATGATGCTGGTGGAGGTAAAGGTGAGTTTTATTACTTATTAGATGTAAGATTCTTGGCGATAGTAGCGCCCTCTATCAACAGCACCATCTAGTAAGTCATATTGGAACTACCACAATGTCCGTCTAACTTGTTAGTTCTACTACTACCTGCTAGATGGCAGCACTACTCCGCCTATGCAGTTTTCTCCTCGCAATCACAATCCACTTTCGATTTCCGCTCGAGGAAGTGCCGCCGATTTTCCTTTCACGACTTGCCGCTTTTACCTCGTCAAACGTTTAGGCCGGGGACGGTGGCGGCTAGAAAGTTTTATAGACACTCTAGCCAGCCAATATGGATAGACTCACTTCTGAGATCTGTAATATAACTGCTGAATGCTATCTAATCGCTTCTGGGAAATTTCTTGCATTACTAATCTAAGTATGCGTGTAAAAGTAAATTAGGTACCAACTTTTTGCCTTTTAGTCGCGGCAGCCATATAGATATTATTATAATTCTCACGTTTCGGATTCCGCACGGTATCCATAGTACTGACAGGTGTATAAAATATTTTAGTTTTATTTCTGAGTCGGTGGTATGTGTGTGTTAGGTGTTATATCGCACCCTTAGAATGAAAGTGACCGAAGTCAAAAAATGCAATTTGTGGAAAATGAGTAAGAAAGATTTAAAAAAAGTATAGAATCAAATATATTTAATTGTATCTCTTCGGTTTTTCATAGGAAATGTTTTTTTTTGCGGGTTTATTTTATTTATTTATGACGACCCAGTTAGTCCAGCGGTAGTTAGCCTTGTGTGCTAAGGGTCCCGGGTTCGAATCCCGGTAGGGACAAATGTTTGTGTGATGAGCATGAACATTTGTATCCGAGTCATGGATGTATCTATCTATAATATGTATGTATTTACAAAAAAAAAGTATATATGTAGTATATCAACCAGCTAGTATCCGTAACACAAGCCTCGTTGCTTAACACGGAACTAGATGGCGCTGTGTGTCATAATGTCCAGGAATATTTATTTATTTATAATAAGTACACCAACAGCAAATACATAAAACACTTATATATTTGCGGTTGGTGTACTTGTTATAGATTGATCTTTTATAAAGAGATTGGTAACATCATATTATGGCAAAATCAGAAATTCCTGTAATTTTGTGTTAGGTCACTTTCATTTTAAGGGTGCGATATTATGTACAACTAAATTGAACTATGTGTAGGTGCAATATTATTGCTACATAGGTAACTGTATAAACTGTATTTACTTATTTAATGAAAATGTTTGGTTTGGTAGGTTCAAAATCTGCTTTATAATTTGGTAAACACTACACTTAACCTATTTAAGTACTGTTTTAATATTTAAATTTGAACGGGCCATATGTAGAATTTGGATTATTTTTGTTTAATCATAAACTTAGGTCTTAAACATACCCTTAAAGTAGGTACTTACAAATTGCAAGAATGTTTATCAACAAATAATTATGAGGTTTCTATGTAAACACACATATATATTCAGCTAGGCAACTCGGCCAGGTATCCCCAACGCAGTAGGTCAATGGCGCCCCCGCGCGGCCGGAAACGAAAGTGCCGTAGCGTTGGACAGCACATCTAGCCGCTTTCCCCAGCCCAATCTATCTTAACGTGCGCGCCAGACTCAACTTCTGATAGGAAAGTTAATAAACATCGATACTTGATCACTCATAAAACATCTATGATGATTGCAATCATGTTATTTACGCAATAGACAGCCTATTTCCAATAGTAATTTACCCGAAGATCTCAATTTCCCAATTTTGGCTTGTGGTAATATACCTAAACTCTGTCTAAGTTATATCTTTTTGTTATTCTCGCCACAAGAAAGGTAGCCAGACCTCACAGACGACTATTTTATTATATCGGGACTCGTGAGAAACTAACACGAATACGTGTGTAAGTCACCCAGTCTGGTTATACAGAGGGAATGTCCCAATGGGCTACTGCGCAGAAAACTAAGAGAAAAGTGAGGTCACTTTCAGAAATAATCTAAAATAATATTAGGTAGGGATTGCTATCAATATGTTTTACTTAACCTACCATCTAGGTAAGAAGGAACATGCTATATTATAATATTCAGTCCTAGTTGAAAGAAAGGAAGTATAATGAGGTGATGGCTGGAAATGGATGGAACAAATCAACATGCTGTCGCTACGCCACTGGCCTTAAACTGATTGTTTACTTACTAACAGTTTATATATAATTAAACGGAAGTATAAATGTTTTAAATGCTGTAATCAAGCTTGTTATTGAGCCAGACAGTTGGTATCACAACACTGATACGATATGTGTATAGCGAAATAATAATTTAAGCTATAATTCAGAATGTTTCCTTTCCAAAGAGCTGCACGGCCCGCGGTGGCCGCTTGCAGTGCATATGCGCGCATACACCACCATAGGTAACTATTCATTACAATACCTATGCTATGCAATGATTACTTTTACGCACAAAGCACCTTTGTACATAGTTCCTCTAACGCACGCACTGGAATTCTTAAACGCGGCGATATGAAAAGAGCGAATGGATTTTACGGGCATAAATATTACTTAATTTAATCTTAATGTATTTAATTCCCAATTGGTCACAAGATGTTACTAGTATATATGAAACTACAAAAAAGTTTGCGAGCTTTTATCAGTGAATAAAAAATCCTTTTGAGTCGGGCCGCCCCGCGCTTCCCAACATTTAAGGTTTCACCCCCGGGACCGGAGTAACAAGGGTAGTGTAGGAATTAAGGAAGTTTCGTTTTTCTGTTAAAGAAGGCCCGAGTTTGAAGTGGTTTTTTTAAAGCAAAAAATAAACTAAAGTAGAATTGTTTTTAAGTTATTCCTAACTTGTTCCATCGGCGTTTTCTATTTGCTGTTAGCTTTTAGGCCCCTGATGTACCTACAGGGTCTAAAGAAATTGCTTATTTTAGACAACACATGTATGATAAGGTATATAAAAGTGGTTTTACAGTAGTGGCGGGTACTTAGTAACGTGGAATGATTGAAACAAGTTACCAAATTTAAAAATAGCGTTAGTTTTATTATTGTATAAATAAATTATAAAGCTAATTAATTTGAATTGAAAAAAGAACTAAATTAAAGCTTTGTTAACCACAATTGCAATCTATTCAACCTTATTACTAGTAAAATATAACATAATTATGCATGGAGCCAGACTAATAAATTGTTAAATGGTTCATCGGTCAGAAAATACATAAATTAGGTACCTAATTTAACATATATTATAATATTATGTCAGACAATATTATCTTATAACTAAACCAACCGCCGTATTTTTCCAAGTGATTAATAAAAATTATAAAACTTACTTAATTTTATTACCAATGATATTGCATAGAAGGAAAATGCTGGTTGAATCATTGCGAATACTGTGTCTTCCTAGAACGCTATGTGGGGTAGTGGGTTCGTGTCAAGGTGACAATGTTGTGACACCTGTGTCATACCAGGGGACATCATGAGTACTCCCGAGGAATTCGTTAAGGATAACTACAGCCACGGGCAAAAGTATTAGGCACCCTACAGTATTGCCAGTTTTAGGGTGATTTAGTATAGGAAATGTAAATAAATGACATATATTATTATTACGATTTATTTAAGTCAAATAACTAATATCTTGTCGGTCCACCTTTTGATTTAATCACCGCAGACACTCTTTTCGGCATTGACTCTACCAGCCTAAAACATTCCTCTGGAGTAATGTTTTTCCACTCATGCTCTAACGCAGCCAGGAGTGATTGTTTATTATTTATCGAGTGTCTGCGGATGTTTTTCTTTAAAATGGACCATATGTGTTCAATGGGATTAAGGTCCGGTGACTGTGGGGGCCAGTCCAAAAGATCGACTCTATTTTGAGCCATCCACGTCATGGTGTGTGCTGATTTGTGGCAAGTTGCGTTGTCTTGCTGGAATTTCACTCCGTCAGCATTTGTGTCACCGAAAATCTTCGTTATCGACGGAGCTAATGATGTTTCTAGGATTTCAGTGTACTTGACGCTATTCATTCGCCCTTCACATAACACCATTTCACCTACTCCTTCGGCAGCCATGCAACCCCAGAGCATTATTGAGCCCCCACCGTGTTTAACAGTGGGAACTACACATTCTGGCTTGTACTCTTCGCCCACTCTCCGCCTGACGTAAGTCACACCGGGGGTTCCAAACACCTTTGCAATAAGAAAAAATAGATTAAAATTTAGACTTCATTATTTTTCTTGCGGGAAGTGATTTTAAGAATTCTAAATTGTTTTAATGTAACACATAAAGTCAAAATTATTACCTCAAAGTTTGATTCGTCTGACCAAAGTATATTGGACCAATCTTCCACAGTCCAATTTCTATGCCTGAGGGCCCACTCCAACCGATTTTTTTTATTGTGTTCCGAGAGCCAGGGCTTCTTTCTTGCTTTACAACCTTTTAATCCAGCTGTAAGAAGTCTTCTTCTCACAGTATATGCACTTACTGGTCGGCCTTTTTCATCGGATAAATCTGCAGCGAGCTCTAAAGCAGTTTTTTTTCGGTTCTGTAGAGACTGCCTAGTTAATAATCGGTCTTCACGCTCTGTAGTTATTTTTCTTCTGCCTGTTCTTGGTCTGTTTTCATGGGTACCGGTCTCATTGAAACGATTTAGTGCATATTGCACTGCGCAACGCGAGCACTTCACTTCTCGGGCTATTTTCACTTGAGACATGCCTTGTTCACTTAAAATTTTAATTTTTAGCCGTTGTTCTGCATTAAGTTCTGATTTTTTAGGCATAATTAACGCGATAGATATTATTCTTTAGGAAAAATATTGTAATAATTGCGTACGACACATGTATGTCGGCTGCAAGCACTGATAACACACTAAAATTCAAAAACTGCAAAATAGCAAATACCAAGAATGCCATCTTCAAGCACACCTGGATGTCATAAATGTTTGTCTTTGTTTTATTTCAATAAAAAAAAGCCGCCCATACAATACTAAAACCAAGAAATGCTTATCTAACCAATTTTTAGTGGAGACATTGACGAACAATAGGGGTGCCTAATACTTTTGCACGGGGCTGTATTACGTTATTGTGTACTGACGTATCAATTCCATTGAAGTAATGTAAACACGATACGTACCTGAATAAAAATGCTTCTACGAACAAGTTCTTATAGATATTTCCTTTTTTTTTAAATTAGAAATATATTTTTTATTATATTTCTGGACATTATGACACAGCGCCATCTAGTTCAGAGCTAAGCAACGAGATTTGTGTTACGGATACTAGTTGAGTGATATACTACATACCTATATTATACAAATACATACATAGGTACATATTATACATAGATACATCCATGACTCAGATACAAATGTTTATGCTCATCACACAAACATTTGTCCCTACCGAGATTTTATCCCAGAACCCATAGCACAGAAGGCAGTGTTAACTACCGCTGGACTAAATGGGTCATCAAAATAAACTAAATCTATAAACTACGCTCTGATGTTGAAAACGTTCATAAACTACGGTAAACGCTTGGCGATTATAACAAGATTAAGTAAAAAAACCTATATCATTGAAAGCGAAAAGTAACGTCTGACGTTTCAAAATAATAACATGCAAGTAATCCATAGACTATGATTGACACTTACTATCAGGCACATACTTATTTGGTATCTTAGTAACAGAATAAAAATAGACAATCGTGCTATTTTCACTCATTTTTTGTATGTCTGCTTCAGTACTCCGGATTTTTCTTCTGTCTCGAGTTACCTAGGTACAATGTTTTTGACTAAGATAACATTTAAATATGGGATGTTTTTTTCCTAAACTTTACCCCTGATACATTTATAAGAGACACATACGACACTCGAAGACGTTGCCAGAAGGCAGTGTATCTAGGTTATCGACGTGAGTAAACGTTCGGTACTTCCTGTTCATCCGCTTCCGACCTCGAAACATGGTATTTATTTATTTCGTGATACGCAGAAAAAGCATATGTGTATCATGTGTTTTATGCCAGAAGTTAAATCTACATCTGTAAAGAAAAACCACTTACTAATCACGAAATCTATACTATATTAAAATTTAACATAATTATATTATATGTACTTAGTTATATGGATCCCATAAGTCAAATTTCAAAATAGTCTGTACGAGATATAAATAATTACATAAAATTTGTACGTATAGATTGCATGTTATATACACAATGTGATTAACCAATTTTAGATATATGAAAATATACATTATAGAACTTACTTTTACACGAATAATAGAAAAAGTGCTTGTAAATAATTATTCAATTTATTAATTATACGCAAAAAAAATATACCTCATTCTGAACAAAAATATCAAACATAGATCACTGCCTACCCTCTCTACAGTAGCACGTTCACATAACCCTAGTTCCGACTCGTGCTAAACGTGATAACCTGAAAAAACAACTCACATTACTATGTAAAACACCGCTGTACCCATTTACCCTCATTATTAAAATAACTCGAAGTCGTAGCGTAACAAGTACGAATAGCGGCGGTTGTCACAACAACTTGTACCTACGTTATTTGTACCCTTCTCTATTATTCTAAGTCAGTGTGATCTTTACCAATATATTTTGAAAAAAATATAGACTGAAGTCTATGAAAGAAACGCCCTCTGAATTTTCTCGTGAGTCCTTGTTCCTTGTTGATACAGAACACCTTACACCCTGAGAGTCGATAGGCAATAGTCCACCCCACTAGCCTAGTGCAGGTTGGCTAACTTCACAGTAAATTCCTACCTCTACTGACCGCACTAGATAAATTGAAATTGAAATATTGATGAGAAATTAGAGATGAGAATTCCGAGCTAGCCTAGTGGTGTGACCGGAGGACTGTGAAGTCAAAGGTCTAGTCTTTGATCCTCAGGCACTTTGCGACCTTCGTAAGGAAGAACGAGATGAAGGATAGTTAGCGCACTTTTTCAGTAAACTTCGATATGGGCCAACTGACTGGCTAATCTTATAACCATTGTATGTTCTTGTGTTGTCCATATCAACTGTTGGGTTAAGCAAAATTCACGACGTGTTTAGCTGAGGTTTTAAGGCGGTAACTGGGCCGACACCAATTCTAAACAAATCCTTTTTCCTAAGTATTCATATTGTTTTTTCGTTTATTTGTTTACATGGGTTCATTGGATTGGAACTGGTAAATAGACTCTACAACCTTTTATTGGACATTAAGACTAAACCAGGGTCTACTTTAATTGTATCCCGACCCCCCATCACATTAGAAATATGTCTGATATGTTGAAAAGTCAATATTTTGGACAACCGCATCCGCAATCCTCAGTGCACAGGTCTGGCGGCGCGTGCGTCACAGAGGCGCGTGTGTGCGTGCGCAACCATGACCCCGTTTTCACTGCGCGCAAACATCGCGCATGTGTGCCCTGTAGCGACACGCTCGCTCTCTTGTGTGCGTCACATGTGCTTGTGTTATGTCACACGAGATGGAGCGTGCGTTTTGCGATGCGTGCGCCTGCGTGGCGCTGCGGCAAATGCTCTGCTTTCCTTAATAATTAGTTATATACTAGAAAAAATATGAACATAAGTTTCTCTAACCATAAAACTGACACGATATACTTTTATAATTGTTTTGATTAACAAGTACGTAGTTTGATATTTATTAACACGGAAATTGTTATAAATAGGTCAATTGCTATTATGAGTGATATATTATTTCCTGCACAGTCACAATTCAAATTAAATTACGAAACTGAATAACCTTTCTTACCGTTCACTAATATTGCCTTAGCGACTCATGACCCACACGAAGATCATGGCAATTTGGGTGTCTATTAAGTAACGGACGTCCGGCTATTAATTACAAATCTATCGAAGTGGAGCATACTTCAGTGCGTCTCTGTTACACAAGCGCACATCCGCGCGCGTCGCCTTGAGAGCTGTTAGCTGCGCGGGCGCAACACATGACGAGACTTAGGATTTGTAGGTCTTGTGTGATTTAAAATATAGGAAAGTAGAGATGAGAAATCCGACCTAGCGTGGTGGTGTAACCAAAGGATGTTCAATCCTAAGGTACGACTGAATATGCGTAATTGTCACAAAAAAAAAACATTGTGAGGAAAACTGCTTGAGAGATTTTCTCGGTGGTGTGTAAATAGAGGAGACCAGTGCCCAGCAGCGTGACAGTAGTAGTAGTTGTTGTTGTTAGATTGTTCCTATATGTGAGAATAAATTGCGTTTGTATATAATAATAAAAACGTAAAAAGACTTACCAACAAAAATGGCTTAATCTTAAACCAAAATAAGTATAATGGTATATGTATTAAGATCTGGTTTGTTAATATTTTACGGCATCAAGAAATTAAATTTAAATGGGATTTTCAAATTTATTAGTCTCGAAACTTCTCCCAACAATATTTATGAATGTTCAGGCGGTTACCTTAACCTGATCTTACCTATTCCAGTTGAAATACATACTTCCAGCCTATTTGAATACACTAACTTAATAGTGATCTGAACTAAGATAAGTATTGTTTTGCAAGTCACATAAGTCCATTACAGGAGAACCGTAGGTAGGCTTAGAGAACTATGTGGACGGCTTCGAAACCTACGCAAGTTCTCACGGCATTGTTTGGCGAATAAAATTGGTGCTGCCGTTGATTTCCCCTATAATTTGAATCCACTTATTTATCTGATATATCTTCTACCGCAGAATAATATCATTTATTAAAAGCTCTTTTTGAACGTCAATATAAAATTATTCTCAAATAGCTTGATGGACCTACAACAAACCCCTGCAACAGGTTTCACTCTAGTCAACTAGTACTAACTACGTATAGGAGGACCAATAACCCCTCCCCAAAATCAGAACGAAAATTAGTAGTTTGTGGACTTGTGTTTGACATATGTTACTACCTAAATACAAAAGAAATCGTAGCATACAGCGTTTTTATAAAAAGCAATTTTGTATACTGGCAAAAGCGCAGATATGAAATCATGACTATATATGTACATAATTTGAGGCTAAAACGTTTAATCACTAACTAAACCGAAATTCCGCCAAAAAATTTTCGCACACGTCACTTTAAGGAAAAATCCAATTATGATTAAACAATAATCACTTTATTCCGACAACACTTACAAACAACGTTTTCCGGGAATACAGCAAGTCGGACATTTCGCACAGTTCCGCGCGGCCGTGACCCAGTATTGGGTGACACGTAAATAGTCGGAGTGAGCTCTGGACCTAACTACAGCCATCACGTGGACACGACATGCCTAGATATGTTATTAATGAAACAACATACGGACACTTAAACCTTATCTAATGGGGGTAGGCAGTAACTACAAGGCGGTGGTCTTGGCATGCCACATTCTCCACAGTGTTGTCATACATTCAATCTTGTTGATGGTTCTAATTAATAATTATTCTTAATTTTTCCAGGATATATATAATTAAAGTTGCCTAAAAACATTGGGATTTTCCCTACGAAGCAGCCCCGAAATAAATTTATTATGTGCACCTGCATACCGTAGCTGATACAAATTAAAACCAATCGACAATAGATGATGCTGACGTCATTTTAAACCAAATAATTAGGAAGACAAATTATATGTAGGCACATAGTGTGCAAGGTCTGTAACGTAGATGGCTAAAGGGTTAGACGCCAAGACGAAAAGCGCTTGGTCGAGACTTGGTTTTACTCCTAAATAGATCCTTACATAAATAATAATAACTATAAAAAAAAACAAGTTCGAGTGTATCAACAAAACATTCAGAAATAGCTCGATTAAAGTCTGCCCAAAACCATGGATGTCGGTGCTAAAATAATAACGGAATAACTCGAAAACCACCCGTAGAGTAGAAGTAGTAAATGATGGATATTGATTTTTCAACTCAATATTTATAAATATGGATTTTGTGACTATTTAAAATTTAATTTACCACACTAGGCAGCATACATTTGCCACGATACAGGCTTGCTTAGAGCAGAGACTATACTTTACGGCAATTTATTTACTGCCTATATTTGCTTTGCATACACGAATGACTATTTAAAAACATATGCATATCCTATTTAATATTACTTATTGTCTTTTATATTGTGCTGAACATCTCTAATTTCCAAAATTAACGAGTACAGAGCATTAATTTATTGACTGACGTCACATTCACCATGAGAAAGTACATGGTGTGCACTTGTCATGGCGTCCATTATACAGCAATAATGAGCTATGTAGTTCAGTAGGAGCACCGTGGAAACCAATGCCACTGTATTACACTAATTGTATCGAAGTGTACAAGTGTACAGTCATTGTCAGTTATTATATGAGTACCTGGTACAGTGAGCGATAACCTAGCCATATAACCGATGCCAGAAAACACAAAATTTTTGCGGTACCTACTTGTCGCACTATAGCGCGTGCAAACTCGACTGTCCCTCGTTCTCTTACTTCGCTCAACGCTCTCCTAGAGATCAGTACGGATTGTGATATATTTGCCGATGAATGGAAGAAGATTTTATCAGTATACCTGAAGTATTGTGAGAAGTCAGTGTAAGAGTTGTTGTCCTTAATTACGGCCGTTCTAATTAAGTAAAATAAATAAATAGGTCCCCCGTTTAAATATGAGGCAAGGTCCTCTTAATTTTCGAACTCATATCTAAAATTAATTGTCTCTTGGACTTGGCTGCAACGGCGAAGAAAAAAAATAGTTCATCATCATGTAAAATCTGCCAATCCACATCACACCTTTCTCAGCCTAAGAGGAGTAAATGGATAGATGAAGAAAAATCATACGAAAAATTTTGGGGGATTTTATCGCAATTACAACACAGAATGTACAATTAGTATTTAAAGCAATTGATAGAACCTCATGTTTTCTAACATCTGCACAAGTGGAGCTGAGGGCAAAAGCCATTAAAACATAATCCTAAATACAGAATTACATTAAACCACTTCTCCAACTCGACTGTACTCTTGAATCTAAGCACTTGCTCCTTGAAGCGGTACGACAACCTTAATCATGTCAATGACAACCGACCACATACGCACACACACGCCGACGCACACTCGCACAACATGCGCGTGCGCACAAATGGCGTGTATCCTGCGCAAGTGCACGTGACACCGTTCTCCTGCATGCACCGGTTTTGTTATTGCTATGGAACAAGGAGTCTGCTGTATGTCGTTATATGTACAAGTTTATTTCTCGAATTATATATAATATGTCGAAATTTTACTGTTGGTTAGTCTTTCTAGGATTGAATGCAATTAGTACATCGTAAAGGGTGTTGGTTCGCTTGATTAGTGACTTGTTTTGGATATAAGGAAATACGTGCAGTTTTTTGAGCTAAGAATTAAATTTTTCATCATAGATTTTTGTCTCCTTTTTGGGTATCAAAGCATTTCTCCCGTGAGAAAGATATCCAGTCCTTAGATGAGAGAGTCTCTTACCTTTTAACCTTGTATAGTTTTGGTCTCATATGTAATAGGGACACCAACTATCAGTGTTCTCATGATTATGCTAACACAGGTTACGTATTCAAAGCATGTCATACAATATGTTTACGTTCGAAATTATCTAAATATATTATGTATTCGTTTTATTACGACTATAAAACTTTTACTGCATTCCTGGGCACGACTTAGGCCGCATACGGATTTGTTATATTTTGATTGTATTTCTACTTTATATTTATATTACAAAACTATGTCATAGGTTTGCAAGTGGTGGTACTAGGTATTATATTTGAAGCCTAGGTCTAATAGTTTGGTTAGTATGTGTTTACACGTTTGAAAAATTTATCTAGCATTTCTTTGGTATTCTCTGATAAAGTGTGTTTGCGAAATCAACGTTCATAGTTCTCATTTTTACTCCTTATGATAAAGAACTACCTTCTCAACCAGAAAAATATTAAGGTCAGGTTAAAATAATATCAATATACCGCGATAAAATCCCTCAAAAGTTTTATTTTAAGGTGAATATAAATTCAAACTGCAGACTTAATAATTCCTGATAGGAAAACCCATATTCTAAATCCCCATGCTTTGAAATCACACCCCATATACGGACTAAGGAATTATATCACTATTTAATTTAGAAAAAAAACCAAAATTCAATTCGCGATAAAATCCTTAACTAGGTTAGGTTTTGTTTGCGTTTTAAAATATGAATATCCTTCGTTATTGACGTCTGAGCAAAGTTTAAATTGCACATATTTGGAGTCATCCAATAGTTAGTTTATTTGAAATGAATATTATCTACGGTACCTACTCGACCAAGTAACTGTAAACTGAATAATCTGATAAAAATGCAAACAATGCACTGAATACATGTAGTTTAAATCTATGAAAATATTAATGTTTTTAAGGTTTCACGATTTTTATGAAATTTTCAATTTCTTAAAAATTTTCATAATACATACTGTGATCATTGTGTCAAACCAAAAAGGGCTCCTTATTGTGTTAACAGTTCGACCCAATTAGTCCAGCGGTAGTTAACACTGCCTGCTGTGCTATGGGTCCCGGGTTCGAATCCCGGTAGGGACAAATGTTTGTGTGATGAGCATAAACATTTGTATCCGAGTCATGGATGTTTCTATATATAATATGTATGTATTTACAAAAAAAAAGTATAATATGTAGTATCAACCAACTACATAGTATCCGTAACACAAGCTTCGTTGCTTAGCTCGGAACTAGATGGCGCTGTGTCATAATGTCCAGAAATATTTATTTATTACAGTTAGCGGTATTAAGCAATTTTTAAAGTAGTTACTTATTTTAGTTACAAAAAAATCATAGTTTATGGCTTTATTCTAACGCCACACAGTTATTGTGTCTTTTATGGTGTCTGTGTGTTTAAACTCATAATTGTACCCACGATAAAATCATAGTGTTAGCGCTTTTTAGATATTTACTTAAAGTATATTATTATAATGGATGTAATCACTGTGTTATTAATGGTTGATGATAATGATGATGATGATATTATTATATTATATGTAACACACATAAATAATACAATACAAGTCAGGTTGTCTGAGTTTCTGGAGTTTTTCTCATCATGGCAACCTTAGGATAGGTTGCGGAGATCATAAAGCAGAGTTTTGTGTAGAAGACCGATATTCAGGCGCATCTGGGTATACTTGAAGCTGACCCCGACGTAACACGACCGGGCAAAGATACCAATAGATACCTATAGTACTTCAATTTTAGAAGGTAATTCACATACCTAAATGATAATAGTCGTTTATTCAAACCCAGACCAAATAGCGTAACGGAAGTCGTAAGTGTAGGAAACATAGACTGAGAAATGTAGCCTAAATGTGCTTCGGAAACCGGATGCTGTACACCTGGAGCTAGACAGGCCTAATGTCTAATTCCTGTCTGTTATTCTAGAATATTGGTAGGTAGCGTCTGGGTGTGACGTCACTGAAGTAGGTTAGTGTAAGTATGTAATAAAAATCTACTTATTTTTAATAAAATTTCGATCGAAATTAAGTATATATGGGTACATACAAATACTTTCTACTAAACGAGTATACTCCTAAAGTAGTAGTACTAATATCCACTGTACCAATAGAGTTATTCTCAAATAACTAAATATGTTGTAGACTAGTTCTACATTGTTTTTTAATTAAGTATAAAATGTTCTCTTGTAAGTGAATTGTTAAATTCTTATGAGAAATAAATGTGTCTCAAACCTCAAATAACTAAATATGCAGTTACTAAAAAAAAATAAGTGACAAAATAGGTTTTATGCAAATGAAACACAAAAAGGTTACAAAAAAAAAAACAAAAAATTCACGTGTTTTGGTGTCAGTGGCGCCAGCTAGTTATATGTATAATATGTCATTGTATAGCGCACCTCAGTGACTCTGGGCGGGGCATGCCCCGGATGAACGGTATTTATCACCCCTAGTTGGGGTTCCGTTGCTAAGCACAAAAACGTACTTCTAATAAATTTTATAAAGTAAGCTATCAATCAGAAATAATAGAATTCTTTGCTACTATTTATCGTTTAATGCAGACATAATTATTTACTGAATTACGCCAATACTAGACATAAAATGACATCCATATTTTACGGATTTCATCGTAGTATATTGATTTATTTTATCTCGACGTTTCTGATCCTTCACAGCATCCATAGTAACAGGCAGACTGAGGTCTTGGTTGTTCCTAATAGCTACCCTACACTACATAGTATACCTAATTAATAATGAGATAAAATCGGTGGAAAGTAGTTTTATTTCAACACAATTATTTATTGTTTTAATAGAAATATCGGTAGTGCAAGCCGCTATATTTTAATTTCGGTCCTTAGGTACGGCTTTACAAAAAAAAACAATTGCCATACAAAAACATTGAATCACTTTTGCGTCTATAGATCAGAAATCGAGCTAAAGATGTGTATACGGAACCGTAGTTATAACTGAAGCACCTGACACCTCAGCAGATGGGTGCACAGGCGCTTGTTTTTTCGCGTCACGGCCCATCGCCCGCGATCGTATGCGTCCGACCACGTTGTCAGGGGTGTCACAAACACGCTATATGAATTTAACGCTAATGAATTTGGCGAATTCTGACGCTGTTCTGGTATGCACACTATTTCAAAATTGTGACAGTTTCATGGTGTGTTTGTTTATGGTTTCATTAGTGGGATGTGTCGGGTTGATTTGGAAAAAAACATTGTGTTTGGAGTGATCTTCTTAGGGTACCATTTAACTTTACAATGATCTAAACTGAGAATTATTGTAATCAGATCGTTTCTTTTTGTAGATTTTCAATGATATATCTTAGTTTCTTCGAAGTTTCAAACATAACAGGATCTGTAAAAAACCGCGCAACAAAACAACAGTTGTTGTATCATATATGGACAATATTCAACTATTTAGTTAATGTTCATTCTCCCACACTAGTTCTAATAGCTGTGGTTGGCGCAGCATGTATTCTTCATCCTTCTACTTTTCCCTATTAACTGTCACCTTATTTATTATCTTATTTCAATCCTAACGTACCATATCATATATCCATCGTAACGTAGGTCACCGTTTCGTCCTAAACTGCACTTCTGTTATCAGTTTGAAAGAGCTCATTTTATCACCCCCCTTCATTTGTATACCTATACCTTATCATCCCTCATCTTACCCTATTCATACTATTTTGAATCTGTCAGCTAAAAGACTCTCGCTTCGCTCATGTCGCTCACAGCTTTCCGCTTGATATTTCTAGTTTTTAATTACCTGTGTGTGTTTAAATAACAACCATTAATATCTACTCCCGTCAATTATTTTCTGTGTAACATATTGACTATCTGTCCGTGTCGCTAGCGGAGGCAAAAAATATTGTTGGAATACGTCCTATTATTGTATGAGTTTTATAATAGATTATAGTTGAGTTTCACAATTTAATTTTAATTGTAACTAGAAGATTAACAAACTACTACTAAAATGAATGTTCTATGACTGATTTAAACACTGTTGTATGCATAGTATAGGTAAGGTTAAATAGTGTAACCTTTTTTATTATATACCTTTAATAATTTTGAGTATTAACAGCGTACATGTTCACTGCACTTATAACGCAAGTGATATTAACTAAGCCCAGTTTAAAGTCTTTATTTCGGGTCTTATTAGAATATGTCAGCTCCAAAGTTTTTAAGTCGTGGACGATAGTGAAATGCTCTCACCACTAAACTGTCAATGTCGATGGATATATAATTTAACTGGTGGTCAGCTCTTCTATATTACATATCTCCTATACATTTAAGAACATCACTTTTTGCTTTAAGCTTCAACACAACATAATGTTGCCATTCTAACACAATTTACAGCCTATTTTTTATACCATGGCCTTGAAATACTTTTGAAAAAAATCGATACACTTATGTAACCGTTTTCACATTCTAATATTGTTTTCTTTTTTTACAGGTAAGTTGTTATTCGAGAACCGTTCAGAATTCCCGGCGGTGAGTTAATTAAAATAGCTCTTACATGATATAATTTGCTGTTATTGGGCCAAGATTAACTGCCTGTAGAGAACTGCTGAAAAATTGCGGTTTTTCACGCACCCCAAATGACTAGGGAAATAGCTCGCTTATCGGAAAATAGGTCTGAAATATTAAAGAGCCCAAGGTCTGCCCTGTTTTTCTTCCTAGCGGACGAGTAACCGAGTAAGTCTAGGTATTTTACTAACTTTCCAAGACAGGTGGGGCAGAAAAGGCAGTATGTATCGGCTAGTATTTTATTAAAACAAGAATTGGTACAAGTTGTATCCCTAATATTACTTGAATAGTTTACCTAAAGAATAAAATACCAAAGTAATTAAATAAATATTTCCGGACATTATGACACAGCGCCATCTAGTTCTGTAAGCAACGAGGCTTGTGTTACGGATACTAGATGGTTGATATACTACAAGATTATATATACTTTTTTTTGTAAATACATAGGTACTTATTATACACAGATACAACCATGACTCGCATACAAATGTTGATGCTCATCACACAACATCAGACATTTGTTCCTACCGGGATTCGAACCCAGGACCCGCAAGCAGCGTTAACTACCGCTGAACTAAACGGGTCGTCAATATTTACATCATCAGAATCATCAAGATTTTCAAACACTTTAATGTAACTATTATTATTTAACTAGTATTTACTAAAAAACTCGTGGTATTTCTTACGATCGTAGCTCACTGTCTACCCCAGTGGGAAACAGACGTGTTGATAATGTGGACATATAAATAGGTTGGTGTATTTGACATAGTTCGTGTTAAAACTGCTGATATTTTGGTAACCGAAGTCGATTCCACGGTAAAAATATCATGGCGTCACAGATTCTATTTATAGTTGTCCAAATCGATTCTCTTCTGGCTATTTACGGAGCAATCTACAAAGGATATCGTAATTATGTTGTCATGCTCTTACTTACTGAATGCCTCGTTGGTCTAATGGCCGTAAAGTGCGACTACCTACTTAGCAAGAGGTTTTCAGTTCAATTCCTAGGTCGAGCAAAGTGTTATTAGGTATTTCTATGAAATTCTAAGTTAAGGCTCAGGTTTTGGATGGCAATAGGCTCGCCCGCTATTACATGGGACCTAAAACATACTGGTTTAATGTAGGTGTACTAATGTACACCTCTGCCTACCCCTTCGGGGATGATTACTATTACTACTTAAGCATGCTAACAAAGAATATCTACTAAAAATTATGACCACTCAATCCGCGCAGCGGCTGGACAATCGGCTTGTGCGTCACGGATTGCGGGTTCGATCCCCGCACGGAATAAATATCTGTGCAAACTACAGTTAGTTGTTACAAGTCCGGGCTTTTGTGTTTGTAAACGCAACCAAGATACTGAAGTAAATACTAGTATCGAACAACGTTTATAAAAAAAAATATATGACTCTATTTTGAGTAGGCAAATACCATTTGTATAAATAATAAAATGAGCTGTGATAGCCTAGCGGTGTGACCAGTGGACTGACACGTCAAAGGTCTCGAGTTCGAACCCAAGGCACGCACCGCTGACTTTTCGGAAGTTATGTGCGTATTTATCGCAAGCTCAAACGGTGAAGGAAAACATCGTGAGGAAACCTGCATGTTTGAGAGATTTGTCTTGATGGCATGTGAAGTCTGCCAACCCGCAGTAGGCTAGCGTGGTGGACTATAGCCTAATCCCTCTCAAATGAGCGGAGACCCGTGCCCAGCAGTGGGACGTTAATGGGTTGACGATGACGATGAAATAATAAAATCTTTAAATCCAGTCAATGTGACCCACTTAAAGGTACGTGACCCCATGTACGTTACATCACCACAAATTCGCGTAATTACGCGAAATTTAACGGTGCAACGCGTAAACGAAAGTATTATTATCCGATGTGTTTGTCTCATTGCACTTGGTTACGTATCAACCATGTAGGTCACGGCTGCGCGCGCGCCGCGGAAAGCGAACAACACTAGTCTTTTCATAGTTCTTTTTTTTGCGTTTTCACCTTGATTCAATACACACCGTTACTGCTATGATTGAATTTTGAATGCAGTTTTATTTCTATAGAACAAAAAGTACCTTTACTGATATTTATCTTATATAACTATTAAAAAAGTTAATGATTACAAATATTTTTGTTAAAAACAATCGTAAAGAATAAAATAAATACAAGTGTTCAATAACTAATAAATAATTGCATATAAATATTACATAAACATGTATGCACGATAATAATGTATAGTAATAAAACCTACATTCAAATCACTATCAACTAATCTGTGACATTACGAGAGGCAGTCAATAAATAACTTATATGAATAATATATAATATATATATGTAGGTATAATGAACTAAACTCTAAAGTTAACCGGATCACATAAACTAGAACATGTAAATGCTACACATGAGTATTTATCATATAAATAAATTTATCGGCCTAATCGCGTCGGTAAATGCACACAGAGTATAAATCTGTTACATAACGCGGCTGTGTGATCACGCATGTGTGAGTGCAACACACACATGGACAACATGCGCGTACGCAGCCTGCATCCTGTCCCACTTAGTGAGGTGAACCGGTCGATCTATGGATCTTGTCTATGGTGAAAAACTAGTGTGATGGAATTAGTCTCAGCGAATAAGGGCTCAACATAATATAAGTTAAATTTTTGCATGTTTGAAGCTGTTTTTGCGAGTCTAACCAGATTTTTTGATGTGTTAAGTTGTACCACTTTAAATATACATGGTCTTACAATATATTGTGACGTTGACACATCGATACTTAATTCAAATAATAGTTAAACATTAGACTGCTGAGCGTAAGGTCCTGAGTTTGATTACCAGGACCAAATGTGGTTGATAACAGTTGGGAAATATGCCCAATTTATGGAAATTAGCTTGACCCCTAAAACCTAAAAAAAAATGGTTATCTGTCGCAGATTATATTTACACTACAGATTTTTTATAATACCACATGTTTCATATTACCTTTAGGTGGTATAACCAAAAGAGAAATGTTCATAATATTTGCATTTTATCATATTGTTACATATTAAAGCCAACTGACGTCACTAACCCTTATACTCTCTCAAAAACACCCGCATATACGTGTTTTATTTTCAAGCCCAAGCGTATTTTTACTAAATCATTATTAATATGATACAGCTTTCATCAAGCTATAGAAAGCTAGGATGGAGATTTAACTGCTGCTTATATTCTTATAAAATAATAGGAGAAAAGAACTTCCTTTATCAACATCTAGATAGTGATACTTCCTCATTAGAATCTTCTAGATCGTTTTGATCGACCTTCCATATTTTCAACTCCCTTTTTGCAATCCTCTCCTACCTCTGTTAACTCTCTTATCCACATCTCCTCTTTTATAACTCACTGTAGCTGTGTTGATAGCGTGTATTTCTTTATACATATACGTTGTAATAACACTGTTTCAACCTCTCGAAGTATCTAGGTACAAACATTCGCGGTGCAGTCTAAATATGCTACATATGGGTGCAGAAGGCCATCGGTTGCCGCTGACATGGCTGCAATAATGCTGGTAGACGCGCTACTAATTAACATTGAATTTTTTTGCTGAATGACAAGAATTTATCTAACCTCATACTGTTTTTAGTTCACATCAAACATGTATTCAGTACATAGTCTTTTATCAAAATGTCACCATTAAGATTAATTTTCTACAGATTCAAAATGCAGTAAATAAGTGTAATTTTATTAATCATTTGATTAACTAAACTTAAAGAAAGCCGTCAATTGAAATTGGTGCTTCATTAGACTCTAAGGACCAATTTATTAATGGATTTTGCCCATGACGTAACGTTGAACGGTAGTCATTCCTACCAGCTGCGTAACTCTTACTTCACACGTACGGAACCTTTCTATAAGTACTACCCATATTACTACATTTATCTTGCAATCAATACACATATGTCACCGTTTGGGTGCTCGGTGCTCAGTAAACATATTGAACAAGTGGCGACCGCACGTGCCCAAGGTCTGTGTCGGGTGGCGCAACACAACCACTCTCGAATGTTGCATAAACTTGCTAATTGACACCAATATGATCTTCCGCTCGCTGTGGAGGTGGACACACCATCTCCTGAGATTTTCCTGGGCTTTCATTCTCTTCTAAGAGGAACCTAGCAGAATCATTGAAAAAATGCGATATAGAGCGCCTTCCTAGTAGCTAAACGTCCAGAAAATTCTTTTTTTTTACAAATCCGCTAGACAATATTTAGTCTAATATTTTATTCTCTATACATTTTCGCTTTAACTAGTAAGCTTTTAAAAAAATCAGTGACATAAAATTGTCATGATGATTGCGAAAACAGGTGCACAACTTGTGATTGTTCAATGCAACTCCACACGGATGATAGTAGGCCATCTACAAACATGTACATGTACGTGGTTACACCAAAAATGTGCTTGGAGTGTGGCCAGCTCACTTCAAGCGCATGATCTAAACATTCAAAACAAGGATTAAACTTGTTTGTCAGTTGGCGTGGATAGGAAATATAGATAATGGCGAGGAAGGAAACTGCGGTACGCAGTCGGCGTGCAATGCTACAGGCCAGTAAGGCCAGGGGAGCAGCGACCGTGCGAGGTTGTGTCATGTAAATGCGGCTCTCAAGGCGCCCGCCCTAGTTACGCTCAAAACAACACCACTAAACAATCACCTTCAACCTTATCACGACGTAGTAAGGTCTCACTTCTATTCAACTAGCCGCACAAATAACTTTGTACAACAAACACGTAATTGCGATTAATACAGCTCCTAATTGTGTAACTGTAAAGGTTATTTTAGCGTGTTATGGCGGCAAATTTAATGTTGTGTAGCTAAGAGCGATCGGACGGAGACGGTGACACGAACACGATCCTTTTTAGTAAAATCATTTGCAGAAAAAAAATGATTGGCAAAAGTTAAAATGCAGTTCATTAGCGATTAATGAGAACGATTAAATAGTGGCGAATCCACTGCTCAAGTGTTGTTTGGTTCTGCGAGTAGGTAAAGTACACGTGATGCCGTACTAAAGAAAATAATGGGCTGGAAGAACCATTGAGCAATGTCCGGACTTATTACGAAAAGTTTACAAGTCACAGAGAAAGAAGCCCCACCGGTGGTGTTTCACAAGCGAAAAAAGTTATTAGGTAGCAAGTATTCAGGTTATGTAACTCTTATTGGGCCTTTTTTTTATTATTACAAATACTGAATTTGAACAAACTTCAACAATACAATTGTTTATTAATTACATTTATTCAAACCTGTTTTTTTGCATTAAACTGCCTACGCAAATTCTTTTATACTGTAGACCATACAAACACTTGTTCTGCTCGAGAATTGAACCGACCAACAAGATCATTGAGCTACTACAACAATTGAATTTCTTTAACAATGACATCACTTTTAACGTTTTTTAGGGTTCCGTACCCAAAGGGTAAATACGTGACCCTATTACTAAGACTTCGCTGTCTGGCCGTCCGTCTATCCGCTCGTCTGTCTGATTTACCTTAACGTTTAAAGTACTTATTAAATAATTAGACCTTAAAAAATCTGACTGACTTATAGAATTCCAGCGGTCTTGGTCAGCTCGCATCCATCCGCTGCCAGCCACCTTTATATAGATACTTTTATTATACTATCATGTAGAAGGAGTTAGCAAATTGTGTGAATGAATGACCTTTATGCGTCCATATTAAAAGTAAAATTAACATAAATATGAATGGCCTGCCATGGCAGGTTGGCGGTCACACCAAAAGCTGTGTGTATTTGGCACCTTAATCGCACAGCTCTAGCGATGGGCGTGCGCAGAATAGAAAGCACCTAATGTATAAGATAATAATGTTACTTTGTTGCTGAGAGACGCATCGGTCTTTGGATTTTTATCAATTGCACAAATCATTTACATAGTTATTTTGTTGAACAAATTATAAATAAAAAGTTAACTGATATACAGCTACAGTCCGCCGGTATTGAGTCCCACATAGAATGGAACGAACCTATTCCTATTAACCGGGCACACATTCAAACTTAGTTGCAATTGAAAATTTTGTTGAACAACCCAATAACACCTTGCTTGATCGGGAAATTTAATCCAGGATCTAACTTTTAGTTATCCATTTAAAATACATAATAAGAGATTTTCAGTGATTTTGAGTAGGTATTTCCTTTTATTATTTGAATGAGTACCTGATTAATAACAATAGACTCGCCCTTTATATTAACATTATCTACTAACCACGTGCTTATATTCATGAAATGAATTTTCTAATAAATCTATCTAGATTTTTTATAGCATACGTGCATATACTTGTATATATAAAAGTAACTAATTCCTTAAGATCTGTGTATATTTTACAACTACCACTATGATCCATTTCCTAAGCCTTTCCAACGTACCTACATAAAGTATTTACTTCTAGGCTTTTACCCAGGCTGAGGGTAGACAAAAACTTCACAGACAGCCATCATCATTACTCCAGTTTGGATCTAATCTGTTCGCTCTTACCAGACATTTTAACCTAATTTATTACATTTTCGCCTAATTTATTCGACGATTTAAAATTCTTAGCTTGTTTTATGTCAAACTGGATTTGAAAAATAATAAGCATCTTATTGGTATAACTTTAGAAAATTCCTGGGGAAGAAACTCAAAGATATCATAAGAGAAGAACTATTCAGTTCCCATACTTACATATATACACATATACATACACTCACGCCTTTTTCCCATGGGGGTAGGCAGAAACTACAGAATGCCACGCGCTACGGTCCCTGCATACCACTTTTGCCTCGTCCACATTCATACATATATACTTCTCATACTTATATACCTAAATACACTTTAAACGCTCTACTTTTTATAGGTTATCTTATGTATTGTGGGTGTGCTTTAAAATCAAAATGGCCAGTGAAAACTAGCGACTGACAGCACAGAAGCTGGTCGCTCAGCCAGTAAGCGAATTGTATCTTAGAGATTTCTAAATAATACATTTGTGCCTCCAGCTATTAAGCTAGATTCCTACTCCGTCTAGCTCCCGGCAATAACGTGTTAATGTTCAGAAACGCTACCCATCATAACTTTTTGGAATTCGGGGTATTTTCTCATTACTGTGTAATATTGAACCTGGCTACTGTTCTCAATATTTAGATATAACGTATATAGATTTATTACTGTTATTTATGTTAGTCTGCTATTGTCTAAGTCTACAAGAAAAATAAATACTTAACTGTTTTTGTATATTAGGCTTGATTCCTTTACACAGGTAACATCGATTTCGAAAACGGCTGCAAGTACTTTTATATCGATTAGATACAATCGATTAACGGCCTTGTAGGTGTTATAGTGCCGACAACACAATGCATGCCATTAATTATTTAGTGTTTAGCAGCCTGCTCGACTTCGCATGCAGACTTCCCCACACACTCGTTTGAAAAGGCTGTTTTTGTAAAATGCTCTTTCATTACATAAGAACCAACCATACTATCACGCGTTTAACTCTGAAGGTTTATGAATAACTGAAACAGAAACAACTGTGGTATCTATCTTCTATGATTACAAACAAACTCAAAGCTGCTACAGACAGTTTTTATAGACAAAACGTAGAACATTTTGAACACACTTCAGCTATACAACTGAGTGTAAGACCTCTTATGTCTAGCTCTCATAATCCCATGTTATACAGTCTTCTATATAATTATTCTACAAGTTTTAATCGTCTCAAACCTACAGACGAAATTAATAAAAGGAATTTTCAAAATTCAGTGTCTAAATGTACTTAGAGGCAATTTAAATAAGAAACTACATATTATAAAATGTTGCTCTGAAACTATGAAAATGTAGGTTCTATTGAGATTCCGTTTTAATTTCTTTATACTAAAAATAAGGAGACAAACGCGTATAAGAGTGGAAATAGTACATACAGCCTGTTTATTTGTTACATTAATATCTTTGTAATAATATACGAGTCTTATTTTGATAAACAGTATGTACAAACATTTGAACCATTTCTTCAATATAGTTTTGTGAGGCAACAATGTTTTAATAACCGAATTATTACAGTTAATGTTTAGCTACGCTAGATATTATGGGCAAGGTCTGGAGGTACAGGTTCCTCGCAATAAAACGATGTGTTAATCAGTAAACACATTCGTAGAATAACCTTGGCATTGACAGTATACGGCATCCATTGTTGTCCCAGCGCGATCGAATGCCGAGCCGTCTGGTGCCCGCTTTCCTAGAACCCATAACACGTCATGCCATCGCGCCTATAATTCTCGAAGGATTAGGCAGAGGTGTACTAATATACACCTACATTTCGCCGCTATTTTTTTAAACTCATGTAATATAGGGCGAGCCAGTTGCTATCAACCGGGCATGGATCCAAACTCCAAGCCGCCACTGAGTGAATTTCACAGAAAAACCCAATAATACTTTGCTCGACCTAGGAATCGTAGCTTAGACCTTTTGCTCAGTAGTTGCAATAAAGACCAACGAGGCAGTTATAATATAACACATATATATATACTTCCCTATCTTTTAGTAGTAAGACCTAGAATACCGCAGTATTGCCAAATATCATAACACTTTCCAGTACTGTGCTTACGCTATTATGTTTCCAGATTGATGGCTAATGTTGCTATTGAAATAACAAGCCAAATGAGACTTAACAACTGATGGCTCAAGGTAGCAATTAAATTGAATAGCAGAACGGCCAAAAACTAGATCTATTCTCCGAAATTTGCTTTTGCCGGGGCAGAGTTTTGAAGCCGGTCAACCTCCATCGCATAGTTCCAGATATATCTAGGGTTACCCATAGAAGGCCTATTCGCGACAGCCAAAACAATGTATCGTATTTTAACACATAACAGCAGCAATTTACTCTCAGAGTATATACATTATATACGGTGAAAATTTTGCTATTCTCGCAAAATCGCTGTAACGCCTACAGGCAGTGTGTAATTCAGGACAATTATCTAGGCTAGGTAACAGGGAGTCTAGACCGGTTGCCATGACAACCAGACTGATCGGAGGAGGCGGGGCAAGCGGGTAGTTTTTATTTTTAATTTTGATATAGGCTCTTTTGTTTTTACTGTATGGATAAGAATAATAGCCGTAGTTTTATTCTTGTGAAATAAATAAGTTGCTATGTAAACGGTTTTTAAATAACAACCGAACCTATGAAATAATAAAAATACTGAATATAAATATAAAAATGGGACTATATTTATATTTGTGATCTAGAAAATTATTCACTGTAAAAACCCAGCTGAAATTCCAATTACCCTTGAATATTCTCAATGTCTAAAGAATCTTAAATGGATTTGAGCAGATTTAAACCCCGATTTAATATTTGAAACCATTTCTAACATCATCCTGAGTCATGTCAAACAAGTAATCTCATTACACAGACTTTTATACGTCATATTCTTAGAATTATTGTACACAAACTTGCTCCCAATTATGCTGTCCTGGTACTTGTACAATAGATCTCAAGCCGCGATTAGACCATAACAATGCATTTTGCAAAGTACTGACGACATAAATATTATTCAAATACTTTCAGCTGCATTCGTACATCCATTTTGAATATGAATTTGTAGTTTTTGGAATATTTCAGCTTTGTAGATTGTCATCTACGTCGATTGTGGAGCGGTTTGTTGACAAGAAATAGTAGCAGGTTTAGATATTGAGCTGCTAGTGTTGTAAATTCCAAATATAATCTGTGACGTGACATCACTCGGTCTGTGGTACATAACACAGGTCCCATTTTACAACAGATAAAAATACTTAAATCAACACGGACAAAACTTTTATACATAATTTTCTCGTTAATAATAAATTAAAACAGTTTTTCGGCTTTTTTAAAGCAATCATTTTTTTTTGTAATTCTAAATCCACAGAGTACGTATATTTTTTTTTTTATAAGTTCTAATATTTTGTTACTAATGTATAACAGAACAAACTTGGTTTCTTTGTAACATATTACAGCTATGTATTGCGAACGGACAGGCAGAAATGTACACTATATTTGCCAGTATACTTTAAATCTTATATTATAGGAGCCGAGTATATCATTAATGAATAATACATTGTTTGATCTAGAAATTATCTTACTCGATACCCCGCGCTTGTAACCGCTAGAAAAATGAGGCAGTTTTTTTTTCTAATCATCGCCAAATAATAACATCAAAGTTTACCGCGAGAAAATCCATTTAAAATTTTCGCTTAAATATCAGTAATCAATAGGCAATCATTACGCTGAATTACTATGTATCTGAATGAGCACAAAGCCTCTCTTTAGTTAATTATATCAGCTTGCGTCGTGTCTGAGGCAGCAGATTGCACCGCTATCCACTTGTTATATAAGTAATTGTCGTTATTAGCTCCTCTTGGTGCTATGTTTTCCTCGGAGATATAAAAGGCGAGTTACAATGAGCCACAAATGTAATGACGAGACATTATTTAATTAATATTGTACCTATTTATAATTACGTTTGCTATCGGTTGGGAAAACACAACAAATGTGTTTACTATTAATAATGAAGAATATCAAAAACAAAATAATTAAATTTACGAATGAATGCAATTAAAAACCCATTGCTTGTTTGTTTAAGTGTTCATTCATTTTTTTAACAAGAATATGTGTAACGCCTGCGACGATATTATTATCAAATTACGAGGTAAAGAGAACAAACAAATTTAAAAAAAACATATACAGATAAAATAACATATAATATATTATTTTAAGACAATTTCTTCTACTAATTACTACCGACATTTAATATGGCGTGTACATGCGTATATATAATAGGAATCCTCTCGCAATCTGGCGAGCATCGCGGCACCTTGACTCCGTTTTCTAATACTGTGCGCAAAAGTCGCTTCCTGATACCTCTTATCGTGGTATACATGCGGCATCGATCCGTATCTTTTGGTACATTGTGCAATAGACTTACTCAATATATATTGGTGATTTCTTGAATAAAATTAGGCTGACGATGATGTATTGGAAAGTACATAGTAGTTATTAATGAATAAATATAAAATCAAGGTTTCATCACATAGGCTGTTATATTTTCATAATTCGTTTAAGATATGTGTTATGCTAAAAATATATTTAATAAATATAAACATGTCTAGATTACATTATAATCAAGATTAGATTTCACAACACACTAACAAGTAATATTTATTTCTACTAACTGTCACAAACAAATAATATTGCGGATAATTACATATTAATTTTCTCACAATAAAATATTTCATTCAATTCAAAGACATTGTTAAGACCGGACAGTGTATAAAGCTCTAGTTTCATAAAAAAATAACCTGTCAAATAAAATAAAACAAATATTCAAAATTCGAATGATATTTCGTTCTAAAACGTTGTATTCAAATAGCAGAAGTCGGTAGGTTCGTTTTACGTTGAATTTATTTATCAACACCTCGTCACCTTCAATTCGTAGCTCCGCGACGCCAAGTCAGCGACAGAGTATGACATCGCGTGCTGCATTGACCTAGTTGCCGCGGGTTCGATACCCGACTGAGGTCGGCCGCATAGATAATAACTTTAAACGCCTCCGCTTGCTTGTGAGTCTTCGCTGAATCTCTTTATCTGATGACGTTTTATTTTTAGTGATGAGTTATTGATGGCGTGCGACGGAATATATTTAAGGTTGCATAGTTTTGTGTCTAGGCATTTATTAGTTGTGAAATTCAACCAAAACAAAAAACAAAGTCCGACCAGCACGACTCTAGTAGCGAAAGGGTAGGCAGAATGGTACTTTATTACTAGTACCTACATTTTATGGTAATTAATTACATGTTGAAGATATTGATGTGCGAATTATTCTTGCTGACATATTGATATCTTACACTTGCGCAAATATTACATTCCGTGAAAAGTATTATAGCTTTATTTCAATTATAGTTGCTTTATTTGATACAAATACTTTTTATCTATATTTTTATGGAGCCATCTTCATATAGTCTTTCTTATCATGCCATATCAGGCATTCAATTCAGTGTTTTGTAACCGCAGAACCTTCTCACGATGTGTCCTTGAGTTTTGAATCTAGGACATTGAGCACTGGTGACTGACAACAAACACGTTTAGCTCATAAAAGCAATGCAAGCGTTTGTATTTGTGTTTTCTTGAAGCATGACGGCCAATTAATTTCTTGATGAATCTCGAGGCTATTGTTGCAGATAGGTATGTAATATTAGATAAATAACTGCCTCGTTGGTCTAGTGGTCGTAAAGTGCGACTGCTGAGCATGAGGTTTTGGGTTCGATTTCCAGAAATAGCAAAGCGTTATTGGATTTTTGTATGAAATTCTCAGTAGCAGCTCGGATTCGTTGTTAATGGTATCAGACTCGCCCCCTATTGACGACCCGTTTAGCTCAGCGGTAGTAAATGCTGCCTGTGCTGTGCTGTGGGTCCCGGGATCGAATCCCGGTAGGGACAAATGTTTGTGTGATGAGCATCAACACTCGTATCCGAGTCATGGATGTATCTATGTATAATATGTATGTATTTACAAAAAAAAAACTTTTTTGTACACTACATATATACATATATACATATGTAGTGTACCAACCAACTAGTATCCTTAACACAAGCCTTGTTACTTACCACAGAACTAGACGGCGCTGTGTCATAATGTCCAGAAATATTTATTTATTTATTACATGGGACCTAAAACATACACATAGAATGTAAATAAATAAATGTAGGAAGCGAATGAATTATTCAAAATCGGTCCAATACTTTCCGAGTCTATTCAATACAAATAAACAAAAATCTTTCCTCTTTATATTTAATATTATTAAGAGAGAAATATTTTAGTCTACACTAATGTATAGACTACACAAACGACCTTTCAAAATCCCTATTTGGAAGTATTATTATAATAAAAAGACATGTATTCGTTTGGCTTGTATTATGTTAATTTCATCATTTCAACCGTTAGACGTCCACTGCTGGACATACGTCTCCCCCAAGGATCGCCACGACGTCCGGTCATATGCCGCCCGCATCCAGTGGATTCCAGTGACCTTTACCAAGTCGTCAGTCCACCTTGCCGGGGGCCTGCGTCTTCCAGTACGTGGTCGCCACTCTAGAACCTTCAAGCCCCATCGGCCGTCCGTTCTTCGAGCCCTGCCCACTGCCACTTGAGTTTGGCGATTCTTCGGGCTATGTCAGCGACCCGGGTTCTTCTACGGATCTCCTCATTTCTGATTCGATCACGTAGTGAAACTCCTAACATAGTCCTCTCCATCGCTCTCTGAGTGACAGTGAGCTTCCTATCCTATGTTAATTTTATTTATTTATATTATCTATTGGTATAGTTATACTAACGAAAAAATAATGGTTCGGTAGGCATTGATCATATTATGTTATCCGCGGGAATCCCTGTAAAAAAACTACATTTATTATCAGTTGTTGACCAGAAAACATGCATTAGCAATTTATCAAAATTAAATCTTTATTTGGTTGGCCGTAGCGTGGGGCAAAGTAGGGAGCATAATAGCACGTTTGTCATCCTCAGGGGTAGGCAGAGAAGTATGATGTACCCCTTGCAGTTGAAGCCTGTATTTTTAGGGTTCCATCCTGTATTACCCATACTCCGAGCTGCTGTTGACAAATTCATTCACAAATCTCAATCACACTTTTGTGGAATTTAAAATCGATCCTAGGACCTCACGTTACTCAGTCGAACTTGATTAGTTACTACGGAGCTCTACAAAGGAATGAAATGGAAAGCAATTTTAAAATGACAATATTTTTTTTACACAATTGCGAGATTACACAGTAATTAATAAAAATATTATTGCTCAATGTTTGATTAATGATAATAATGAATCGAAGTAGGTGCGTGCATACTTTCAGTTAAACGAAAACAAACTCTATATCTAACGCACACAACCAAACATCTGTCGAATATCACACGGCACTGAATCCGCATACGCATTGCGTGGCACACACACGCACGGCGCACGCACACTGACGCAGTTCGGTTTCCCTGTAAATTACGAGTGCATCCGACGCACACGTAGACATCCCCTGAAGGGCGTCCTCGGGGTAACGGCCTATTCGTCTGAAGGGCGTTTTTACGTGCCCTTAAACCTCTTCGACTTAAGTACGCCTGTTATGTGGTACCTCCCCGGCAAGAGAAAATACAGTGAATTCTCAAGTAGATACATAAGAACTAACTTCTCTTGAAATGGCTCAAAAGCCTAGGTAACCGGATTATTTTACTATTACAAATAATAAAAGAGATTGATTTTTTTTTGTGGCAAGATTAAATTATAAAAAATCCTGGTCAATTTCATCCGAATTATAAAAAGGAGGGTGTTTTCTTCATGCATTTTGTGAATAATTAAACTTTATTCAAAAGTCAATTGATTCTAATACTAGTATATTGTTTTAACACCGTTCATTGCACAATTTTCATAATATTGAAACACACATAAACTTTTATTAATTTAAAAGTTTAGTCACATAATTACGGAGTTTGATTTATTTATTTCATAAGGTAATGTAATATATAAAATACTTGAGACGGCCATTACTATGGTAGCAAGAGTCAAGAATCTAATAAAACCACGCTGAAGCCCCCATTACCATTGAAAATGTGTCTTCAAAATTAAAAGAGCTCTCGCCGAAGGGGTAGGCAGATGAGTATTAATGTAGGTGCTCTCACATTTCGCGGGTATGATTTAGATTGGTACCATATATGGCAAGTCTATTGCCATAAAGCGGGCTGGAATCTAGACTAGAGAATTTATGACAGTAACATTTTGTTCTTAAGCACGGAGGTGACAAATAAGCCAACACCCCACCTGATGATAAGCAGCCTAAGACTATGGAGGTTTGACACCAGAAACACAATAAGTAGTAGAAACCATTCCACTATACTATAGACGACCCGATTAGCCTACCTTCTGTGCTATGGGTCTCGGGTACTAATCCTGGTAGGGACAAATGTTTGTGTGATGAGCATCAACATTTGTATCCGGGTCAGGTATGTATCTATATATCATATGTATGTATTTACAAAAAAAAGGTTTATATGTAGTATATCAACCAACTAGTATCCGTAATACAAGCCTCGTTGCTTACCACGGAACTAGAGGGCGCTGTGTCATAATGTCCAGAGATATTATTTATATTGTCCAGAGATATTACTATCTTTTTAAGAACCCCAAAAAATAGTTTTTTTTTTGGTTTATTAATTGCTTGCGACCAATAAACTAATCAGACAAATATATAACTATATTATATTAATTCTTCAAGTAAATAAATTATACAAGCGCAATAGAAAAGTCCTTAGGTTAAACAATAACATGTAAATCGAAAGATTAATAAACTTATCTGCCTCGTTGGTCGAGTGGGTTCGATTCCCAGCTCGAGCAAAGTGTTATTAAGATTTTCTATTAAATTCTCAGTAGCAGCTCGGAGTTTGGATTTGTGCCTGGTTAATGGCAATAGGCTCGCCGCGTATTACATGGGACCTAAAAACATACCGGTGAAATGTGGGTGTACATATTAGTACAACTCTGCCTAACCCTTCGGGGATGACAGGCTTGATGGTATGTAATAAGTATGATGAAATGTACATTATGCAAATGTAAATATGAAACAATAAGATAACATTGTGAAATAATATTTCATGAATGAAGATTTGAGGTACCTACAGTTTTGTTATTATTTGTGATAACATTTAGTCACATTGTATAATTAAATATTTGATGTATATGACTGATCTAGAGACTGAATGGGCACGATTGTTTTTATATTTTAAAATACATTTTTTTTAATAAACATTTCCTATTACTTTTAATTCCAATAATATCAACTAACTACTTTTGATATTTTTTTTTATTTTGACGATTTCCTTACAAAAATACGTACCTATAAGTGTGTTTGGTAAAAACCTAAGTATGCAATTTAAATTCAATGTAACGTTAACATAATGTATGCTAGACTAGCTAAAACAAAATATGTTGATTAAGGCGCTACTTTGTTGCAAATTGTTCATACGTATGGCAATATATTCATTTAGAGACCCACCTCAACGACAGGTCAGTTACGTGGTGATTTCATTACCTTTCATTACTTGTTTGTATCAATGAAAATGAATAATATTTAATTAGTAAATTTAGCAAATTTAGGTTTTGATAAAGACATGTTTTCGTGAACAATACCCCGAAGCATAAGTACGTATCACATCGCATTTATCTTTCAACCGGTTAGGCAGGGATATACAGATGTACCCACAATTTGACAATATGTATCTGCCGTGTAATGAGGCTTGTTAACCGGGTATGATTAATTTTATAAAATTTATTAATAATATTTGTTCAGCCTGGAAATTTAACCTCCTGTATTACCTCCAAGTCGGCAGCCATACTTACAACCCCGAGTCCTATGGAGTAGTTCTAATGAATATTTATAAATGCAATAGGTACTGAGAAATGTTTCAAATACGTTTCATATAAATACAAGCAAAACTATATTCTAAAAACATTCCCTTACAGAAACTAGACATTATCTAACTACCCACACTTAGCATCCCCTTGGAGTCACCTATTTTTTTGCGTCGTAGAGCTTACCGGGGCATCGACTCTGCAGTCTAGAGGTCGCCTGCGCCCGTTGCTACCCCTCCACCCGAAGTACGTCGGGGAAGGTTGAACAGAAACGCGGGGGATATTTTTGTTTTGTTTGCAAATTTATTGTTTGTTTTATATATGAGTACATTTAGTATGTTAAATATTCTACGATGTCTATTAAATTGAACATGCAATTATATATTCAGTAAATGAAATAATAATTATATGCATTTAGATAGTTATGTGGGAATATAACATTTAATTCCTCAATTACTTCCTTTTTCCGGGTTCAGAAAGATCGTCAAAAGGAACGTGGTGTCTTAGTAGGAAATAGCGAAATTTCCTTTGGTTTTAGTACAATAGCAGAAACATAATATAAAATTTCCAAAACCTTTGAAACGTAGATTTTAAATGAAATATTAATTGATTTTTTTACTTGATTCTAGAAGAAATACTTTTGTTTTCTAATAATCTTAACTCACGTTTACAAGCAAACATTCTTACATACCGAAACTCCCTGATTATTGTAAACCTATTAATAACAATTTTCTATAAACAATTAACTATAAAGAAATACACGAATAGGAACAAACAATTATATTACGTCCAGGAATTAAACATAAACATAAACTTGCCCAAACAAACCCGCGACTCTAGCTAGTCGTGATCAAACAACTAGTCTAAATAACCCGGGGGTTGCAGCCGTTACGTAGTTAGGTGGTCGTTACCGTTCGTCGAACCTGAGGACGCGCCGCCCTTGCCTTCCGACCAGACGCGCCCAGCCAGACCTCTGTAGGGGTTCCGTGAAGGCTGTGCGTTGCAAGCGTTACGTGAGAGTGCGTCGAACTGGGCGGCTAGGACGCGCCGCCCGCCCTTGCCTTCCGACCGGACCTTCGAATGCAAACTTGTGTCTGGGTACTGGCTATAATATCTCACATTTTTGTATAATAAAAGGTTTATTCAGAAAAGCTTTTATACATTTATTTTTAATAGTCTGTAATATAAACCACAGATAGGACAAAATAAACAGATCAATTAGAAAAATAACTGTTATAAGAATATAACAGGATAAGTAATGACAACATACATCTATGTAGGTATTTACTTCTCTAGATACATGGGCATTTATAAAATGCACCCTAAAAGTCACCCCCTAATTTACAATCACCCTTCACGATTCAAAACATAATAAGTGGAAACCATATCTCCCTTGAAAGACTTAGGTCGGTCTCAGATAGGCCCGGGGCGGGTTGACGCCCGCCCTAGGAAGGACGCGCCGCCCGCCCTAGCCTTCCACTTGTCCTGGCTGAATGCGACCGACGTAAGATACCCTTGTTTGTTGAGTGTAATAATATATTGATAATGTACTAATTATATGTTTATTCAGTAAAGTATCATGCCTAGATTTTTAAAAATGATGGGCAGAGAGACCCAGTAATTTACGATTACATATATATGTTTATTATGTTATGTATCATTATTTAATCAATTATGTTGTATTAATAAATTGCCTAGCAAATATTATATGATTATTAGGCTTATTGGTAGTTTGTTCCCTAAACTCTAAAACCTAGGTGGTTATTTATAATTTACAGACAAACACATAATGTAACATTATCGCCGACCTAGATATCAAACTCAAAACTTAGCCAATTACTGTCATGCTGTTAGGAACAGAAAATATTTTTTCACAGTTTTTATTAGCTACCTTACATTGAATATAATCATTATAATATTATTATTAGAAATGTGTTGCTGGGGAGTTTATTGCGCCGCTTCTCCTTCCCAGCAAAAACACTAAGGAGCGGTGAAGGCCAGGCGTTTCTGGGGGCTGTCTTTATTGTCGACATTCAAAAATAGCCAATTAAATTTTGCCTACTTTGAATAACAAGATGATCGCCTATATGTATAAGAAATGTTGAAATCTTTGTAGGAATATTTCTCAGCGTCCACAAGTATTATATAAAATAAATCGTTTTGTTTTTCATCGCTAGATATGAGAATATTATGTCTACAAAAACTTGTATGAGGGTTCACCATTGTTCTTTTAGTGTCTTTCGAATGAGTTGAAGTATAAATGATTATAAAATGTACATACTTTTACATATTTAATAGCTTTTTTTATTATCAATTAATATATAATATATTCTGTATGTATCAAATGAAGATTATCACTATATTTAAATAATAATTGGCTTTAAAAGTTCTAGTTTTAATTTATTTTTATCTGTAGCCTAAATACAGTTCTCCTAAATACAATTATTATTTTACGTAAGAAAGGTGACAATATTAATACTTGAACTGTCAGTAATGAAGTAAAAGTCGGGATCAAAGGGACGCAGCTCCAGCCGCCGCCGGCCGGGTTGACGCCCGCCCTAGGAAGGACGCACCGCCCGCCCTAGCCTTCCACTCTACAAGGAGTCGCCTTGTATTGCCTAGTTAGCGGTGCAAAGATTTAATAGAATTGTAAAAAAATAATATGAAATACTTTTGCATTATTACTTTGTAGTAGTGTAGTTTTGGCTACTTTTTCAATTATGATAAATATTAAAGTTACAAAAATATATTTTTCTTTTTTCTAACTTTATTTTACGACTATTGAAATGACGTAAGAATGGCTGCTGTTCGTGATTTATGTTAATGAGCTGGTTTGATTCCAAAATCAAGAACAGTTTTTTTAAACGTTGCCCCATACTAGGATTTTCCTTCAGAATCGTGTGTGCGTTGACAAACACAAATTTTGACATACACAAACGCCCTCACCACACCCGAAAAAACTACCCGATAAAATCCATCTAAAGTAAAGATAAAATTAATTAATTAATTAATTACGAAATAAAAATGGTGAAATAAGCACAAACACAGTTGTACATTATAACAAATTTAAAATCACTCACACATAAACATACACATTTATACATATATGCAAAACCCGGAAAATGCAGAAAAATCCGGGCAAAACATACGTATAATCGAGTCTAGTCACAAAGATTTCCAGACAATATGACAATCAATACATAAATATCACTAATGAGTCGAGTTTAGGATCAAAGGGACGGAGGCACAGCCGCCGCCGGCCGGGTTGACGCCCGCCCTAGGAAGGACGCGCCGCCCGCCCTAGCCTTCCACTTGTCCTCCACCGTACAGACGCGTATTATGTAGTTTTGGATGCTGCAATTTATGTAAAAAAAGTTACCAGATTATTTTATATTACAGTATTTTTTATTCAATAATACAGATGTGGATCAATTTGATAATGTTATTATTATCGCGAGTATTTTATTATGATATACATTTTCCGACGAGTTGATTAGTGCAACGGTATTAAAGATGCCGTTTGTAGTCAAAGTTTCGGGTTCGAATCCTGGTAAGAGTAATAGCTTTGACGTCTGTACCTACTAGAGTAATGGATATTTGTATATAATAATAATTATTATAATTTATTTATTGACATAAAATTAAGTACTGTATGTTATACATAATATATGTAGTCCGGATCTACGTATATTTATTCTAAAGTAATCGCTAATTTTGTACATCGTTTACATTACCGTTATAAATCATATATTACATAAATAATAAATACTACTTTAAAGTAAGTTCCAAACACATTATCCCAGAAATAGACATTTTTAACTAAATACTAATTCAATTAATTGTTTCATCCATCCCTATATAAAAATTCACTTTTTAATCGACTTTATAACAGCCAAAGACAAACTGATTATTTTATTACGAAATTGTACATTAAGGACGCCAGTTATTACCGAGTTGATCCCAAGTACGGCGACGTGAACTCGCCCTGAACTCACATTCGCCCGGTTCACCTTCCACCCGGCAAGCGTAGCGCCGTAGCGGCGTAGCGAGGAGGCATAGGGGACACCTCTACGCGGCTACGCGGGTCTACGGCCCGCCGACCGGACGAACACAGCCTGTACATAAAGTGGTTTTGTGTGTTTCTCTACTAAATATTATTGATATTTGGTATATATTTGGTGTGATATTTAACTGTGTCTGTTTATGTCGGAATGTTGAAATAGAACCTTTGAATATTTTTTATTTAATGGCGATTCTCATATTGTAATGTTTGTTGTCCCATGTAGATAAACGAACAACAAACAAACAAACGGATTCTTCCTTATATTATATTGGTTTTAACGTAGGGTAACCAATATGATATATACAAACAAAAATTCCATAAAATAAATAGAATAGAATAGAATAGAATAGTTCTTTATTTGCACAGAAAGTAGGTAAAAAAATTACAGATGTTATGTTATATTAAGACCCTTATACAATCTACCATAAATTAGGCATGCAAAAACACACGTTTCAAATCTAAGCATCTACAAATTTTAGAAACCCAAATCGCTTTTAAATATGAAATAGCTCGCCGTGGAATAATACAGAGTCAACAACCTTCCTCTTTGAAGTTAGTTAAAAACCGAGAGGAGCTGTTGAACTGGGTTATATGAAAAGCTGTAATTTTCTACAGGAAAGTCGGCTATTATTAAAATCACGACGGGGCGTAATGAGGACAATCGGCGTAACGACATCAGCGGCACAATTATCAAGTTTACTAAAGGGATGGGGGTGGCAGAGAGCTGGCTAGACACGTCGTTATTAAAATTTGAATTTGTAGTAAAAAACTACGATGTCTGATCTTTAACGTTTTTTATTGTTAATTTGGATATTTAACCTCAATTCTCGCGGCGGCCGATTTTTTAAGAAGTGCTTTACATGTCATTACTACAAGCTTAGTGTCTGTCTGGCCCGGCTTGGGAGCAAGACTCGTGTTTAAGTCAACTAAAGGATTACACCATAAACATTGATGATGATGTTATAACAGACTATTCAATGAGGTTGAAGTAAGTGAACTTACGACCTTCTTTTTGTCTCTATCGAGTTTGAATCGACTACAGTTTGTAATACGTCCTATTTGTTATCGAAGTAACCGGCTTATTTTTTAAAACGTTGCCCCGCACTATGATATTCTCATGTATAGTAGGTTTGAACTCAAATCTTGCATACACAGAAATAGAACCCGCGACCCGTAGACTTATTATACGGATAGGATACAGACTTGCTCTGCTTTTCGTACTAAACGGATATTGTAAATCGGAGATTTCATAGTTAATAACATATTACTAAAATATGACGTATATAAACAATACCTTTCCTTTTTTTTTGGAATATATTATATATTCTGTACGATCACTATTGTTTTTACAGTCTGTTCCTATGTTAATGTTTTTCAAATAAACCATTACTCGACTGACTTAAGTTATCACTTTTATAATTCGAACAAAAACACGACTTAACTTAATTAAAACGAAATAAAACTGTACTATAATCAAAACCAATCCTAACAAAAGCATATCTCTGCATCTCGCCTGCCAATAAACTCAGAAAATCTGTAAACCATAAAAGCCTTACAGTGCACAAACATAGACATAAAATTCCCCATTTGTGGGCATCCTGGGCGTTGCAGCCCCCCCTACACCCCCATGTCACCTTCGCGAAGCCTGCGGACGTCCCGGACGAAGTTCATCGTACCACCTCCGCAAGGGCGAATTGCATAAACCATCCCCAAAATTTACGCTAGTGTGTGTGTATTTGTGTAAGATGAAGTCATTACTGCGTGTGTATAGAAATTATGGCGTAGTGTGCCTAACTTGTGTTGGTGTGAATGGGGTTTGTGTTGCATTTATATGTGTTATGAACGAGTGGGTGTATGTGTTCGTGGTAGGTTGGTTTAGGAGTTTTCCTTTATTTTCACGGGCTATTGAATGGTTTTGGTACAACGGTTTTTTCTATCCAATTTTGAATTACCATTTGTTGGATTTGAAGTGCGTGAAAATGTATAATTCATAAAATTGCTTAGTTAAGGTATTTACGATTAAACCTTTATATCTCTATAGTACAATTTTGCTACCAGATTTTTTCAGAATATTTGTACAGTCGAACAAGCTAATTGATTTACATCCACGCATAGATCGGTCTATAGTTGCATGTATACAAATTAGCTTGTTCGACTGTACTAGCCATTCCCGCGACTTCGTCTGTGTAGAAATAGTAATTGTATCCAATCTGCCCTCCCCTATTTATACCCTCTTTAACGAATTTATCGAATCCGCATACAAAACTGCACCCCCTTTTCGCCCTTTTAAGGGGTGATTTCCGAAACAAACACTATCTTTTGTCCTTCCCCGGGACATAAACTATCTCCATGCAAAATTTCATTTGAATTGGTTAAGCTGTTTTAGCGTGAATAACTAACATGACAGACACATTCGCATTAATAATATTAAATGGATATAGATAAGTAATTTTAAATTTTCTAATTATTTGACGATTTAAGAACTGGTTGTTGTGTTTTGACTGGGTATTGCTGGTTATTGTGTAACGGTGCATGGGTATTTTGCTAACCAGTTTTTTATTGATCTTTAAGTTGAACTAACTGGTAAGTCCATATTGCTCACTAGGGATAATTCTATACACTATGACTCTTAAATACTGAAAAATAACAATACAAGCGTGAACTAAAATATAATGTCATAATGAATACATTTGTCATTCAATCAATATCGCGTCAGTTTGCTCTCGCAAAAATAATTGAAAACTTCGCGTAAAAGTGAACAATCGATGTGTTAGCTGAACTCAGTTTGGAGATTAGTGTTTTGTGTGTATTGTGAACTATAAACTCTTGGTGGAATAGTGAATAATCCTAGCGAAAATTATTGATAAAAATCGCGATTGACATATGATAGTTAACTTTGTTTTGGTTCTACCCGCAAATTGTTTCCTTTTTGATCTGTCACATTAACACTGTTATCAATCAGGGTAGCGGCTCAGTGTTGCTAGTTTCAGAAAAATCCCACTATTTTGGATTTATTTCAGTATATCATGGCTCAATGTTTCAAGTGTAACATACAAATCCAAGATGATAAGAATTCTAAAATAACATGCAAAGGCTGCAAAAGGGTAATATGTGTCAAGTGTAGTGGGTTATCTGCAACTGAATTGCGAGTATTTGGTCTACAAAACCCTAAACTGTCCTACTTGTGTGACGATTGTGAGGAAGGGTTGAGGCAGGTCCCAGACTTGCGCAAATTAGTTACTGACCTCCAGCATCAAATTCAAGACCTAAGTAACCAACGTTCAAATGCCATAAACTTGGATATGGTGATTAATGAAATTGAGGAACGAAACAATCGTAGTCGTAATGTTATTATGTATGGAATAATTGAGTCAACATCACCTTCCGCAGAGGACAGAAAAGATCATGATAAAGTATCCGTAACTAAAACATTTGCATTACTACCCATTCAAAAGCCAGAAATAGTGGCAGCATTCCGCTTGGGCAAGCCTTCGCCGAGCAGTGATAGGCCGCGTCCGCTAAAGGTGGTATTAGCTAATAAACAATTTGTCGGTTATGTCCTGAAGAATAAAAGTAAGTTGCCTCAAACAGTCAGTGTCCAGTCGGATATGACGCCCTATCAAAGAGACCAACTTAAGAAACTTCGTGAAGAATTAGCTGAGAGGATAGATAAGGGTGAAAAACATTTAACTATTAAGTATATAAACAGGATTCCTAGAATTATTAGTACTACAAAAAACTCAACAATGTAGTGTTCTCCGAATTGTGTCTTTTATACACGAACTTGGCATCCCTAACGGCAAAATTTGATTTATTTCTTCTCGAAGTCAACAATTATAAACCTGCATTTATTTTGATAACGGAAACTCACCTGCGTTCAGAAATCACGAATAGTGTTATAGGCATATCAGGATATACACTTTATCGTTTAGACAGAGGGGACAAAAGAGGTGGTGGAGTAGCTATATATATTAAAGATGAAGTGAATGGGTATACTGTTATATCTAAAGTTAATAATACTTATCAAAATGAATTGGTCGAAGCGCTTTGGCTAGATATTCAGTATAAAGAACTCACCTTTCTTATGGCTTGTTTATACAGACCACCGTCCAACTCTCTGTCGGAATCAGACAAAATTTTGTTTGATACAATTGGAAAAGCTGCATATGATAGAACTGTGGTTATTGCAGGAGATTTCAATTTACCAAAGATAAAATGGCCCCTACAAAAAATTCGTGGCTGTGATAATTTGTGTGAGACTTTTGTTAATATGTACTCAAACAGCAACCTACATCAACTTGTTACGAAAATCACTAGAAAACGCAACCAAGAAGAATCCCTTTTGGACCTAATACTCTGCAACGATGTGTCCCTGATAAATGACATTGAGTATCATCCTCCGATAGGTAAAAGTGACCACTTAGTTATCACAGCTACTCTGCAAGTAATCAATACCGATACCAAATACAATGAAAATCGAAGGACTCAATATGACTTTTTCGGTGCAGACTATGAAAAGATTTCTCAGCATATTGCAAGTAACATGAGTATAGTTGAAGCACCAGTAGAGGATATGTGGCTCACTTTTAAAAACCAGATCCACTCTGCAGTAGAGAATTATATACCAAAAAAGCTTATATATAAAAACCATCACATCAATAAACCTTGGATCAACAAAACAATAGTCGACTTGACAAAACAGAAAAAAATACTATGGACAATTTACAGAATCAATCCAACTGAAGACTCGTATAAAGAATATAGAAAATTAAATAATAAAATCATAAAGCTTTCCAGAAACAGGAGACTCGCTTTTGAATCAAATATCATAGATACAGGTTCCAAGGCTTTCTATGGTTACATTAGAAAACAGCTGAACTCTAAAATTTGCATCCCAAATGTGATAAAAGACGGGTCAAATGAACTTGTTATGAAACCGGAACAAATAGCCGAAGCCTTTGCTGAACAATTTAAATTGAGTTTTGTTAGCGAACCTGATGGACCAATGCCAAATGTCAATTTACCTAGAGTTATAAACGCTGTACAAGAGTTCAATATTACTGGCGATTTGGTAAGGAAAACACTATCCAGTTTCAAAGACACTACGGCTACGGGGCCCGACGACATCCCATCTATACTACTCAAGAAATGCTCAGGAGCCTTGATCGACAAAATAGCCAAAATTATGAACAAGTCCTTGAATGATAAAATAGTGCCAGCTGATTGGAAAATGGCCAATGTAGTACCAATTTATAAAAAAGGAAATAAAGTGTTACCTGTCAACTACAGACCAATAAGTCTGACTAGCGTTTTATGCAAAACTATGGAAAAAATAATAGCCAACCATATAAAAGATTTTTTGAAACAAGAACAAATAGTCCTAGACGAGCAGCATGGTTTCATTCCAAGGCGTTCAGTCACCACGAATTTACTATGTTGCCTTAATAAATGGACACAAAACTATAATAATGGACAAGCGACGGATGTTATTTATCTAGATTACGAGAAGGCATTCGATCGAGTGCCTTTGAAACGCCTCACACATAAATTGGAACATCTTGGCATACGTGGAAAATTACTAGCCTGGATAAATGACTTTCTGTCAAATAGAACATTTCGTGTGCGCATTGGACAAGTCATGTCAAAACCCCAAAGAGTACTCAGTGGCGTCCCTCAAGGATCGGTACTTGGCCCATTGCTTTTTATCTTATATCTCACAGACCTAAAAAATACTCTACAACTACCATTCTCGCTTTTTGCTGATGATACTAAATTCTTTGCAAACCCGCAAACTCAGTGGCAAGCCATACAAAACGACTTAACTGCTATATTTAACTGGACCCAAGAGTGGCTTCTGACATTAAATGTTGATAAATGCTCTGTACTGCACATCGGTAGAAACAACCCTCATAAAATTTATTATCTTGGCCAAAAACAGTTAACATCAGTTGAAACACAAAAGGATTTGGGAGTTACTGTGTCTGTCGATCTAAAGTGGGAAACTCATATACATAATATTGTAAAGAAAGCAAATTCGATACTCTATATCATTCGCAAGGCGTTCAAATGTCTCACAGCCAAGACCTTTATAAGACTATACAAGACCTATATAAGACCTCTCCTCGAACATGCTTATATAATCTGGGACCCTTACTTCAAAAAGGATGTTAAACTAATTGAAAACGTACAGAGAAGGGCTACCAAGATGGTACGTTCAATGCGCAATTTACCTTACGAACAGCGCCTCAAAGACCTTGGCCTCACCACACTAGAACAGCGTAGACAGAGGGGAAGTTTAATCGAAACATATAAAATCTTCCACGATTACTATGATGTACCCAGTCTTAAAGGCATGTATAAGCCAAATGAAAATAAACACTTGCGTGGTCATCCATTAAAACTTTGGGAAAACTCATCGAAAAAGAAACCAATGAAGCATTTCTTGCCTAATAGAGTGGTAAAAGCATGGAACAAACTACCAGAAAAAACTGTCATGGCTCCAACATTGAACGGTTTCAAAAACAGATTGGACAAGGAAAACATCTCCAAGCTATTTGATACACACGCACCAGCTCATTAGCTGCTAGTGTGCTCTACGGAATAATAATAATTTGGACAACAATCCATTGAAATTCACTGACGTAATTTACCTACGAAAATCAATAATAGCACCTGTTTTGCATTTTATTTACAAACGACTAGTTCTAGTTGTCCGAGTTGCTAAATTATCAAAAAATAGTATCTAATAGAAACAAAATGATACCAGAAAGACAAAACAATAATCAAATTTCGTTTGGACCAATCATAGAACCTTTAGATCTCTCCCTCCGACAGATCTTATTGCTACTTATCGCGTGAGAGAAGTGTTGAGCAAGACGTATTACCAGGCGTCCAGACACTTCAGCGACTACAACTACCAATTTCGCGAGCGATAAAAGTGTTAGAGAACGTCAAATAAACATCCCTTTACTAAAAACTCCAAGCGCCATCCGCAAAGAATCAGACAAGCTCAACTATACACACACAATCACACCCGACGCCCTGTTACAACACGACGGCTATTCACAGACACTCGCACACTCCGATAATCTCGTTATCTGACTAACTCACACATCGACAGGCGACGTGCACACATGCGCAGCTGTCTAGACTACTTGTTAAAATGCGATGTTCCGGGGCTCGACATTCGTCAGTAGGATAGGTCACGGACCACCACGGACATTTGCGTCCCTTTCTCACAAATACATTCGTCCCTTACTTTCGAAGCTAAGCATCAATGCGTTTGAATTTAGACCTTACTCGGCTGACTTAGCTGCCGTTTTCCCTAAGGATATATTCAGGTATAAATTTCGCTTTCAAAGCTAAGTCCTTCGAATATCAATAAGGTAATAACTCCTAATATTTTTTGTGCTAAATTGAATTCTAATCGTATCGGTAAAAGGATTGTATTGATGATTGTTGCTGTTGGTCCTTCCAGATCTCCCGACGTTGCGTCCTTGGTCGGTCAGGACGAATTAGTCTTGGGAATAATAATTTATGTAAATGTTAATACATATATGTACATAAGGTTGTACATAACGGTGCCCGGTCTAATGTTTGTTACCTAGGTATTCTAGACCGGTCCTAAAATAATAAAGTCTATTATTTCGTGAATAACTATTACAGCTCTATTACATATGGCATTCCGATTGATGTTTGGGTATTCGCGGTAGCGTGAAATTGTAGAATAAGCAAAGAATAACTACATCAAATAATACATACATATATGTATGAATTAGTTATAATTCAGAAATATATTTTGTAGCATTTATCAAAGACATCGGAATCCGAATTTAGTAAAATCTCGATACGAAAGTACAGACAGAAGAAATCGAAAGACATGTACTGTAGAGATGGTCCTTTTTCTATAAATATATATATTTCCTCATATAGCATTTCTAATCATGTACAACATAATGATACAAACATTATTATATGTACGAAAATACTTGTATTGTTAAATTTAATGTGTTTGGACGATCCAATAAGACCCGCATACTAAACTCTCGAAGAACTCTCTATGTAAAATTGCACACCTGATGTCGACTAATTTTTGTGGCATTCATTCATCATCAACCCATTATTGTCCCACTGCTGGGCACTGGTCTGCTCATTTGAGAGGGATTAGGCCATAGTCCACCACGCTAACCTACTGCGGGTTGGCAGGCATTACATGCCATTGAGAAAATCTCTCAAGCATGCTGCTTTCCTCACGATGTTTTCCTTTACCTTTTAAGCATGTGATAAATACGCACATAACTTCCGAAAAGTCAGTGGTCCGTGCGTTGGGTTTGAAGTCGAGACCTCTGACATCTCAGAATTTAATATTTTTAGAAATAAAATATGGCCTATGTTCAACACAGATAGCGTACCATTTTAATGGTGAAAAATTAGTCAAATCGTTCCAGTACTTTAGCATATTCAATGAAAACAAACAGACAATCAGATCTTTCCTCATTATAATATTAGTATAGATTTCCTACAGAAATGTTGTCGAAAACAATAGAATCGGCCGACCATATTCAATATGTATAATAAAGGTATATCCTCCTGTTATTATCACAAAGCCTCCTGTTACTACATAGCAACAGATTGAACATAAATAGGTCAACATAAGTAACTGCTGTAATTACAACCTGTTATTATAAATAGATCATTGAAACAGGGAGTTGTTGCTATGGAGGTGGAGCTCATTAATGTTTTGATTTAGGCATGAGAACTTTTTCTTAAGCAGGAAAGACACAGAGAAAAGTAATAGTATTCCTCTCAATTAGTGAGATACATTATTTGTGTTAAAAAAGGTTTGTTTTTTAAGATTGTAAGCCGCTAATATGGTATATTTTAAACCATGGCTTTCAACTATCATCAACCCGTTTATTATCCCACTGCTGAGCACGGGCCTCCTCTCATTAGAGGGGCATTAGGCTATAGTCCACCGCGCTAGCCTACTGCGGGTTTTCAGATTTCACACGCCATCAAGAAAATCTCTTAACCATGCAACATTTCATTTCATTTTCATTCAAAATTCCAACTATACATACTTTTGACATTGGCAGAATTGTCGACATCGGCATAGTTTTTCATTATAATAAATTGAATTGAATTCACAATCACGGGTAAAACGGCAATATAAAGAAGAATATAGATACAGAGATATGGACTCTGATCTCAGAACTATAAGAAAAAAAATACGAGATGAAATCGGTTAGGTCAGACGGCGCTTCTTATGACACAACTAATAAATAAATAAATTTGACTTAAATATAATCGTTCATATTCGTATAGGTCTTACCTTTTATCTTCGTGTAGCTGTAAGATTTAAGGTATATAAGTAGATTGTTACGGCCGCTATGATCGTCCATATTTGATGGAACAGGAAATGAGCTCAGGATATTAAAAGGTTTCAGGATTATGATTTGTATTTGTACGTCGATAAAGGTATACAGTTATTTACATAATTATATAAATTATGTCGCGGGTTCAATTTTCACATCAAACAAATGTATAATTAATTTCTTTACGCTCTATTACCTTTTTTTTGAAAGAAAGAAAAACATTTATTTTTGACCTCCTCAGGTAACAACATTAAATAACAGAATAAAAAATAAAATAAGATAAAAAAAAAGTACGTAACACATTATAAAATATATCAATAATTAACCCGAGCGAGGCCAAAAAACGGACCCTATCTCAGCGTATTGCTGCAGCACTAATGAATTAATGCTGCAGCGCTGGTTTTCTGATAAGACCGCAAACATACCTTACAAACCTTCAAACATTATATGTATATTACAGATAATAATATATGGCTTATCAGATGAAACCTAGGCACAGCCAATATTAGACACATTACCCGCAAGTGTAACTGAAGCATCGGCTGTTAAGTCTCATATTCAGTCGACGACTCGGTGGCGCAGTGGCTGAGCCATCGGTTTGTGCGCCACGGGTTACGGGTTCCATCCCCGCACGTAGCAAATATTTGTACATTCTACAGGTAGTTGTTCGGAGTCTGGACGTTTGTGTATGCGAAAATTTGTGTTTTCTAAACGCACTCACGACACAAGAGAAAATACTAGTGTGGAAAAACATTTAAAAAAAAATGCCTAATCATTTTCCTGGCCATATTACTCTCCAAACTGGTAAACAAGCAGCAAAATATTTAGCAATCAGGATTTACATCTACAGATGAAGTCAACATCGCGTCTTATCCCTCTATACAACATCTACCATGACTGTTTCAATAAATTTTCATATAATATCAACTTAAAGTTAGGCAGAATTACCCTTTCAGCGGCACCAAACCTAATATTAATAACGTATTGGTAAAAGCGTTACGTAACATCATATCGCGCAATTAATTACATATCGCCGACACAGTTAACCTCAGCGAAAGCTAAGTTATTTAAAAAAACTTTTAATACACTAAAAACTAATTGAAACCATAAAGAATCGACCATCGACAATATTTTCGGAACTACATTAAGGAAAATAGCTTTTTAAAAATGTTCCTTATAAAAACTTTGTTCCTATTCGATATACAGATAATGATTGTTTGTCTATTCATAATTTGTGCCACGTTAGTTTAATTAAAAATCGGCATCCTCGTTACGATAAGGTCTAGACCTAATTGTTAGCCAGGTCGATTAACGTAATAGCCTGAAAATGCGAACTGGGCAAGCATTTTAGCCTTCCTTTTATCGGGCGTGGGGCAGTCAGCTTTGTAAAAAGTGTTTATTTAATATTTGGTGCTGAAGTTTTTTATGGTATTCGAACGTTTTTTACTTCTTACCAATATGCTTTGTGTAAGCTGAAATCGCCCTCCCTCTATCCCAGCGTTGGTCACTTGTTGAATGGACCTAACAGACAGATTCTATAATGCTATATTTCGTTAGTTAAAAAAAAAACTAAACAGATTGAACACTGACGAAAAGATGTGAAAAAAACTGAATTAACGCAGCGTACCGAGAGTTTATAATGTATACATGGGTGATGGGTGATGATGATGATGGAATGGGTGATGACCAGATCAGTATTAAAATGGATGGATATCCATCTATCCAATACTGAACTGGTGAATAACATAACGTAAAACGCGCGCTTAGTAGTGGAACCAGTGCCGCCATTTTAAGTGATGGTTCATAATTGAGCGGGTGATAGTCTTTTCAAAATTGGTTAAATTGTAAAGAATGCCAATTATTAGTTTATACGCACCTTCTTTGATAATAATTTGACGGCTGGGCTTGGAGATATTATAAACTGTCGAATATTAATACGTCATATTGTACATATTACTGTTCTGTTCGTAATATTTTGTCAGTTTATAATATATCTCGATTCTTTTTCTTCTCCGTGTCGATGGAACATGAATGTCGTCAAATTTAAAACCCATATTTACTTAGTAAACATGGCCATTAAATCTGACGAGCCCAGAATGATGCCACATTTACGACATTTTCAGTGGCAAACCAAAGGTCTCTCGACATGCAGGTGTTGGGGCACGAAGGGCATGGAAGTAGGTGTGACATGGTTTGGTTGGGGACCAATACCACATTGACAAGCCATCCTTGTTTCGTCAATGTAACCCTGCCTGTTCATATCGTATTTGCTTCTACCCAGTTTATCTAGATTTATTGTTAATTAACGGTACTTACCTACATTAGGTCGATCCCTTTTTACGACTAGTTTTTTGGGACTTAAATGTGTTAGTGACATTTTTTAGTACTAGAGAAGCGGCATTGTGGTTTGATACTGCCGTATAGATTCAAGGCAACCACAAATATATGTACAATAAAGCGACCCCAAAACAGAGGACAACCAATTCCATTACAAGGATGGTTAGTCGACCATGTCAAATATAAGCGGCACATTATGTATTAATTACAATGTTGGTCTATTGTGGGGAGCTTCCTAGACGGCAGCACCCCCCCCCCCCCCCCCCCTGCCAAGCACGTCTGAAGGTCGGCGGGAGGCCGTTCACCCCCAGACGACACCCACAGCCCACCCACACAAACGCACCGCGTCTCCACGTCTATGCCTCAGCTACCCCCACGGTGCGTGTGTGCGTTAGGGGCGATATTTAAAAAAGGCTACGGGGCCCGACGACATCCCATCTATACTACTCAAGAAATGCTCAGGAGCCTTGATCGACAAAATAGCCAAAATTATGAACAAGTCCTTGAATGATAAAATAGTGCCAGCTGATTGGAAAATGGCCAATGTAGTACCAATTTATAAAAAAGGAAATAAAGTGTTACCTGTCAACTACAGACCAATAAGTCTGACTAGCGTTTTATGCAAAACTATGGAAAAAATAATAGCCAACCATATAAAAGATTTTTTGAAACAAGAACAAATAGTCCTAGACGAGCAGCATGGTTTCATTCCAAGGCGTTCAGTCACCACGAATTTACTATGTTGCCTTAATAAATGGACACAAAACTATAATAATGGACAAGCGACGGATGTTATTTATCTAGATTACGAGAAGGCATTCGATCGAGTGCCTTTGAAACGCCTCACACATAAATTGGAACATCTTGGCATACGTGGAAAATTACTAGCCTGGATAAATGACTTTCTGTCAAATAGAACATTTCGTGTGCGCATTGGACAAGTCATGTCAAAACCCCAAAGAGTACTCAGTGGCGTCCCTCAAGGATCGGTACTTGGCCCATTGCTTTTTATCTTATATCTCACAGACCTAAAAAATACTCTACAACTACCATTCTCGCTTTTTGCTGATGATACTAAATTCTTTGCAAACCCGCAAACTCAGTGGCAAGCCATACAAAACGACTTAACTGCTATATTTAACTGGACCCAAGAGTGGCTTCTGACATTAAATGTTGATAAATGCTCTGTACTGCACATCGGTAGAAACAACCCTCATAAAATTTATTATCTTGGCCAAAAACAGTTAACATCAGTTGAAACACAAAAGGATTTGGGAGTTACTGTGTCTGTCGATCTAAAGTGGGAAACTCATATACATAATATTGTAAAGAAAGCAAATTCGATACTCTATATCATTCGCAAGGCGTTCAAATGTCTCACAGCCAAGACCTTTATAAGACTATACAAGACCTATATAAGACCTCTCCTCGAACATGCTTATATAATCTGGGACCCTTACTTCAAAAAGGATGTTAAACTAATTGAAAACGTACAGAGAAGGGCTACCAAGATGGTACGTTCAATGCGCAATTTACCTTACGAACAGCGCCTCAAAGACCTTGGCCTCACCACACTAGAACAGCGTAGACAGAGGGGAAGTTTAATCGAAACATATAAAATCTTCCACGATTACTATGATGTACCCAGTCTTAAAGGCATGTATAAGCCAAATGAAAATAAACACTTGCGTGGTCATCCATTAAAACTTTGGGAAAACTCATCGAAAAAGAAACCAATGAAGCATTTCTTGCCTAATAGAGTGGTAAAAGCATGGAACAAACTACCAGAAAAAACTGTCATGGCTCCAACATTGAACGGTTTCAAAAACAGATTGGACAAGGAAAACATCTCCAAGCTATTTGATACACACGCACCAGCTCATTAGCTGCTAGTGTGCTCTACGGAATAATAATAATTTGGACAACAATCCATTGAAATTCACTGACGTAATTTACCTACGAAAATCAATAATAGCACCTGTTTTGCATTTTATTTACAAACGACTAGTTCTAGTTGTCCGAGTTGCTAAATTATCAAAAAATAGTATCTAATAGAAACAAAATGATACCAGAAAGACAAAACAATAATCAAATTTCGTTTGGACCAATCATAGAACCTTTAGATCTCTCCCTCCGACAGATCTTATTGCTACTTATCGCGTGAGAGAAGTGTTGAGCAAGACGTATTACCAGGCGTCCAGACACTTCAGCGACTACAACTACCAATTTCGCGAGCGATAAAAGTGTTAGAGAACGTCAAATAAACATCCCTTTACTAAAAACTCCAAGCGCCATCCGCAAAGAATCAGACAAGCTCAACTATACACACACAATCACACCCGACGCCCTGTTACAACACGACGGCTATTCACAGACACTCGCACACTCCGATAATCTCGTTATCTGACTAACTCACACATCGACAGGCGACGTGCACACATGCGCAGCTGTCTAGACTACTTGTTAAAATGCGATGTTCCGGGGCTCGACATTCGTCAGTAGGATAGGTCACGGACCACCACGGACATTTGCGTCCCTTTCTCACAAATACATTCGTCCCTTACTTTCGAAGCTAAGCATCAATGCGTTTGAATTTAGACCTTACTCGGCTGACTTAGCTGCCGTTTTCCCTAAGGATATATTCAGGTATAAATTTCGCTTTCAAAGCTAAGTCCTTCGAATATCAATAAGGTAATAACTCCTAATATTTTTTGTGCTAAATTGAATTCTAATCGTATCGGTAAAAGGATTGTATTGATGATTGTTGCTGTTGGTCCTTCCAGATCTCCCGACGTTGCGTCCTTGGTCGGTCAGGACGAATTAGTCTTGGGAATAATAATTTATGTAAATGTTAATACATATATGTACATAAGGTTGTACATAACGGTGCCCGGTCTAATGTTTGTTACCTAGGTATTCTAGACCGGTCCTAAAATAATAAAGTCTATTATTTCGTGAATAACTATTACAGCTCTATTACATATGGCATTCCGATTGATGTTTGGGTATTCGCGGTAGCGTGAAATTGTAGAATAAGCAAAGAATAACTACATCAAATAATACATACATATATGTATGAATTAGTTATAATTCAGAAATATATTTTGTAGCATTTATCAAAGACATCGGAATCCGAATTTAGTAAAATCTCGATACGAAAGTACAGACAGAAGAAATCGAAAGACATGTACTGTAGAGATGGTCCTTTTTCTATAAATATATATATTTCCTCATATAGCATTTCTAATCATGTACAACATAATGATACAAACATTATTATATGTACGAAAATACTTGTATTGTTAAATTTAATGTGTTTGGACGATCCAATAAGACCCGCATACTAAACTCTCGAAGAACTCTCTATGTAAAATTGCACACCTGATGTCGACTAATTTTTGTGGCATTCATTCATCATCAACCCATTATTGTCCCACTGCTGGGCACTGGTCTGCTCATTTGAGAGGGATTAGGCCATAGTCCACCACGCTAACCTACTGCGGGTTGGCAGGCATTACATGCCATTGAGAAAATCTCTCAAGCATGCTGCTTTCCTCACGATGTTTTCCTTTACCTTTTAAGCATGTGATAAATACGCACATAACTTCCGAAAAGTCAGTGGTCCGTGCGTTGGGTTTGAAGTCGAGACCTCTGACATCTCAGAATTTAATATTTTTAGAAATAAAATATGGCCTATGTTCAACACAGATAGCGTACCATTTTAATGGTGAAAAATTAGTCAAATCGTTCCAGTACTTTAGCATATTCAATGAAAACAAACAGACAATCAGATCTTTCCTCATTATAATATTAGTATAGATTTCCTACAGAAATGTTGTCGAAAACAATAGAATCGGCCGACCATATTCAATATGTATAATAAAGGTATATCCTCCTGTTATTATCACAAAGCCTCCTGTTACTACATAGCAACAGATTGAACATAAATAGGTCAACATAAGTAACTGCTGTAATTACAACCTGTTATTATAAATAGATCATTGAAACAGGGAGTTGTTGCTATGGAGGTGGAGCTCATTAATGTTTTGATTTAGGCATGAGAACTTTTTCTTAAGCAGGAAAGACACAGAGAAAAGTAATAGTATTCCTCTCAATTAGTGAGATACATTATTTGTGTTAAAAAAGGTTTGTTTTTTAAGATTGTAAGCCGCTAATATGGTATATTTTAAACCATGGCTTTCAACTATCATCAACCCGTTTATTATCCCACTGCTGAGCACGGGCCTCCTCTCATTAGAGGGGCATTAGGCTATAGTCCACCGCGCTAGCCTACTGCGGGTTTTCAGATTTCACACGCCATCAAGAAAATCTCTTAACCATGCAACATTTCATTTCATTTTCATTCAAAATTCCAACTATACATACTTTTGACATTGGCAGAATTGTCGACATCGGCATAGTTTTTCATTATAATAAATTGAATTGAATTCACAATCACGGGTAAAACGGCAATATAAAGAAGAATATAGATACAGAGATATGGACTCTGATCTCAGAACTATAAGAAAAAAAATACGAGATGAAATCGGTTAGGTCAGACGGCGCTTCTTATGACACAACTAATAAATAAATAAATTTGACTTAAATATAATCGTTCATATTCGTATAGGTCTTACCTTTTATCTTCGTGTAGCTGTAAGATTTAAGGTATATAAGTAGATTGTTACGGCCGCTATGATCGTCCATATTTGATGGAACAGGAAATGAGCTCAGGATATTAAAAGGTTTCAGGATTATGATTTGTATTTGTACGTCGATAAAGGTATACAGTTATTTACATAATTATATAAATTATGTCGCGGGTTCAATTTTCACATCAAACAAATGTATAATTAATTTCTTTACGCTCTATTACCTTTTTTTTGAAAGAAAGAAAAACATTTATTTTTGACCTCCTCAGGTAACAACATTAAATAACAGAATAAAAAATAAAATAAGATAAAAAAAAAGTACGTAACACATTATAAAATATATCAATAATTAACCCGAGCGAGGCCAAAAAACGGACCCTAACTCAGCGTATTGCTGCAGCACTAATGAATTAATGCTGCAGCGCTGGTTTTCTGATAAGACCGCAAACATACCTTACAAACCTTCAAACATTATATGTATATTACAGATAATAATATATGGCTTATCAGATGAAACCTAGGCACAGCCAATATTAGACACATTACCCGCAAGTGTAACTGAAGCATCGGCTGTTAAGTCTCATATTCAGTCGACGACTCGGTGGCGCAGTGGCTGAGCCATCGGTTTGTGCGCCACGGGTTACGGGTTCCATCCCCGCACGTAGCAAATATTTGTACATTCTACAGGTAGTTGTTCGGAGTCTGGACGTTTGTGTATGCGAAAATTTGTGTTTTCTAAACGCACTCACGACACAAGAGAAAATACTAGTGTGGAAAAACATTTAAAAAAAAATGCCTAATCATTTTCCTGGCCATATTACTCTCCAAACTGGTAAACAAGCAGCAAAATATTTAGCAATCAGGATTTACATCTACAGATGAAGTCAACATCGCGTCTTATCCCTCTATACAACATCTACCATGACTGTTTCAATAAATTTTCATATAATATCAACTTAAAGTTAGGCAGAATTACCCTTTCAGCGGCACCAAACCTAATATTAATAACGTATTGGTAAAAGCGTTACGTAACATCATATCGCGCAATTAATTACATATCGCCGACACAGTTAACCTCAGCGAAAGCTAAGTTATTTAAAAAAACTTTTAATACACTAAAAACTAATTGAAACCATAAAGAATCGACCATCGACAATATTTTCGGAACTACATTAAGGAAAATAGCTTTTTAAAAATGTTCCTTATAAAAACTTTGTTCCTATTCGATATACAGATAATGATTGTTTGTCTATTCATAATTTGTGCCACGTTAGTTTAATTAAAAATCGGCATCCTCGTTACGATAAGGTCTAGACCTAATTGTTAGCCAGGTCGATTAACGTAATAGCCTGAAAATGCGAACTGGGCAAGCATTTTAGCCTTCCTTTTATCGGGCGTGGGGCAGTCAGCTTTGTAAAAAGTGTTTATTTAATATTTGGTGC